>JAODKF010000002.1:13432574-13450098 GCA_026779585.1 Mormyrus proboscirostris | reverse complement strand
AAGACCAACCTTCCCCCCCCCTTGATCTGGCTCACTGCGTAATCCAAATGGAGCTACACGGAATGGATAGTCTTATTTTTATCTCCCCATGGGACTCGCAGGATTACCCATGTGTTGGGAACTATCTTGGATTCTGGTGACACCTCTCTCTGAGGCGTTCTTTTTAAATAAGGTCAGGAGAAAGATTCCCTCCATTTGCCACTGTGATATTCCCACTGATCACATTAATGAACTGGGTACTAAATGATGACTTTTATGTGCTTTTGAAAGGGGAATTCGTCGGCTTACAATTCCCGTGGCCTTGCAGTGTGTATTTTTTTTTGGTTAAATTCAGGAAGCGTTATGATCCACGGTAACCACACAACCACTGAGCTGGGCTGCGCAGTGCAATTGAGCCAAATGTATCAGGACAGCAATGGTGAGCCAGCAAATCGGCATGACTGACAATCCATTCCATTCCAGATTTTGGGAAGTGGTTTCTCGGGTCCTTCTCCTACATAAGGATGAGGTTTTGCAGGCCGGGGCCGCCGCTTCATGCTCAGCCAACATGCGAATCCGCCTCCCCCCCTCCCATCCGTTACAACCAGCGCCCGGTGCAGCACACTGACAGGCCAAGCTGCCCGCTGACAATAAACCCGCAGCCTCACAAGGGCCCTCAGGAGCCAGAGGGTGTAATCTGCAGTCGCACGCAGACACTGCCTGCGCATTCCCCAGGGTCACTAATGTGTTTTCCACTTTCCAGTGATGCAGATGTCCAATTTGGACATCACGGATGTAGAACACTCAGTCCAGGTTTGGATCCCAGGGTGAAACTGCTCATATGAGGACTGTAAGGAGGGGCAGTATCGGACCAGACCATAGGCCACATCTGGCCAGACACCAGATGTCGTACATTATGTAGAGCCCTTGTTGGGCATTTCTGCCCACTGGACACTTTGACTGGGACTTTTTATGTGCTAAGAATGAACTGACGGGAATCTCTGTACTGGGCTTCCGGCTTGTGACGTAACTGGGTCATTATAGCAGCATTGGGCCGCGATGACCTGAAGATCATCACTGGGTGCTGAATTCCTGACGCATCCGTCAAAATTGCATCAGTGTAACCGTATAATTTATGTATAATAATGTTCATTATTTGCAGATATATATGCTTATTATATGGTATTTAAGGTCAGTTTTAAAAATCAGCTGTATTGTGTCTCAAATGGATATGATTTAAGGATAACTGATCTTGTCGCTTTATAAACTGAAAAATGGATGTTATTTTCTCACACTAGTTCTTCATTACATAACAGTCTGAGTGAAGTCGGGTGAAATGAATGACTGCTTGCTCCCAAGGCCATCAGCATAGCGGACTGCTCAGCACCATTCATTTCTGCAGAAAAGCTTCTTTTTTTCAGCTCCACACCAGGGACCAGTTCAATAGACTTATCTGTTATAGATTTTGGGCCCATGACTCCGATCACCTTTCATCGTCTCCCAGAATCCCAGCATCTGAAGTTCAAAAATGGATAATTAAGAGTGACTCAAGCTCGCCGAGGAAAGATGGGATTGAGTGTGGTCTAAGCCTTTCCAGGAGAATGGGCAGATATTAAGAGCTGCTGTAATCTGATAAGGGGCTGCCTGCCTTCACAAAGGCCAGTTTGGACAAAAAACAGAGAGGGAGCTTTGTGTAAGTGCCAAAGGGATTTATAAAATCAAGGAGAAGTTTTCATTTCCTTGTTAGAGCCAATGTACAGAGGATTAGGGGGGGAAAACTGTGGAAAAAGATATCTCCAGCCACCAAAAAGCACGGATGAACACGGCATCTGTCCTTCACCTGTGATTTTCTTTTTCTTTCTATGTTACTTTTTCCATTTATTGCACCGTTTTTTTGTAAATTTCAGGGCAATTGCTATTACCAGGGGCAAAGGTCGCATGTTTTACTGCCCGATCCCACAAATTCCAGAGGCTCTTTTTTCCCCGTAAACTTGACACACTAGAATGTTAGTGATTTTTTAAATCCTTGTTTTAAATCCCTATTTACAACATACTGATACATGAGGAGTGCTTGAAAACGGGGACTGTGATGCATATAGAGACCATTTAACCTCCTTTATGCTTCCATCTAGTTCATGTAGTTATATTATTTATCCATCTTATCATAATGCTTAGAATTTTTGGTTACATTTAATTTGTGGTGATGAGACGATACACCCATACATCTTTGGGTCACTTATCTTCGTCTGGGTCATGGGGGGTCTGATGCTTATCCCAGGAAAACAGAACCCAAGGGAGGAGCTCACTCTGTATGGGAAGCCACAGAACATCAGGACACACACACACACACACTAAAGATGCCAGTTAGTCTGACTGTATGTCTTTAGACTGTAGCAGGTAACCAGATTATGCACTGGAAGCTTGTGTAACATATGCCCCTTTTGTACGTCATTATATTACCCATCCATCCATTTTACAGTCACTTTTGCCATGTTATTACATTATACATTTTTTAAATTTCACAATCACCATCAACAAATGGGCTGTAATGCACTGTAATAGTAGGTGAATGACAAAATGTGGAACAGGTTGCTTTGCAGATATATAAAGTGTCGCCCCTTCTTGACTATTCGATTTTTTTGGGGAACCCTGAAATGAAAGGTTTCAGGGAAGGGGATGATTGAAACGAAAGGCTCCAGAAAAGGGAAGCACTGAAACAAATGGCTTCAGAAAATGGAAACACTCAAATAAAAGGCTTCAGAAAGAGAAACGCTGAAACCAAAAGCTTCAGAAATGGGAATCATTGAAACTAAAGGCTTCAGAGAGGGAAGCACTGAAACGAAAGGCTTCAGAAAAGGTAAGCACTGAAACGAAAGGCTTCAGAAAAGGGAAGCACTGAAACAGATGGCTTCCATGGAGTTGAGTGCTGACACTGGTTTACTTTACTGCTTACTTAATTGGTTAGGAAGGGCACTGGCAGAGGTCAGGGAGGTCAAACACCACCGGAACTTTTAACTGATCTGGCACTTCCCATTTCACTGAATGGCAGCCTGCAGTTACCTGACCGGTGCTGAGGCACAGAGCAGCGCAGGGGTCTCACCCCACTGTGTGATGTCAGGTTTGGCTTCTGTGGCCTGGAGAGGAAGTTCCCATTCCCTGTCATCTCCTTGGTCTCTTCCAGATAAGCACCCCCCCTCAAGTAAATCTAAGGGAGACAGAGAGAGACAAGGAGAGAGAGAAAGAGAGAGAGAGAGATGCTGTGACAAAATAATGACTTTTCCATGTCTGCAGTGGTTAATTAGCCATGCATTACTGAGGGCGAACCTCGCAACAATGCGACTTGTCTTCCATGTGACCTCGGCCGCCTTTTACTTGAAAGCCGGATTTTGCAGCCCATGAGACTTTTCCATGCGTGAGTGAAGCAATGCTTGCTGCTGTTTGTGTATCGGAGTCCACAAGCACAGAGGCTTTCATGTGGCCCAGCCCAGAGTCGGGGGATGGTGTCAGCCCATGGCCGTGGGTCAGTATTTTGCAGAACGCCGTTTGTTTTCTGGGTCTGTCATCCTTTTCCACCTGCTGCCAGCAGACTCTCGTGTTCGGCTGCCGGAGGCTGCCACGCGGCCTGGGGATCTGGCTGGACGGCAGGCGCCTTGGAAACCTGACGCTGAGACTGATGGCAGCTGTCGTTTTCAGATGGGCTCAGATGAACGGGCCTGCCTGGTTTCTCTTTGATTCAGACCCGTTTTAAACAGTTACATACCGGCACTGCCTGCTCTGCGGGGGTGGTGGTGGGGGGAAACACTTGGGTAAATAGACAAACCACGTCATGGCGTTTGTATGCATCTGCGTTGCCCGCATCAAGTGCACAGCTGACTGGAATGTATTTTTATTGGAGAATCTTTATTGTATGGATTGGATAATTTAAGATTGTGCACTCACGCGAAAGCATTTTTTGCGAGCAGTCGAAATTTTCCGTTTAGCGCAGGAATGATTACCTTCGAGACAAAATTTGATGTTTATGGAAAAATCTAAATGGGACTAAACCCTTCAATAAAAGCAATATAATTTGCTTACACTTCACTCATCATTTATATGCACGGACCTTTCAGAAACCCTTTAATAGAATTAAATATTAAGTAAACATCATGGGGTGATACAACTTGCGTCATTATGACGAGACTGGTTCCGTGACCTTCCAGCTTATGTGGGTGCTTTGATCCTTATCTATGTCAGGCAGCTTCAAACCTGGGGTACAGGGGGGGATATCCTAAAAGCAATACAGTCTTTGATGGACCGCTGGTAAGTCCCCCTGGCCTCAGATGAGTCCGACGATAACTGAACTAACAAATGCCGAATTGTCCAGATGGTCTCCACCCTTCTCAAGTTCTAGAACCCTGTCATTGTTCCTCTAAGTCACACCCTTATGCTCATTGTTTGGGGTCCCTGACAAAAAAAGGAGGTGAAACTAATTATTGGGCACACATTACTAAAGGGTGCAATGCATCTGGAGCGAAGTGTGTAGTTTATCCTCTGAGCCATGGAGCATTGTCTCTCTGATGGATGACATGTTGAAGTTCCTCAAATGCCATCAAGCTTGTTTGAACCACGTGTCCATTTCCCGCCAGATTGCATGTTATGTAGAATTTGTTGTCATGTAGCCAAAGTTAGGTTTTTGGCTCTATTATCCACCAAGGGATTTATTGTGTGTTAATGTAACTGCTTACATCTAAAGAAACTTTCTAGCAATTAACAAATGTCAGCCTCCTATAGTTTACTGGATGGGAGTGTCGTCCTGGAGTTTGAAAGCTCTGGGACGTGCTAGTCTGGAGAGTGTAATGATTTATATCAGAATCAGTCTTCAAGGACATCCCTCTGGAAAAGTGCTTTGTAAGAGAAAAATGTTAATCATAAAAAATGAGAATCTTTCCTTTTATACAAAATGGCATCAGTAATGCAGTTTGACCTGTGAGTAGGTCATTCTTGTGTCCCTGTACAGTATATATCCCATATTGAACCTAGAGGTTTTAATCAAGCCTGGAAGTTATAGCAGCATTAAAACTGACACAATGTCCCCATAACGTGATAAATATATGTTTTCTTTCCCTTATGGTGACCATTTTTTTTGTTTTATAAAAATCGGTGACTGCTATGAAAAAACTAAAAATGCAAAAACTCTTTTATTTTGCTTGGTTACTTATGGTTATATTTAGGGCCGGGTGAGGGTTAAGGTTGTCATAGTTAGCGTTAGCATTTTTCCTATAGAAGTGAATGATCGGGCCCCATAAGGATAGGTATACCCAACGTGTGTGTGTGTGTGTGTGTGTTTGTGTGGGTTTGCGCACACATTTTCAAATTTTCTCCAAAGTGTGGTAAAACTTGAAACTTCCTTACTTTTGCCGACATTTTTCAGGTCCCCATTTGGAAAACCTCAATTTTTAAAAAATCTGTGAATGCAATCAAAAAAGTAAAAATTCCAAAAGTCTTGCATTTAGTTTGGTTACATATGATTAAGGTTAGGGCAGAGTAGGGGTTAAGGGTGTTGTGACTGAGATTTGGGTTTTCCCAACAGAAATGAATGGAGAGTTCCCACAAAAATATAATTACAAATGTGTGTGTGTGTGTGTGTGTGTGTATGTGCATGCATGTGTGTGTGTGTGTGTGTGTGTGTGTGTCTATGTGCATGCGTGTGTGTTCGTGCCCTGAGGATCGACGCAGGTGAAGCGTATTGCTTGTCAGCTGCGTCTTTGAAGTCTGAACATGAAAGAAAAAAAAGCCTTGGAACAGTGTGATGCCACTTTCATTACAGCAAATTGGACAAAAAAAATCACAAGTGCGCAAGGTTAAGGTCATTAGTTACCTTCCCTCGTCGCTCCTTTCCTGATCAATACATGGAAGTCAGGCAGGATTATTTTCTTTCTTTTTCTTTTTTTCCCATTCTATACTTGAAAGGTTTCTAAAGTTAAGTATTTTCATCCAGACTAATAGACTAATATGCTTTTTTAACCACAGGTTCTACAAAACATCCAGTTCCACATGTTTACCCTTCAGCTATAGAAAATTCATAATGACAAGAGATAAGTAAATCAATTTGCTGGAACAGCTCGGTGCAAGCTATGGGGTAATTTTTAATTATCAAAAGCTTATCTTAATAAAAGCCAGTTAAAGTATGACAAAGGATAGTTTTAAATTTTTGAAATATATATACACATACAGTTCTTCAAGGAATGGTGGAGGTGAAAAACTGTTTCTACACTTTGAGCTCCAGAATATAGAAGGTGTTTGATGTCATGTTGATGTTCTGGAAACCACTCCTGAATTTGTGTAGTAGTGAAGAGGGTTAGGTTAGGGGTTAGGGTTAGGGCACTCTCACTGTGGAACATGGCGACATCATGAGGGAACAGTGTTTGTACCATACGGTGTACCTGCTCCTCCACAATAACTTCATAATTATTGGACATTTAATCCATCCCCAACGCAAACAATATTGAACACAACTTTTATGAGTTTAGGCTGTAACCAAGGACCATCAGTGAACATGATGGTAATAATCATGTATTATGCATTATAGACACCTTAATAATGTGCAATAATGCTTTCATAAAGTATTATACACACAGCTATAACTATTCATCAAAAGGCGTAACACATAGCCATGTTTATTATGCATTATGAGACCTTCATAATGCAGTACAAAGCATCCTTAATGCTTACTCTGACCATTATAATGTATTATGAAGGTATCTATAGTACATTATAGATAAGAGTGTCACTGAGCATTCATACTGTAGACATGGCTATAATGTGCTTTGTCTGTTTGTAAATAGTTATAGCAGTGTATATAATACTTTACGAATGCATTATTATGCATTATGAAGGTATTGCTCTGTAAAATACATCATGATGACTCCTTTAAGTAAAGTGACACAAAAATGATGCTCTAGATGTCCGATTACATATCTGTCCCAGAAGAAGTTGATGGCCATGGTCACGGTTTACCTCTCCTTTCTCCACCAATAAGATACCTACAAAAAAGCTCTACATTATATCCCAGACCATTTCCTTACATACTGAGTTATTTTTGAAGCCATCATTTTTTTGTTGGAGTTAATATAGCACTTCCTCAAGTCTCCATTACCCATCACACATTACTTTGCTCAGATTTGAATTTTACGCCCCATCCTGCTGCGATATTTCAAATACGGCGAACATTAGGCATCCTGTGTGCAGGAACTGGCCCCGTTGAGCAGGTTGGTTCCTTTTGGTTCTCTGAAGTTCCCTGATACATGATGATATATTGATTAAATAACCGTACGCCCGTAATCCCCAGAGCCTCCTTTAACATTTCTCATACTAATGCATTTATCAGACTTATCTCTGAAGGTCAACCTATGCTTGTTTCCATAGTGGCCAAAGTTAACAATGCAATCAGATGACATTACATCTGTTTTGAAGATAAAAGCAAGTCCATTAGGTTAATGGAATCCCGTTCCTTTATATCACAAACTCCTGAAGGATCATGGGAGCGTCAGTCTCCCCCCCTCCCCCCCAGTTGGCTTTGAAACCCCTATGAAAAGAGCAGAGCAATCCAGTCTGATTGCTCCTGTAGAGACAGGCTGTGTTTAAACTCAGGGGCTGAAGGGGTGGGAGTAGGGTGGGGGAGGTGGGGGGAGACTGAATATGCCTCATGAGCTCTGCAGATGTTGTGAGATTTTTCTCCTCAGCAAACCACTTTGTGGTTCTTATGGCAGCCGCTCAGCTTGCAAGTTTTACAAAAAAAAAAAACGAGCCTCGCGTGAGCCGTTGCTGCGTCGTTCCCCCCCACTGTTTATGGTTGTCCATGTCAAGCTTTGGAGATGTTCTCCTGAAAGGTGCCCATAGCTGATGATGTCCAGGAACTGACGCAGAGTATAGGTTTTCATTAGGAAAAGGCGTCTATAAGCTAAGGGTGTGAATATAATGTTTGTCTTTTGAGTTCAAGCTGAAATTGAAGGTTATCTATAGCTCTGTAATTAAAACCACCTTACTGTTTTCTTTTACCCTCTTTCGTTCTGGTGATTTCATTATTTTTGTCTGGCTGAGTCACTAAGAACAGATGTCTAACAGATTCTTCGAGAATTCTTTTCCTAAGCATCTCCCGGTACATGCTAGGGTGATGACCTTCTGTTTGTCTGTAAGCGTTTTCAGTTCTGAATTTATTGACTACCCCTTCGTTTTCAAAAACACTCACTACGCCACAGAATGCCAAATAGGGATGAGGGAAGCTCTTTAGATCTTTTTAGACGTGGTGCTCAGAAATAGTCAAATGTTTACTTCAAGTACCTTATAAAAATGTTTAGCCATCCAATCAATTACAAAACACATGGCTCACATTACTGGCATAAGGAATTACAGAGCGAAAAGCACCTAGAGCAAAGCCAACACAGCTACGAAGCCGGCTAAAGAGGGAGGAATCACCTCTTTTGCAAATTGTGCTACCAGCACACAATATCTTCTGTTGAAATCACATCACACTTACAAAATACACCAGAGTCTTTTTGACGATATGAAGATGTAAACAATTAGTTGTCCGCAAGCTAATTCAAACACTTAATAAAAAGAACTTTTTATTTAAATATGTTTACTAATTGTTTGGAAGGCTGTGTTACTGTTTACTTTCGTTTGGCCCGTTTCTATTTGTTTGTTCCATTTGTTTACCCAGATTCTGATTCATTTAATTTTATGTGGCACCACCCCACAATCTCCCAGCAGTACAATCTTGCTACAGTAATATTGCATATCAGTGAGTAAGGACAGATCTATGACTGTGGTTTTCATACCATCCATCTGGTGGCCAATCAGGAAGTGCTACACAATTGAACAATTGCATTACTATTTTTTTGGGCCTCAGCTGATTACTTCCTAAATGGAAGCTCTCGTGTCAGAAGACAAACCATTACCCCAGTTTTACCTTTTTGAAATGATTTTGCAGAAGTAATTCACTGAATAATTCCTTCTGACAGCAGCATAGTCACCTCACGGCTCTGTATACCCGGGTTTGACTCCACCCCCTGCTTTACACATGTGGAGTTTACATATTCTCCCTGTGTCATCACGGGTTTTGTCTGGATTTCTCCCCATACACCAGACACCTACTAGGGTCCATAACTGTGACATACCATAAAATTGTCCAGCTCAGAGGGCAGGTATAATGCTATTCTGTAGTACAGTGATCTGATGGGGTGAGCTGGAAAGCTAAACTGGAATCTTTTTCCTGTTAAGATGGAGAGTGACATGCTGGATCAGATTTCCCACGACGAAACTTAATGAAGAGTGTCGCCAACACACAGAACAAACATTAGCGTGTGGAAATGAGATGCATACTCATGGCCTCTTCGAACGATGAACGGCAGCATCGCCTGGTCACTGAATTTGAGTGCTGAGATTTTGCTGAACCCAGAGGTAGGCAGCATATTAGCACTGTAGGTTCACATGCCCAAGGTTGTGAGTTTGAGTCCCTCCCCTATCTCTGTTTGACAGCTGCAGCTCTGAAAATCAATTAATCAGTTTGAACAGTTTTAAAAAATAAGGCACAAAATTAGAGTACAGACTTTTATTGGTGTGGGAAGACTGTAAAATCTAAGCACGCGCGTGGACATTGACGGGCATTGATACGTCATTGGGATCCTACAAGCGTTCACTGGATGCTGAGGCCAGCTGCCATGTTTGTGTCTCTGTCTGTGATTTTTCCAGAGCGTCCAGGCGCTGAAACTGTACTCCATACTGAGGTAATGTGGAAGGAAACTACCCAGAAGCTGAGCAGACCCATAACATGGCATTCTGTGACACAATCTAATGGCCGAGTCTCCTGGAGAACCCCCCCCCCCCTTCACATGGTGGCCAGCTGATGCCTGAGTGACGACTGCAAGGTGGGAGGTGAGTGGGGTCCATGTGACTGGAGCACATCTCCGTGGGCGGCCCTCAGGTCCTCTGGGAAGGGTCTTCTCGCTCTGGACGGGGAGTGGACCAGACCTGTCTCTAGACTGTTCGTATCTCGTAGTTATGATTTGTTAGCAACAGTGTGACTAATAAGGGGATATTATCTCCACTACATGGACAACACTAACCTTGCTGCAATATACAACAGAATATTCCTGACTGTTCTCAGACACTATAATTATATTTATCGAATACTTAGACATTTTGAGTTAGATATAAACACACCGGTTCCATGAAATCAAATAATGGATAAAGATTTCATCTCAATCTTGTTTCTGGCTTGTAAACACCTTAATTCATATTATAAACATATAAATTCTATTCAGTTACCCCTGAAAAAAATGCTATCAGGAATTTGTGTTAATGTGCATTTCATGACAATTATGTATAAATATCTGTTATAAACATGGAATTTGACTTTGGAAAGAATGTCCTGTGTTTGTTTTCATGAACTTGTGGTAAGACTCTAACTTTGAGCCTCTTTGGTCGAAATGCCAATTATGAATGTGTCTTTGCCGTTAAGAAACAAATCACGTTCTCAAACCCTGCTTACAGCTTTGTTTGATAATTGGACAAAATATATGAACTGTTATTGTTGGGTTGCTGGACCGATATGCCATTATTAATGGGAAACTTTTCTTTCTATTTTCAGATAAAAAGGTACTTGTTTTTTTCCAAGCAATGCTGAACGCATATTGTTAATTAAATGTGGATTTTCTGGAGTCTTCTCATTCTTTTGGGCTTTGTACTGTTCTCAGGAGAGAGCAACTCCCTTGGCCCGTTTCTATGTAAGCAGCATCAACAAACTTTTTTATGAGTTATTCATGATCCCTCCTTGAAATGTAATGTTTTTTCACTCAGTGTTTAATTATTCGGTCACGGTTTTGTGTTTGGTGCTTGTTATTGGGTCAGTCTTTACCCTTAATAAAGGTCAGGAAAGCAATTACCTATTATCCAGTTATAGCGTTACCTGACACGGATACTCTCACCATAGTTGCGGTTACCTTCAAATGGGCAGCAAAACTATAAAAAAATGTCCATGCTGCAAATTCAGGTTCAATGCACTGTATGCATTGGCACGGTCTGTGCATTTTGCTCACAGGAGTTTTACTTAAACAAAAATGTTCTGAGGGCAGAACAAAAAAATGATCTGAGGTGGATCTAAGCAATCAGAAGGAATCGACCAATCAGATGTCTTGGTCCCGCCTCCTCTTGTTGCTTGACCTACCTCCTTTACTGTCTGATTGGTTATCTCTCAAATCATTTTTTTGTTCCGCCCTCAGAACATTTTTGTAAAACTCACACAAGCATTGATTTTGTCTGATAATGGTTACTGTGACTACAATAACAATCACCCACGATTGAAGACTCATCTTTTCCATGAATTCCTCGACTAGTCTGTTGCCTCTTTACGTTCCCTGAATGTTATGTTATGTTGCATTTCTGGTCATTGAATCGTTTTATTAGACTCTTGCTCTGCCGGCTTGTTTGCTGTGTAGCTCCTGCTTCCAGTACTGCATGCACTTGTACCTGGACCTTCACTGGAAGCTCTGCCGAGTTGCACTTATGCCTGGTTGGCTCCTTGATGATGCATATATTTGTAATGTGCTATCTGCTGGCCTTGCATTTCACTTCGGATCAAAGTAGCCACTAAATATGTAAATTTTAATGTAATGTAAACATCTGTGTCTCAATGGGTTATACTGCTATACCTGTGACTGGAAAGTCACCGGTTCAGATTCCTGGGCTGGCAGTGTGATTTCACAATTGGGCGATTGAGCAAGACCCTCAACCTTCCAATTTCACCCGGGACCGGCTGATCCTGCATCACCACTCTATGTTCCTTTCGATAAAAGCATCTGATAAATAAATAAATGTAAATGTGCTCGTTCATTTGTAATGATTGGAGAGGCTGGGGCAGTGCTAATATGTTAGCGCATGGGGTAGTGCTAATATGTTAGCGCTCACGGTAAAGCACTTTCATTATTACGAGATGTGCCAGAGGTTCTGGTTTTTGAAGTCAGTGACCTTATATTACAGGTGTTAGGGGACGTAAGTAAAGGGCCAGATTGTGGTAGGTTTCCCTGCTTCCTCCTTCCATGAGAAACGATGGGATTCCCACACCTTAGAGGAGGTGAGCGACTGCAGGCCAGGCCCCAGCTGAGGTCATGGTTCCGTGCAAAAAAACATTTTTAAAAAATAGCATGACAGACGCGGCAGCATTTGGGCGGGACTCAGACTTGTGGACCGGGAGACAGAGCTGTCCCAGTGCGAGGCGTCCCTCCCAAGCGTCAGATAAAATGTCCTCCTATAACTCCGGGGCTCCTACTTGCATGAGATAAGGTGGAACACGCTGGAACCGGGCCACGGCAGAACAAACTACTCCAGCAGACGGGCACAGGTCTTGGGAAGGGCATGCTGGCCCGTTCTACATCGCGCGTACGGAAGCCATCAGCTAATGTACCGCGGGTTCATCTGGAGCATGATGGAAGGCCAGCCAAACTGATATGGCAAATCGAGGTCCTGACATATAGGGGAATTGCCAAAAAAGGAACTACAGTGCGGAAAAAGTCAGCTCAAGTATCATTTTCCCCCTCATTTATTGCCGGTTTTTCAGAGACAGTCTCCACACAGCGCCCATTCAAACCATTTGCATGTATCTATGACTCATCCGGCGACAACATTACCATCAAACAGTTCAATTCAAAATCATTAAATCATCTTTTTTATTCTTTTTAGATTCTCAGAAAATCTTAAATGGCAAATACATGGAAACGTTAAGCGCTGATGATAATACCAGCTAAATCCCTGGAAAAAATCTGCCAAACTTTTCCAGTTCACTCCAAGGGTAACATTTTAAGTGACTTGGTACAGATTGCACTAAAATTTCATTCTGTTCAGGGCAAAGGGTTTAAGCTTCGATTTACTATTACACTAATTAATATTTTGCAGGTTTCGTATTTTTACCTTTTGTTTTCCACCGTAAAAAAATTCAAGGGTATACATTTTACATTTCATTTATATCTTGTGCGATATTTTTAGGGGTTTGATTTTAGTAGCAGGTACAAATTAAAAATGTATTTCATTCATTTTTAGCGCAGTTGAACAGTTGCGAACAGCCAAAAAACACACGTGCTCATACATGAATTGCATATTTGGAGAGAAAAACATTACATTCTGAATAAAACTGCAATATATGC
This sequence comes from Mormyrus proboscirostris, assembly GCA_026779585.1. NCBI lineage: Eukaryota > Metazoa > Chordata > Actinopteri > Osteoglossiformes > Mormyridae > Mormyrus > Mormyrus proboscirostris. The sequence continues at coordinate 13,436,944 of JAODKF010000002.1, read as the reverse complement.
ATCGGCGTATAAGTCAAATTTTTTTGGGCCAATTCCAGTATTTAAATATATTTTTATTCTGCATGTGCTAAATTTAGACTTGGGCAGATGTTTGCAAGCCAAATGCACATCATGCAGATGACATAGCGAATGGACATGCCTGGCTTTGGCGTGATGTGGAGCATCTGCTTATGCCATTATTTTATTGCCAGTTGCACAGGCTTATTTTGATGCGACTCTGGAGACCCTTTTCTCGTCCATCACGCCCTCGTTTTGCATCTCTTTGTCTTTCGTTTTTGTCTTCAACACCCGCATTTACAGTGGCTGCTCATTTTATTTAGTATCTTAAATATCAGTGGTTTAGCTTCAATCGTAAAGTTAATAAATTTTCAAGGATATATACAGATCTGGATTTTCAGACACTCTTTTTTTATCTACTGATAAATACTTGGTTACTATCCAATGTTTCAAGTATTTTTCTGCGGATTTGTGACATATCATCCAAGGAAAACAATGCTGGTTGATTCACAACAGCTGTTTTGCCGCGCTCCATGCACTCACAATTTCAGTTTTTTAGGTAAAGTATAAAAAATAATAAATTAAAATTCTTTTTGTATGATTTATTGCCCCTAGTGGTCAGAGGAGGTAGTAATTTATTAATATTAAATAAAACATCTTGGTGAAAAGCTGAGATAATAAACATGGCACTGGTGGTTTAAAGTGGTAAAACAGGCAGAAAATATTACTCTAAAGATAGTTAAGAATGTTAAATTATATTCTGTATAAATTCTGTTTCTGCTTTCATTTTATTTATTTTTACTATCTGTTATGCTGACAGGTAAGTTAAACAGACCTCTGTAAACGCGTGTTCATTTTCACAGTGACGCCGTGGAGGGAATTCAACATTAGCATGAGGCTGTTGATCACTTTCGACAGACGTGCACGCCTCGGCGAGCTTGGCCGTCGTTTTCGCCGGCTCCTCCCGTGCTAATCGGGCCTCCGCCAGCCTCCACGCCATCTGCCAGGCGCCCCGAACGGCCAGACCGCCCTCCCCTCCTGTGCTGCTGTTCTCCTGGACCGGTATGTACGACTGGATGGGGGCGTCGGCTCCCACATTCCTCTGACATCTCGCGCTAAGGTGGCACGCCATATGTCCAGTGTGAATCATAACTTAAAGGCAGGTGACTCCACGTGACCCAGCTTGTTGCTGCACTATTCAATCCAGTTTATTCAATTTATTTTTAGATAGTGCCTCACAACAGAGTCGCCAAAGGCCATTGACAGGGTTGTGTGGCAATTCAGTAATGCATCATTTATACAAAATGGCTTTTACAAGAAGAAAGATGGAAGTGGGCCTTTATCTATGGATATTATCTCTGACAACATGAGGAATCTTGTAAGAACTGCTCTGGTCTCCTCTTTTATACCTCAGATCTGTTGTCTCAGTGTTCCCACCATTGCTGTGAAGGTCACGTTCATCAATATCTCTCTTTGATGCTCAGAGACACAGATCTCCTCCCACATTGATTCTTGCTCTGCCAAAGCCCCCACCTGGATCTATCCATCTGTAACCTAACCCTCTCCGGGACGCCATGTTCCTTATCCTACTTTCGCCTCACCGCACAAATAACCCGCACGTCATTAAGAATTGGCCTCTTGGCATCACCCCCAAGTCCAGCCTTCTGCCAGCACATAACGTCCGTGATCTGATCCTGTAGTTTGCGTCTGCGCTGCATCCTCTGGGTCCAGCCTGCACCCCATGTCTGCTGGGCCGCTGGGCCTCCTCATATCTTGGCTCGACTATTACAACTCCTGTCTACTTAATCTGTTGGAACACACCATCTGTAATTCTCGTTTTTCACCTTACTGGTCATTCACATTGGGATCCTCCTGTTGGTTGATTCCTGTAAGTTGAAAATGTGGTGATTGATGATTTGATGAAGGTGTTATGGTGATAGATGCAGTATCTGCATTCAGTAAAGCTTTCGAGTTCAGTAATGGACTCATAGAAAGTGGTTAAATGCAGAAAAGAAAAATCATTATCCATATATAGCAGTTTATAGCATTTTCTCAAAATGAAAAAGGATTCACAATCTCCTAGCATGGTCAAAAAACTGCCCTGTTCCCTGCTTCTAAAATCCTTTCTTCCATCCCACTTGCTGCTTGCAGCAAAATCGCACATAACCAAGGAGCCCTCTTTATGCACAGAAGGGGTGATGCCACAACTATCAACATGGGTTCTTGATTTACACATTATTGATAACTGAAACAGATACTATAAAATATTCAGTATTAAATATTATATATATGAAAATAAGACCTAAAGAATCTGTACACCTGATCTCGACATCTGTCATCCCCCTGTCTAAAGAGCTATTGCCCCTCCATGTATGGACCACTGAACAGGGGGGGCACTTGGGCTTGTACCCCAGTAACTTTTGGAACATCATTAGGAATGCAATGATGGACAATCACAAAAAAAATTACTGACAAATAATTTGATGCAAACTGATAAAACTTAATTAATTATTATGAATTATGTGTGTGCTTTTTATATATATATAAATGTATATCTAACCTAAGCAAACAGACAAGTAGACTTGACTTTATGATCCCCCTCCTGTTCAGATGCATTCCACAATCCATAACTTTCTCCATCAATCAGTTAGAGAAAACAATTACAAAAAATCACTTGCATCCTGAACTGTTAGAGTCTCCCATCTTACGGTCCACTGCTCAAACGCCGCTACTTTGTAACAGATTTTTATATACCCTTAGAAGATATTACACAGCAGCGCAGGCACCCGAGTCCCCACGCTGAATTCTGCCATCGACACGACTGTTTATTTCCTGGGCTGCATGATGAGCCAAACAGAACACCATGAAAATGAAAAACACATCTCTGACCGGCTATGCTGAAATCTCTCCACAATACAGCATATCCAGTTAAGTGTTATTTAATAAGAATAATAAGAAACAGATACTATGCCATATTAGATGAAAAACTCTGACAGTGGTATTTACACACACACACACACACACACACACACACACATACATATATATATATATATATATATATAGCGAGAGAGAGAGAAAGTATTTATTGTATGTATATGTGTGTGTGTGTACATATGCAAATATATAGACGTATATACACATATATATGTGTATATTCACACACACACACACACCTACCAACTGCACAAATTCTCTGTTTTCTTAATTAGTACGTTTTGTGTACATTAGCCACTTGCCCCCCCGCCCCCCCCAAATTCTTTCTGGTTCTCTTAAAGACGTTTACTGGATTAGGGGATTAACTTTATTCTATTCTGCATGTTCCATGACTTTATGTGATTGCAATGGGCTCTGTAGTTGTTTCAGGCACGGTCCCGTCTTGCTGCCCATCTTGCTGCCCGACGTGGGAGCTGCTTTGATTACTCCATGTTTATTCCGTCTCCTTAGCTAAGACAGCAAGCAGTCTTGTCTCTTGACAAGCTGCTCGGAGCGATCTCTCACACTGTGTGATTGGTTCCTGCGGCACACGTACAGGCGTAGCTTTCCTCGCTGTCGATTATTTAGAACAAGAAAAACATTCCTGCCAGAGGTGCTGCCTTTTCTGTTTTTAGAAGAGACCTAAATGGAGCATGAGTGGATGCTTCAGAATGGTTACTTTTTGGACAAGCTCCAGACTTAATCACCGGCAAATCCCTTTCGCTCCCATCATCCCACGGACTGTGTAGGTAGCTGAGAAAGGTAAGCTCAAGCTAAGCCGCACTCACTGACACTTATCACTGAAAACAGAGATGATCGCCTCATCCGTCCCACGCTCAATCTGCTCTTCAAATCAAAAGGGACCATAATACGGACCTCTTTGTGTGCACTGTGGGAAAGTCTAACGTAATAAAATCCAAATCCAGTGCCCATTTTTTTTTTATTCGCCTGGAACGAATGAAGACAGTTGTCTGACATGACAATTAATAATCAGCGATGGCTATGAGTCAACTAACATCAGACGTGACGATATTTTAGACAAGACTGTTTGACAGGTCTCCTGTTCCCTGACTACACCAGTGGTGCTGTAGCCGGCTGGTTGTCCATCCAGACCCCCCCCGTTTACCCCCTTTTACCCCACAGTACAGTAAAATGGCAGTTCCACAGAGAGTCCTCTTTTAATTAATTCAGCATCAGTTATGGTGAGGCCACTCTTACAGCTCTGGAAATGGCACCAACTTGGGGACCTTCATGATGAGGTCACCTCAGCCTCCCCTGCGGTCGACCTGCCGGAGTCTGCTCTCTGTCAACCGGAGCTCATAGATCGGGTTGGAGGGGGCCTGTTCACATCTCCACTGGCTTTACTAAGTGTAACCACACCCCATCCCCCTAAGGCC
>JAODKF010000002.1:13401731-13411731 GCA_026779585.1 Mormyrus proboscirostris | reverse complement strand
CACAGGACGCGTAACATATCGGTGGAAAGCTAGCATGAACCTCCTGGATGAGAGCTTCCACTTACGGCCTGGCAATAGGGACTTGCGATTATGTCGGCGACACGTCCCGGCTCGTACCTTAGACACTAATGTAGGCGGTACCATGTCAATCAACATAAATATTGTGGATCGGTGGCTGTGCAGAGTATTTATGGAAAGTCCAACGTGAGCGATGAAACCGCAGCTAAAGCATTGGGATTTATTTGTTACCCCCCCCGGCAGATGAGAGATTATTTATAGACCATATTTTCCTGTTGTTGTCCTGGTTCATACAGAGAAGGTTAAGTTTAGACTTTAGACTGCAGTGTAATTAAACTTTCCATCTACAGAGTAACTCTCCAGACACACCAGGCTCATCATCAGTGTGTCGGCTTTGATCCCCACGCTGCCTGTCGCTTCTTGCCATTTCATTAACATTTGTCTGGGGGCAAGCTGTTTACTACACGGCATTGAGGGACGGGGCGGATAGGGTATCCGCCCTTTATTTTGGATTTGGCCCTTGTGTCCGTTAAGCGGTTGTCAAGGAATTTAATGTCGAAAGGAAAGATGAAAAGACCTTTCTCGACGGAGATGATCGCCGGCGAGTTCCGGGAAAAAAAGGGGGCCTTCTAGACGTGGCTAAAAGTGTAGTTTCAACACAGACAGTGGAGTGGCTATAATGACCCAAACATCCATTGATCCATCTGCTTTCCCATGCAACTTTGTGGAAACATTAACATGTAGGCAGACCGGGACAGAGCCGTGTGCCGATTAGGATATCGGGAATGTTGGCTGGAACGAGCACCCAAGGAGCAAATTGTGGAGCGGCTTTCTGTGTGACGAGGCCCTTGAAGTTTTCATGAGTGTTCCGGAACGCACTCCGCCCTCAGGGCTCCCTTATGTTCACACATGCTGGATGAGGTGGCTGTAACCCCACCCCATGTCTTATCCTTCTTTATTTATGTATAGATCCCGGGTTTCCAGGGCCTGATGTTTGCTCGGATTCGTTTGGTTTTTTCGCTGCCCTGTGTCCACCCACAACCGGTCGTCACATGGTAAGAGGGGTGTCTTTCTCAGTGCCTGATGAGCTGAAGCCCGGTCTGTAACTATACATCCAAGAGCCAGATGGCGGCGTTTCACGACTTTGCCGCAGACTGCAATTGGCCTCTGTTAACAGATTGATTCCTAGCCCAAACGGCAGCTTCAGGGGCGTCATGTCGTCACTCATCAGGAGGGTCGGCGGAAGACAGCACCATAGATGAAACGTTGGAAGTCCTATAACCACACTTTTAGTCATCAGGATGTGGACTGAAAGGTTGGCCTTTCTGATTTAGCCTTGGGGCAACAGACCTGTTTCTCGTTAAATGATAAGTAATGACTGTGCCATCATCCAAATCCAATAGCATTATTCTGCCACAAAAATATTAGTGTCTTTTGGCGGCGAGAACGACTGTCCATAAGTAGATATTTCTAATACGCCTGAGGGAGTTGTGTGTTTAATTTGTCTGGATTCGTCACCTCAAACAGTCCTGTAATAAAGCCTCACTCGCCTCTATTTCAAGGGTTCCTGGTTCAAACGAGCTTGAAGTGAGGCAGAGAAGCACATCTCGTAATCAGCTATGGACACAAATGACCGCATATGAAAAAGTAAGGCCTTCCCAACTTGCCTTCCACCTTGACTTCATCAAGTGATTGCGTGTGAGATGGACGTCCTTCCAGGCTACTTAAACATTCCTGGGACAAGACTAGAGCGCTATCCGGCCATAGCCAGCGTCAAGGTGATGCAGAAAACAACAGTCTAAACTCTGTTGCACGACTCCAAGATGAGTTCAAGGAGACAGAAATAGAAAAGCCTGGAAATATCATTGCATTCAGATGTATAAACACTTGAGCACATGCACACTGTTCTTAACTATTTCATGGAAATTTTAAGCCTTGAGAAAACATCCCTGATTCAGGGATCAGTGACAAATACCCCAGACAGCATAACTTGATCATATCCCTGAATTTAACAAAGCAGCGACTTTCCATCTTTCCATCTCTATTCAGTTCTGCCCGAACAATGGTCTGTCTCTAAATTACTCCTATAACAACGTTTATAGGCTCCTAGGACTGCCATTGCGCGTGGGGATGCCAGCGCATTATCAACACACAGCCTCGGCACAAAACCTCTGCCAGCGTGAAAGTAGCTGGGGTTCAGTTCAGGCCGTTTGATCCGAGGCGTTCGAGTCTCGCAGCCCGGGCCTGTGTTCTGACTAACAGTTTTGTTTTCCCACTCAGGATCGATTAGTAGCCGCTGGCAAGCTGACAGACAGCCTGTGCTACACTCCCCCACCCTGATGAACGGCTGTCTACAGTCGCTGTCATCACGCCACCCAACACCTGAGTGGCGGGGCAAGAGGGAACACGTGTGAAACCCAGCAAGAGAGGCGGTCCCGGGAGGGGGAGGTGGTGTGGCCTGGGTTTCATCTCACCTGAGGTTCCCTGCCAATGGCACGGGGCACACCTGGGCATGTGCCTGAGACTGACCTCGAAAAAGCATCATCCTCACGAGACAACACAGCTGAGGTTGCCCTCGCTTTCATGGGTTGCGTCATTCTGACTGCTCAGACATGTTTTCTGTGATCAGCCTAAATAAAAACATGACTCAAAAGAAATTATCTACAGTCAAAACAAATGAACATGTTTGCATTTGAATTTCGTAATTATCTTTTTTGCCTTTGATGTACCATTTTGCTATAATGGGCGGCGTTTCATACCCGTTCATTTCTATGCAATTCATGGTGTGAATTCTTTAAAAAAATGTGTTTGAATACCTGGAAATATATTCCACACTAATATATGCAAGTGCTTGCAGTGACCGCCAGAAAAGTTAAGCAGTATATTTTTTAAAGGATTTCAATTAAATGGCTTTTTTCATGATCACATTTGTGCTGCAGATGATATGAATAAAGAAAAAGAATAAAAGTTGACTTAGTTGTTAGCTGGACAGGGTGGAGTTATGCTAAACTGTCTATTAACCCTGAGTCTTTCTCCCATCCCCTTTGCATTGGTAAGTGCAGATGTGATGACAGTTGTTATTAATGACCTACCCCTGGTCATGCAATCTCATTCTGAAAAAGACACCTAATCCACATAACACTGGGTCTCCTGGCTCAACGCTGAAGTTGTCTCAGGGCAGGGCGCTCGAAGTAAAACTCACATTTAAGCAATGGGTCTTTGGTTTAATCATGGTGGTAATTTGTGACCCCCCCAAATCTATGCATCTTTTGGGGAGGGTCAGAAGCTTCACTCGGCATTTGAATCATCAAGCTTCATGGTGTGTTGTGGAAATATTTTGCTAGTTGCACCTTGCTTTGACTGTCAGGGAAGGGGTGACACGGTAATTATGGAGAATACGACCAAACCAATGTAACGGTTCACTTAATAAATCAGTCTTAAGATTTTACTACACAAGGGATCTAATTTGCATAAATCTGCAGCCATTGTAAAATGTACACTTTATGCAGAAATATTTTAAATTTAAACCAATTTAAAAGTTCTCTTTTTTCCCTTTATGGAACATCACAAGTACAATAAAATAATACTGTAACTGTGCTTTAAGTTCACGGTAATAACGTGTAAATGCCAGGACGACTCGCTGGGTCCTCCGCACTACTTTTTTCATAAATCACAACTATCTGCCTCTCAAAGCAACGGCGCTTCTTGTGCCTGATCTTTCAGCGGCACCAACTGGTCATTGTCGGTAAAAACTCATACCCACGTATTTCCAATCATCTCCCGAAGTGATGTCCAGCATAAGTGTTTTCATTGAAGACATAAACAGAACAAGTCTTTGTAGTTTTGTCCAACCAGTCAAGCAGGAACAGTATTTTAAAAAGTTCAGTCTTGCCACGAATACACATTTTCTTTTATGGACCTCGTCAAGTTCATACCTATTGTAAGAGCGGTATCTTCAAAAGACCGCGTCTTTACACAGTCAGGATTGGCACATTGGCGAGAAATGTAGCGGTAATTTGCACTTTTAAAAGCTCCTAACAGCTGGTCGTGATATTGCATTTTCTGTATTATCTATTGCGTGATTGCTTGAATCTTGATATCTGCACGAAAGAATGGTTTTTATGAGCTATTTTACGACAACACCACTAAACCACTATGCAAGAGTATCTGTTATAGGCTTTAACGAGGCTGGATTTGTCCGCAGATATTTAGAACACAGAAACAATTTGTCCTGCTATTATTACTCGATGTATTTAAACCATTTGAATTAATAAGACATTTATACCGGGACGTTATATAAAATAAAACGAATCCATACAAAGAACCCGGGGTCAACGTACTGTTCCAGTCACCAGCAGGGGGCGTTTTAGCGCTGCTCTGACTGCGGGCTTTTGTCCTTTCAGTTGAACAAATCAAACGCAGATCTCGGCAGGCCCCCCTAGGCTCTTCAATCGACCACAGAGATGATGATTTCTGTGCTAGTTGTTTGAATATGGCTTTGTCGAGAGGGTTTAGGTGCTGTCAAAGAATATTCTCCTGGATCCCCGTTATTATTATCGCGTCTGTAGTTCTGTGGTCCTATTACGCGTATGTCTTTGAGCTGTGTCTGTGTAAGTAAAAGGAATCTCTGCATTTTGGGGTTTTTTTATTCTTGCAGTCTCGCTAGCTAAATTGCTAAGACAGTCGGGAAGTGTTTGGTCAGATTGAATATGATAGTAGCTAGTTGACGAACTACGTACGTCTGAGATAAAATGTATACATGACTTATTTTTTGCTTTGAAAGGCCATTAATAATAATGCTTGCAACTGTTGTGTATCAGTATATTTTAATCGTCGAGTAAAGCTATCCAAATAATTGCATGTAACTGTTAGCGATAGATTACATTTCACTTAATACATTTGACAGTCTGATATTAAAAGTAAAATATGGTTTATGAGAATTTAATACAAATCCTGTAGACTCCACAGCTGTGCGTAAGTTTTGTGAGTATTTAAATTTGTTTGTAATTGTGGATGCTTGTTAACGTAAACAAGTTTTAATGGAAATAATTCTTTATGTTTTCATGTTTTAGTCACTCTCAGCAACACCCTGGAAAAAGGTAATAGAAACATCATTTGACATATATCTTGTAAATATCTTTATTAGGGACCCAGTAGTTCTGAAGACTGGAGCCGCACTCTGAATGGGGAACTGTTGGCATTTGCTACCTGCAGGGGCACTGATGCACTTAGCTTTTTTGGGACCTGGGATTAATAATGCAGCAAATTCATGCCGTTGTCTCTTCGCAGTGGCCTACCTTCTGGTGTTCCATGCTTGTTTTGTGATGTTTCTGTGGACTTACTGGAAGTCCATCTTCACACCTCCCTCCTCACCTGGCAAGAAGGTAATCGAGCTGTGTTCTAGGTGCTTAAGAGAATATGTTATTGTCAATGCCATAAGGACCTACTTAACTTTGGAGAAAATTTGGCATTGAGCCAAAGTCCTACTTAAGAAGAAACCAGTTCAAGAATCAAACCATAGTAGAGAGAAACCTACTACAGCTTTACTCCAATTAAAATATAACGTTTCTATTTGTTACTTTCCTAGTTCCACCTTTCCTACTCGGACAAGGAGCGGTACGATAAGGAGGATAGACCAGATGTGCAGAAGCATATTCTCATGGAGGTGGCGAAGAAGCTTCCCATCTTCACAAGAACAACATCTGGAGGCGAGTGATTTGCATTTTTCCCTCTCGATGAACAGCCTTCCGCTGTGTTTCTGTGGAGGTTGCCGCCGAGGCCTCCGTGCGGCTGTCACTTTATGAGGAAAAGCCCTTGAACAAGCTGAAAGAGGCCACTTTGAAAGTTCAGTCACGGCTTTGCTCCTGCGCTTCGTAGCAGGGAGCGCGGTGCCGCTCTGAGTTACTCTATGCACAAACGTTAGCCTCGCACAAAGCAGGGACCCAGCTGACAGCCAGTCAGATGAAGATGACAGTTTATGGGTCTCATCTCTCATTGGCTGTCCCCAGTAGGTTGGGCGCCTTTATAATTCAGGGAAGTGTCTTTCGGTTGTGCCATAACAGATAAAAAGTAATATGTATGTATCTTTGAAACTTCGAGGTTGTCTCAGGACCTCTTGTTAATATCTGAGGTTAGCTGCCATGTTGGTTAGTGCTTTGTACTAGTGTGTGACACCTGTGTGACCACAGTGATCCCTGCTGAGAGACTGGGGATGATAAGATATTTAGACTTGTCAAGATCTGTATTCACCTTGTGCCAGATGATAGTCTTCCCGATTCCTTTTTGGAACCAGAAATGCATTCAATTAGTCAGCACTAATTGCACTAGTACATAACTTGGTTTAGTTGTAGCCATTTCCAGCCAGAGGTGCTTGGGAAATGTAGTTGGTCTTTGGTGCTCTGTGTTTGTGTTGATGGCTGTAGGCAGGTCTATTGGAAGTACAGCTCAGGTGCTTCAGTCTGCATCTCACTCCCATATTTATTTATTTATTTTGTTCCAGCGATCAGGTTCTGCGACCGCTGCCAGCTGCTGAAGCCGGACCGGTGCCATCACTGCTCTGTCTGCGAGACGTAAGTGTCACCCTGCCTCCGCAGCTTGTTCTGGTGAAAGTAAATTCCCACCAGGAAAGCCACCGTTGGGTGGGGGACGTTTTGCCGGGAGCAGCCGCTCTTCTTGTGAGGGAAACCTTCCGTAGAAGAATGAATCCACAAATCCATAGAATACGTACATATATGCCGAATCTAGTCTGTTCTCTTGAGTCTCAGACTTCTGCATCAGCAACGCGGCCTTTGTGTTGCTGACACTGTGGCATTTCATGACTGGAACAAAAAGCCAAAAAAGAGTCACTCACAAAAGAGCAAGCAGACAGGACAGTCATATGATAGTGCAGTTAATAATAAGCCCTTTGTTCTGAGTCTGACTCGGTCTCCTTCCTGGTGAGGCTTGTTGTTGGGCCCATTTCCAATGCACAGTAGGCATCACCTATGGTGGTTGGATTGGGGGGGGGGGTGATGAAAGGGATGTGTTATGGTTGTGGAAAGCAGGGTGGGACAGAACCCGTTTTTGTTGGTGCCGACGACCGAACCCTTTCAAGGAAAAAAAGGTTCCTGTTACACAGGAAGCCGTTTCACAGCAAGATTTCTTCAGAGGCTGGGAGGGCCTGACCTGAAATTGTGTCCACATCCTTGTAAAACAGGCCTGCCAAGCGTGCCTGCGTTACATGGCCTTAATCCTTGTCTGTCTCTTTTCAGATGTGTCCTCAAAATGGATCATCATTGTCCGTGGTAGGTCTCTTGCATTTATGATCAATTACAGCCCCACAACTATTGTTTAGGTGTAATGATAAAAAAAAACATTTTTTTTTGTTTCAGGGTAAATAATTGTGTGGGCTTCTCCAACTATAAGTTCTTCCTGTTGTTCCTCACATACTCCATGCTCTACTGCGTCTTCATTGCTGCAACAGTATTTCAATATTTCCTCAAGTTTTGGTCGGTGAGTAACGTAGTCTTTTGGATTGCGTCTTGAAAGTTATGCGTTATGTGGTTTCGGCAACTGAAGCTGGGTCTGGTGCCTCTGTCAATCTGTCTCTGCCATGCACGTGAGACAAGCTACTGAAATAGCTGTACAAAATTAGTATGATGTTCTGGTTTGTCGTCCAGGAAATTAGTTGAGCCACTCTCCTTTTCTTCTGAAAAGCTAAATGGGTCTCATGAACCGGCACACAAGTCTGAAGCTGACCCACGTGGCTCAGTTCTCTCTTTGTCCCCCCCATCTCCTCAGGGAGAGCTGCCCAATGTTCCAGCCAAGTTCCATGTACTCTTCCTCATGTTCGTGGCCCTCATGTTTTTCGTCAGCCTCATGTTCCTCTTTGGGTACCACTGCTGGTTGGTGACCAAGAACAGGTCCACATTGGGTAAGTTGGGGTATGGGGGCAGAGGCCGGCACAGGGGACGGGAGGTGTTCTTTGTTCTTTGGTTTGAGTCGTTCACATTTGAAAAGGAATGGGACATCAGAAATATATCCTAAGTAAGAAAAAGGATAGTTTGAAGTCATTGATATACATGAAGCTTCCAGTAGATCAGTTTTTGATGATGTAGATGCTACTTGAATCTCCCACTAAACCCCAGGATGTACCCTCAGGACTCAGGACTTAACAGGTGTCTCTTGTATTGTATTGTGGAGTAAATACTTAATGAAGTCCTGCCATGTCTCCCCCCCCCCCCCCCAGAGGCTTTCTCAGCCCCCATATTCCAGACCGGACCTGACAAGAATGGCTTCAACCTTGGCTTCCGCAGGAACCTGACCCAAGTTTTTGGAGATGAGCTGAAACTCTGGTTCCTCCCTGTTTTTACAAGGTGAGGGCAGCTGTTGGGGTCTATTGGGAATCCAAATTATCTTGAGTCCTGTCAGACCCAGAAGTAAGAAATCAGTGCACTTCATGGGGATCCATTTCCTGTAGGAGCATCACTTTCTCACTGTATTGAAAGTGTGAGAGGATCATCCTCAGTTACTGTAAGCCGTTTCTAAATCACAAATGCTACCACACTGGAGATGAAGGCCGATACAGTTTGTGATGTTTAGCTCCTACACACAGACCCACTTGTGCATCCTGATGATAGCAAAGCAAACTCTGTGTGTCACAATATGAGTTTCTGTCTTCTGCAGGTAGACGTATCCCCGTGACAGTCGTTCGTGACCTCAAAGTCAGTCAGGAGAAGATGCATCTTTAGGTGTACAAAGGCACAATCAGGCACAAGTCATGGAACGCAAAACTTATGTTTATTAGTGAGCTTAGGTATTGGTACAAGAAGTAATGAACACTATGAAGATCTGTGGGTTAAGGACATTTTACAAAAGTTTCTCATGGTTTTCTTGCAGCCTTGGAGATGGTCATTTCTTCCCCATGCGGACCCAGAGTGAATCCCGGAACCCTTTATTAGGTAATGAGGAGCAATGGGAGGAAGACGCCGGATCGGATGAAGAAAGTCCAGGTAAATCGAGTCCTTTGGCCAGAGTACTACCGGGTCTAATAGAGCATAAAGTGCAGTTCAGTTACATCCGCCCATCCGGAAACAATCAGGTGAGATGCGCACCTTGGAATACGTCCGACGGACGCTACTGTGCCCCGCGGGATCGTGTGGCAGCAAGGCGATCAGATGCTTGTGATGTGACAGGCGTAAGCATCTTCTGGATATGGAGGCGCATGGCGTGGGGGTGGGAGTGATTGTAGTTAAGCCTCCTCTAAACAAGTGGACTTCATCTACTTAAGTGCAACAGGAAATTTGGTGAGGGCCCTTCTCCAATTTGGGCTTCGTCCCATTTATAGTCAGGCTTCTGCTGTGTGAAAACCATGGAGGTACTCGACACCTACTCAGGTTCTGTGGTGAGTGCTCAGTCAGGCCAGACTGTGGGCATGAGTCAGAACTCTCATATTAAGCTAATATTGAGAAGGCTCTCCAGAAATCTGCTCGGCAAGCATCTTTCAGCTCCCCAAAATATAAAAGCTTTTGAAGCACACATTGTTGAATTTGTGTGTCGTCATAAGGCGAATTTCTGTGAAAAATCTGTCCCCTGAAAGAAAGCGCCTCTACGACTGATATAGTATTCATAATCTACTCATTAAGAAATTATTAAATTAGTTTGAAAATAACCACTGCTTCCATGCTAATATGCTTTCATTCATATGCAAAACCCAGAGCACCATAAGAGAACTGACATCATCACTAATGGACATAAGTGGAGCACATGCTATCAGAAAGCTAAATGACTTTTCTTTTTGTGTGTACCGTACAGTTGACGTATAGTCCGCACTTATTGTGCGACTGGTCGTTTAACACAGACACTCTGTTAAAGGCAGAGTTGGTGTGGTGCTATTGTTTTATGTGGTAGTGAAGCTGGGCTTCACCTGTCCTGTGTAATGTATCTACTACAAACTGACGGGGTGTCTCCTTCCTTGGGGGGGGGGGGGGGGGGGACGAATGAG
>JAODKF010000002.1:13389915-13400387 GCA_026779585.1 Mormyrus proboscirostris | reverse complement strand
GTTAACCTGGGGGGGGGGGGGGAAGGCGTTTGCAGGTGGTAACGAGATTGATTATCGATCTTTACTCTGCCCAAGCCCATCGTCGTGATTGCTGTTACCATGGAAATGAGAGCATCAGCTGGAATCTCACCATCTCATATCATCTGAAGTGATCTTCATATTCAGGCTCATACCATCAGCAGGTGTTCAGCCTGTGCCCCCCCGATCCATGCACAGACCACTGCCCTACCTACAGTTGTGAAGACCACTCCCAGGGGTGTTGCGTATGAGAAGCTCCTCCCCCCCGCCAGCCTTTACAGAGAAGGGGACCCAAGCATGCAGCTTTTTCCTGGAGTGGAGACCAGCGTTGTGCTCATTTTTCCTCAGCCATGGGGGGGTGGGCTTTTAAACTTCAGCCAGTGATGAAGAGGAGATGAGACATTCATCAGAGGGATTTATTAGGAAATGTATTCCATATGAAATTACCGTCACCAAAAAATGGTGGTTTATGGACTATGTGGTAAAAGCAGCTTCTGCTTTGCCTTGAAACTGGTCGTGCGGCGTTATCATACACTATCTCCGCCTCACTATGGGAAATGCACTTTGTCTAATCATGCAGGTTTACATTTTGGCTCATTACCTGTGTCGCAGCATCGGTGTGTCCGTGACCAAGGACAACGTAGTATTTTCACTTAACTTGTCAATGGCTTATGTATGAAATGGAAGCTTGGTGGCGGCAGGGAGCACGGCAGTAACACGTGCTTCAGAGGGACGGGGAGAAATGGTGGGGACAAGAAAAGGATGAAACTGGGGGGGGTTATTTATTCACAATCAGTTTTTAAAGACTTTCTGGGGAGGATGTTATTTTGATAGTGTTTTTTTTTGGGTACTTCATCTGTCTGGTTTGTTTTCCATCATCGTTGTGGTAAAAATGGTTAATGATGTTATTTTTCTCTACCTGTAAGATGATTCTAAAGAGGTATTTCGAAGACGCGCGTCCATGAGTAGTATGCAAGAGCGGCTCCCGCTTGCTGCTAAGAGTATTTTAGCCTGAAGGAATTAGAAGTAAATTTAAAGCCTGAAATTGTTTTAATTTATACTGATAGTGTTTTTAACTGGTTGTTTCTTATACGAAACCTGGGCCACACAATACAAAGGCAGTGGAATGATGGCACAAAGTACTGTCATGCTGCCGAAAGTAGACACTGTTTAGTGGTTAATGATGCACAATGTTGTGGATTCCATTGCAGTTTGTCCTTTACAGGGAATCTGGTTTGCCCTGATCATGGGTGTTATGTCACCCATCACCTTGCTGTACCTCACTGGGTGAAAGTGTGTAGCTTCTGCAGTGGCGTCTCGCTGTTCAAGGGTGTTCGCCTGCGGGAGTCTTGCATCATAATGTTCTGTATCTTTCATTGTGAGAGATGTCAGCCACTGTCCTGAAACCTCACTTGCTGGCAGTGTGAGGAGGAGGCGGCGACACTGGGTGTGTGCTACACCAGGAGCTCCTGCCCATAAAACTCCTTCAGTCTAAGAATAATGATTTTATTTTTTTTTTCGCCCCGCAGGTCAGCTGATAAAACCCATTTAAAATGCCAGTTAATACCATTTCCAAGGCGATATGCACCCATTCCCCTGGGTTTATCATTCTCTACCTGGTGACCATCACTAATTGCTCATCATTAGGCATTTCTTGTACACCACCTGTGTGATCTCTAAATATTAATTTTTTTTAATAAATTACTTCTTCCCACCCCCCATTATAATTTAGGCCAAATGGTCAAAACAGAGTTTTTTTTCCCCATATAGTAATAATATAATTCTTTGGTTGTCATTCAAACGATGAGTGATATTCTTCATTTGTTTGGACAGTCAATTGACTGCTGTCATTTCCCTTTATTGTAGCAGGAAAGCACAATTGCCAGCCCATTGTACTTAGCGTTAATGCCGTGGGTGTGACTGCGTGTGAGAGCCGTCACGGATAGGCCCCATTGTTTCCTTTGTACTCTGGACTTTGAATAGCGTTTGTAAAAGTCGTTTTTAAAACGCCACCTCTGACAATTATTTGTTTATGCATTTGGTTTAGTTTTTTTATCTTTGCATATGAAAGCCCGGGGACCATCCCAGCGTGTACGATTACAGCAATCTCTGATGTTCCACGGAGGAAACACTCATGAACAGACACTAAAGGGGTGAAGAATAAACGGCGTTCTGTGCTGACGTTATACCGCGTGAAGGTTTAAGAACGTGTGAAGATTCTCTTACATCATCTTTGTACTTATGGAAAAAAACAAACGCCGTGGCCCACACGCAAACGTGCCGCGTAATTGGAATGCGTGCTAGACAAAAGGCCCTCGTTTGTCCACATGCCCCGAAGCATTGTCGCGAGTCCTTCCCGCCGAGCCGGGAGCGCGATGGAGGAATACTTGATTAAATTCCTTTTGAAAAATATTGCACTGGAAGCGACTGATACTAAAGTCTGCCTTGCCGTCGCAGCGATGAGACAAGCTGTGCCTTCTGAAAATGGAATTTCGTTTGACATTGTCGCAGGGAAATGAACCCTCCAATTAAACCAATGTGGACAAAAGGGTAATCCACGTGGAAAGGCAGATATAGAGTGGCACAATAAGAGAGCTCAGATGAGCACAAGAGGCTTTTACCTATGCTTTCTGACTGGATGATTCTTCTGTGTTTGTTTATAACCTTCAAAGTGCTTACAAGGTAACACCTAACCTTTAGCCAAGACTATAACTGATGATTCATCAGCAGCTCTTTGGTTTCTCGAAAGGTATTTCTTATAAAGTAAATAAATCTTATAGTATATCATTACAAGTTTGGACAATCTTTGAGGAATTTGGCTGTGACCATAACGTATATCTGCATCTTTTTAGCAGCGGCCTGTAGATTTATTGCTCCTTTTTTGTACAACATAGGAGGGACAGGCAGTAAATACATAATCTGCCAAGGTGCTGTTAGCAATTCATTCAAATAGACCTGGAGAAAAACTACGAGCAATGTTTATTTTTTTTTCCTCCCCTAAAACTGAAGACATAAATAATATTGCAAAAGCAAGCGACTCACCAGGCAGTGCCCACCTCATTTCCCTCACAGACCTGAATGGAATGTGCTCCCCCTTCCTCTTTTCATGGTGGGCATGTCTGGTTTCGTAACACTTTTCTAGTCACATGATAGGGTGGCCATCATGGAGTGGCTGAGTGGTGCAATAGGCGTTTACCAGGTTGCTCTTAGCAGAGGAAAAGCACACTGTTGGTGGCTGCTGTAGCACATGATCGCAGGGGCTCCCCAGACTGGCAGCTAGTCTGTCCCAAAGTACTTCTGTCCGAAGTGGGTGGGGGCTACAGGATGCACCTCTGTAGTGAGAATGGTGATGTCTGGGAACTCCTGGACGATCGACTGAGCACCTGGTCGGGGAAACGCATTCAAAGTGTTTGAGTCACTTCAAGAAATCCTTCTGCACTTCACTGAAGGCATCCTTCCTGCTCGAAAGCCCAGTCTCTCAGGGAACTTCACTGACCAACCCCATCTTACAGTGGAATTTTAAACCTAGGTGGAAGGTTAACAGCCCAGTCATAGTTGAGCTTGCAAAAAAAAAAAAAACCCTGGTCCTGATAAGCAGTGATACTCTTGGGATGGTGGGACATTTCAGGAGTGACCTACCATGGGGCGTGGAGAAGAGGCTTAGAAGGATGATATGTTTGGGCTGCAGGCCATGTTCAATAAGCACCCTGACAGCCTCTATCACGGTATTGCCGGTACCTGCAGGAACCAAAGCAAAAGGTTCAGTATAATACTAGCCACCTCTGTATAATAAAATATCACGTTGGTGGGTTTACCTGACAAAAAAAATCAGCCTAAAAGAAATGCAAAAAAAAAAATAAAAAAAATTGAGGGTGGTATGTATTTAAACAATGCATATGAAACAAAGACTTTTGTCGCAGTAAAAATGAGAAATACATAAATCCAGCATACAATATATTCTGCTTAGTGCACCGGTTATGATGCAAATGTTACTTTTGTACTTTCGAAAGATGCTAAAAGACATTCGAGTCAGTGCAATTTCCTGTGGGACTGGAACAGTAAAGCGGGTGGTGGGTATACAGAGACAGGGAGAGGAGCAGAGCGACGGCCATTAGTGCGCTATTTCTGCTGGACTTCATTCCGCTATTCATCACCTCCATGGCCGTCTAGCGGCACCGTACAATTTCCTTCAGAAAGCTGTAATTATCTACCATGGTTTAATGATGCTGAATTATATACAAAAAAAAAATTAAACGCTGCAAAGGTCATTGTGAAAGAAACTAGAAAGTCTAGCGTGCTCTCTATTCTTCAGTTTCAAAGGAAATGTGGAAAAAAGGTAAGAAATTGTTATCTGCTAGGAAAGTACACTCATTTAATAAGAGGTTTACATGATACTGTACTCAATGTCATGTCACAGTGAAGTGCTTGGTTTTCAGGCTAAGGGGTTAGGGTGCAGAGTTGCTGAGAGGGCACCTCTGGGTCTTATTCCCCGTTGGCTTCATTCAGCTGAAATCCTCCCGTAAATACAGATGAACCAAGCGCTGGGGGGATGATGTTTGGCTTAGTAGGCTAGGACTCCCGATTGCAAGGTCGCTGGTTCGAACCATGGGGTCAGCAGACTGATGCTGCTGTTGGGCCCTTCAGCAAGGCCCTTGACCTCCGGTTGCTCCGGGAGCACCAGATAAAAGGTTAACCCTGCCGTTTCGCCCTCACTTGAACGGGTGTGGGTGTCTCAAAAAGGAGAGCAAGATGGGATATGGTGGGGGAAAAAAAGCATTCCGATGTACCTGTACTCGTGCAAATGGCAAATAAAGCATCATTTATTTCACCGTTAGTTCACCATCTTATTTGCAAGTTGTCACTCCCGATACACATAAAGGATCCATATGTCCCTCTCTGCGCTGCACAGGTCAACTTTGACCAAACTGCCGTGACCAAAACTATCCCTCCAAACTACTGGTTTAAGTAAGCACCCCTCACACACCTACTGTCTAACCTCAGACACCCAACCTCAGGCACAAGTATACTCACTCAGGATGGGGTACATAAGCAGAACCTTTCTCCTGTAGATATCGGGGGGGAATTTGGCGTAGTAGACTTTGGCTTTCTGGGTCTCCTCGTCACTCTGGATGAGGATCTTACCGATGCGGATGGATCGGCAGCAATCCCGCAAGCCCTGCTCCATGGCTTCTCCTGCAAGCGGTGGAATGAGTGTGTTCAGGACCAGAGTGCCATTGTTTGCCTTTTCTCCAGGGCGCGTTATTAAAGTTGCACTGCAGTAACATTCCCCAGAGATACAGGAAAAAAAACTGATTAACTTCTATAGAAATATGGAAAAAAAAAACATTTTTTTCTGTGCAGATAGCAAAACCCATTCCGGAACTGCAAACATTAAATTGACATATATGCAACTTCTAAGTACAAAGGCAAGAAACACTTCTTTATACCCCAGACTTACCAGACCAGACTCAACAACCTGATCGCTTTGAGTAACTTTTTGTATCGCTAAGTGGCGGCTTACGTCATTTGAAAGGTACCTGATACGGACTATTAGCTGGACAGTGGAATCGCAGTGTGCTTATCGGCAGAGCGTGCACAGGGAGACACCTGAGCGTACGGCTCCGCTGAGCACTGCACTCACCGCTCCTCATGATACTGACGCCACAGTTGCCCTTCTCGAATTTAACGCCGTCGTACTTGTGCCCTGCAGGAAGACACAAGAAGGAAGGTCGCCGACAGAAACACCAGAACCATAAAATGTTACCGCTTTTCAAAAAGCTTCCACTAGCACGAGGGACTCACCAGTGGGAGTCGTGACGGTGCACTCAGTGAACGGCAACTGGTTGAGTCCTTCCTCAACTACAAGTCTAATCTGGAAGACAGAAAAAGAGGAAGAAAAAAAATGTACACTATATGTGTTCAGTGTAGAGACAAACTGGAATGCCATTCACCAACTGCCCACTAAAAATATTTGATCAAAATGATACTTCCGCAGTCCTTGCTGTATTAACCAGCTTTCATTTTATAGCTAATGATTATCATGCGTCCAATGATGACTAAAGTACACTAAAAGTGTAGTATTGGAACACCTGGCCATTACACCTACAGTACAGCAACTTTTATCACATCCCATTCACAGGCATCAATATGGAGTCAGTCCCCCCTGGGCAAAAATTCCCACACACACACACACACACACGGCTGAAATGGGCTGAAAATGCTGAAAGCCTTCCCAGAACAGCGGGATGCCTATGGATTTAGAATGGGATGTTTAAAAAGTCCCTGTGGGTGTAATAGCCAAGTGTCCCAATACTTTTGTCCATATACTGTATGTGCTTTAAGATTAAAATTAAAAGATCCAAAACACCAACGTGTGAAATCTCTGATTACAGTATTTTAAGACTTCTTGTCTTACCAGTCGATCTGCACAAAACACAAAATCACCTCTGCTGGTTGCCCTGTGTAAAGCAAAAAAGACACAATTTACCACCAATAGCAATGACATACATTTTATAGGAATGCTCATATTTGACATCAACACCCTTATCAATAAATATCCTCAACAGTATCCGTTACAAAACAGATTATCCAAAGAGTTATAAGATTAAAAGCTTCTGAGGTATCCATTGAGTGCCATTTTAATTTCATGAGTCAAAGTATAACAGCGCTGACCCCCCCCGTGCGAGCCCACTGCTCCTTCTGGTCATGAGCAGCTGGCGCTTTCCCGTAGCCATTACCGGATATGAGTCCGACACGAAACAAAACACGGCATCTATCCGAACTACACGTATAAGGATACACGTGGGTCCATACATAAAGCACGTTTCCTGTGATGCTTCGTCAATCACGTCTGCATTCCCGAAAGGAGGGAGAGGGGGTTGACCGCGGCACCGAATTGGGGGAAAGTGCCCTTACTTGTCCCGGATGATGGTCTGCAGCTCTCGGATTTGATCATTCAGCGGGAGCAGCTTAACCCGCGGCCCGAGCTGCCACGGGCACGGCGATCCGATAAGCCCGCTTTCTTGGGTCTCCTTGACCTCCGCGCTGGAGATGGAGCCGCCGCCGGAGCCGCTGTTGACGAAGCGGACCTGCTTGACAGCGTGTTCCTGTTGGCTGGCGCTGCTCAGCTGCTGGTTGTGGCAAGGCATCTTATTCGTTTTATCCAAAACTATCTCCATAAAACGGATGTCGTGTCCTCTTAAAAACTGTCTACGCCCCCTTCCTTTTTCTAAAAGCGTAACAAACAGAAGAGAGAAAAAAAAATAAAAAGTCAAAGTGACGTGCCCTCCCTCATGAAAGGCGCCACTTACTTGGCCCGCTAAGGTGAACGCGCCCAAACACTGCAGGACGAGGCTCAGCACATGGCGGCTGCGCCGCAACTGCGCGCATCCGACTGCGCCGATACCTCGCCACGCTGACGTCTGCACGACGCTCGGCTGCTGCTGATTCCGTCAGCACTGTTTACATATCCTGTGCAGGCCATATCTGGACGACGGGGAAGCCCTGCTGCGCAGGCAGTCTAGTTAGAAAGGCAGTAGTGATGATTTTTAAAACAATTAATTTGTATTTAAAATTATATTAGAGACAAGGAAGATGTAACGCAGACATCCCACCTCTGGGATACGGATTTCAGGGAGGGGTACGGGCCAGTGCTTGGCTGGTATTACGGTAATACCGTATATATTACTGAATAGGGTGAGGGCAGATAGGCGGTAGTGATGGGAAGTTCGGATCATTTTACCGACTCGGACCTTTGAGTCTCGCAAATTGTACTAAACTTTTTTCGAGTCATTTCGTTCATTTTAGCAAAATGTAATTAAAATGTTACCTGTTACCTCCCTAACGCATCTACTATTTACACAAATGTTGATCACACTACAAACAAGACAAAACTATAATGCTATAAGAAACAGAAAATATTAATTCATTGTTTACCTGGGTCTTTAGTCTATGATTCGCTCACCTCGCCTCTTATCTGACAAGTTTTCAGTTTGAGTCGTTCGTTCATCACCTGACAGCCCCATAAGCTTAACCTATGCAGTCTGAGCCGGAGAGAATTGATTAGTTCATTCCTCGAGTCTTTCGAGTCGTTCATTCTTATGTTATGTGACGTGACAGCACTGGATATAGAAATTAGTTACTAATTTACAACCTTCCTTACAAACCACTTCAAATCACTCCCACCAGACGACTCGTTCTTCCCGAGTCACATTAAGAACAACCCATCACTAGTAAACCGGAATAAGACGGACCAGACAGTGATCAGAATGTCCCAAAGCTGCCAGGGGACAGAGCGATAGGCGTCTTTTGAAGTGGTGTAACAGTGGTCCAGTGTGATGTTGCCTCTGGTGGGGCAGTCGATAGGCTGTGTTTTTAGGACGTTTCTCTCTGTTAAAATCACCAAGGACAACAAAAAGGGAATCGGGACATTTTCTTTCCAGGGTGGTGATCTGGTCGGCCAGTGTGCACAGCGTGTCGTTCGTTTTAGCCAGTGGAGGAATGTAAACTCCGACCAGAATAAGGGAAGAAAACTCCCGTGGTGAATAAAACGGTCTGCAGTCAATGAAAAACGTTTCCAGGTTTGGGCTGCAGAATTTCTGTAACACCGTGACATTAGTACACCAACCTTCGTTAACGTAGAAGCAGACTCCGCCGCCCTTTGATTTCCCCGAGAGCTGAGTTACGCGGTCCGCGCGATGGAGGCGGTAGCCCGGCGGGTTTAAGGCAGCATCGGGGGGTGCTTTTGCTGAACCAAGTTTCAGTGAAGCAAATGGCAGCAGAACGTGCAAAGTCCTCGTTGGTCCGGTTAAGAAGCAGCAGCTCGTCTACTTAGTGGTATTATATAAAAGTGGAAGCAGTTGGGAACAGCAGCAACTGAGCCACGAAGTAGCAGGGCCACCTAAAATCACAGAGCGGGGACATGCTGAGGCGCACAGTGTGCTGAAGTTGGCAACAGTCTGCAGAATCAAGAGCTACTGGCCTCCAGACTTGGTGTGGCCTTCAGATTAGCTCAAGAACAGTGCATAGAGAACTTCATGGAATGTGTTTCCATGGCCGGGCAGCTGCATTCAAGCCTTACATCACCAAGCGTCACATGCAGTGGTGTAAAGCTCACTGCCACTGGACTAAAGCAGTGGAGACGTGTTCTCTGGAGTGATGAATCATACTTCTCTGTCTGGGAATCCGATAGATGAGTCTGGGTTTGGCGGTTGCTAGGAGAATGGTACTTGCTTGACTGCATTGTGCCAAGTAGGTCATTCCACGTCAAATCATCACACTTTCGGATCTCATCGTCACGGATTTTAACGAAACTTGTCATGCTGATTTGGTCACATGAGTAACTCATGAAACTGAAACTGGGCGTGTCTGGGATCAATACTGAGGGTCTTAAAAACCAAAGACCAAATTTTCTGGAGATGTTCAAGACATTATGATCTAGCTTTAGTAAAAATTTGATCAATTTTGAAATATAGGCTTTTTTGTTACTGAATTTAATATTTTAATCAGTTATTACATAGTAATTATTCAAATGGGGAATTATTCTTTCAATCCATAGAGCTGGGCAGTAGCTTTACAACAGTATAAGGACCACTTCTGTGCAGATTACATTAAGGTAAATATAGCCAGTCAAAAGTCATAGCCCCCCCCCCCCAAAAAAAGTTAAAACTTTGTTTGCTTAAATCTCCCTCAATATTGATGCCAGACACGCCCAGTTTCAGTTTCATGAGACGGCAATACAACAGCAACAGCTATTTACACTTGCATGCGGGGCATGCGAGGACATGCACCTTACCGGTGCTGCAGAATATACTATACATTTATGTATAAAGATTGATAATGGCTTTTGATCACTGGACATTTTTGTGAGGTGGGTGCTTTGCTATACAATTAAATAACATGCATTTAAATTACATGCACGATCTAATGATGATTACAGGCTATCCGGAAATGTCTTCTAAGGGATGTTTCTAAATGGTAGGAAACATACATATAACCTCCTGTATATTTGAACTGTGGGAACTCGCATTACAAATGTAAATCTAATGTTCAGAACACACTACAGGCTACACAGAAGAGAAAACAAAACAGGGATACAATTATATTTCTTTATATTTGTAAATAATACAATTGAATTAAGAAAATCAAAGTACTACTGTCTTTAGAGTGTATTTAAAGGATTTGTCCTGTGTTAACAATGATGTGTGAACTTGTATCCTTCACTTATGTTCAGTTTTTCCAGTCAGGTCCCTGACCCACAGTGCAAATGGCCAAAGACATTCTAACATCCAAGGAGGGATGGTCAACAAAGAGAGACTGCAGCTTTTTTCATGAAATTCAGATAGTGAGAAACTATCGCTTAATCATTTCAGTAATTTCAACCATAACGTGATATAATTCAGTCCAGGTAAGTCCTTATGTTTAAAAATAATTTGATGACTTCCTGCAATTGCAAT
>JAODKF010000002.1:13327388-13356855 GCA_026779585.1 Mormyrus proboscirostris | reverse complement strand
CCCCCCCCCCCCCCCCCCCCCCCCCCCCCCCCCCCCCCCCCCCCCCCCCCCCCCCCCACAACCACCAGCCATAGACCCACGGGGTGAGAAGGAGAGAGTGGGGGGGTGCAGGGAAGAGGCGCTGGGATGCTTTTGCTTTGGTGGGTCCTGCGTATTTTCTGCAGTCGCGCTCACGCTGCCCAGAGCCTTTCCGGATCTCGCTCAGCACCAAAGAAGGACTCCAGCATCTCTGCTTCCCTCGGTCTTCCTGGGCCCAGCTTTTCAGGTCCAGTCATCCCATAAATTCGTTATGGGAAATCCGTTCTTATAAACAGCTTTCAGTACCTGAACAGGGACAGACTCCTACCATCTCTGTGGAAAACATATTAACGAAATATTAGTGAAAACATGCCCCCTTTCGGATACCTCTGGGTGGGTCGAGCATGAAGGAATTGTTCATGCTTGGCACACCATCATGTCCGGTCATGTGACATGTATAGCAGGCACATGACCATGGGTTAGCCGCTAACGGGCTAATGAGAAGCATAAATCTGACTTATGTAAATAGTAGCTAGTTAATCTGGTGCTGACAGAGCACTCCCTCCCCCCTCCCCCCCGATGGGCTGCAGCAGCGGTAGCCTTGTAGCAGGAGTCAGTGATGATCCTCGGTGGGAGAATGCTTAACATCGATATCCTGAGGCCTTTTCCGGGCAGTGTGGCAAAGCGCTGGGCTCTTCTGAGAGACAGGCTCTGCCTTCCTCTTGCCAGCATTTCTGGGGAAATCGGTTTTGCTCTAATTAATCAGCTCGAAGTGGCGGGGCGCGAGCGCACGCCCCGACGGACAAGCGTTCTTAGATTTGTGGCGGTCTGGGCTTTTTTTCTCATCCCAGTCAGCTTTTAGCGTTAGCAGTGTGCTTTACATAAGTGTTGTGGGGGGCTGAAGAATTGAGTAATTTTATATGGAAACGCGGTTATTTCCTTAGGGCAGATTTCGAACCGAGGATTAATGGTGCGGCGATGGCGAGCCTGGGCGGAGGGCCCTTTGTTCACCTGTGTGGCCTGAACAACAAACATTCTTCCCTCCGGCAGAATCTGAATAATTCCGCATGCAGACCAGATGGGACAAGGTCAAAATGTCGTGTTTGTTATTGCCTATGGAACAGGCCTGTTGCTCTCGATAGAACAGTGCGAATTTAGATCCCACTCACCGGTTATCTGTCACGCATAGACGACTAAACGCATCCTTATCTGGTATATGAATTTACATCTAATTGATGTTATTTATTATTTATGAGTTATTTTCAATGGATTTTTAGTCTTGCATTGTGGGGTTGTGTGTGCATGAACAAAATCATATAAATATACTGCTAAGTCCTCAGGGGAATTTACAGATTTACCTACCGCATGCAGATTCGAACCTGCTGCCCTTGAGGCATGACATTCCTTGCTATACCACCATGCATGTATTTGTATTGTCAATGGATGAATGTCACCTGGGACCCTACGACAAGCGTGTGACGGTGACGGGGCAGCTTTTGGCCCTCCTTACCCATAAGGCTTTGCGTTTCAGGGTAAGATAGCAGAGCAAGGGACCCACCAGGAGCTGCTGGACAGGTCGGGAAGCCTGTATTCGGACCTGTGGAACACGCAGAACAGCCGGAACCTGAACAGCAAGGGTGAAGCGGAGCTAAAGCAGGAGCGCCTGTCCAGGAAAGAGGAAGAGAGGAAGAAACTACAGGAGGAGGTTCTGAACAGCGTCAAGGGCTGTGGGAACTGCTCCTGCTGAGGGCCCTACTGACCTGTGACCCCTGATCTCTGACCTCTGAATGCAGAGGGCCATCCAGTTAGATACTCTTCTGGGGCTTTGCTGGCACAGGGGAACTCATTCCATCTCCTCCTCCTCACCCCCCTCCCCAACTCCTTCTACTCACTCACTCTAATACTGGTCTCCACCTGCACGTGGTTCTGGAGATGCAGCTCATTAAAGTGGGAAACTCAAGAGAATGTCACTTTTTGACAGATTTCTGTTCATATATATATATATAAAAAAAAAATACAAAAACTGTTCGCTGGTTCTCTCGCCGACCGAAACTGGGCCTTTAACCTCTGCTGTCGGCATGTGAGAGACTCACTTCAGGTCAAAAAAGATGCAGATTTAGCTTGGAGGTATTTTTATCCACAAAGGGTGGCCATGTTTCATCACCACTCTGTGGCCCAAATTCAATGGACAGCACTCATACCGTTATTTTCAAATGATTATCTTTCTCCGGTGTAATTGGAAACACTTTTGATAGCTGTTTTTATTAAGTTTGTGTACATATCATAAGATTGAACCCATAGGATTCTGACATAAAAAAAAAACATAAAGAGGTGTTCTTACTGACTGTATTTCTGTTTCATGTAAATCTGGATGGAGTGAGGCAAATCCAGCGCCGGTCAGTGTTTCTTCGGTAAATAACTATCTCCTGCTGTTATGTTTTGCGTGGTAGGCGGTGAGGACAGACACTCCTGCAGAAAATTTCTGTATTTCGATGCGAACTACTCTCCTGCCTGGACTGTACTCCAGGTTTCGTTGGGGGGTAGGGGGCATACTTGCAGGGGGAGACTCACCTTGTCTTTGAGGACGTCAGCGTCAAGAAGCTGGACTTGGAGAGACTGCAGATTCCAGGAACTTGGTTGCCTTGACATTCAGCTCTTGAATGTACGTCACATGTGCAGGATCAGTCGGCTATTTATACTTGCAGTGAAATGGATTTAGCAGAGCACCATAGGAGTGATCCTAGCTGCTTTTGTAAAAATAACGATAACCAAAATTTCAAAACCCTGGAGGACACACGTGCCGGTCCTCTGGTCCAACCTGAGCCCTCAAGAATGTCGGAGCCATCACTGCGGATTGTGCTCATTGTTCCTCAGACATTAACAATGTGTTAATTACACTATCAGCTGCTGCCAGACGTGTATTTTTGCTCTTGCTTTGTGATAACGTGTTTGTAAATGTCTTCAGGTATCACACACACGCACACACGCACTACAATTCTCTTAAAACGTTGTGGTGAAGAGTGAAGCATATACCTGCTGGAAGGTCTGAAGTACTGGTCCTGTGCCACATAGGGTTGCTTTTTTTGGGATGAGCACGTATGTGAATGCACTGAAGAGAGTAGGAGAGAGCTTCTGCCAATAATAAAAAAAAGGCAGGTTCTGCAGCAAGTCAGTCAAAGTAGAGTCACTTTGTGTGGGACCCTCAGGCTCTGCTGGCTATGTGAGTGATGTGCCATCAGGCATTGTGATTTTAAACCGTTTTTCTCGACAGATTGTCCCAGGAGGACCAAGATATGAATCCTATTGTGACGGCCTATTGCAGTCTGGAGTAGTGGCAGGATGACATTAAACTTGACGACTCCGTTTAGAGTGGATGGTCTGGTCGCGCCTTTGTAGCATGTGTCTTCTATGCAGAGGTTCAGGCCAGTAACTGGTGTTGTAGGCAGGTTATAAGCTTGTAACCTCGATTGCATAAAATACCCCAAGCACTTCAGTCCCCTCCTGGCCTGTTTCCATGTCCTTATTTATCAGATGGTTTGCAATGTATTAAGCATCTTGATACATGCAGAATTTTAGCCCACTGCCACTGTTACCCAGTTCAAATTCAAACAGCCAATCAGATGGATCAGGACAGCCCACACATGAGGGCTTTTATAGGTCATGAAACCATACTTAATGAAACCAGTGGAATTAGTCCAAGCACATTTTAAACAGTGCAGATGTAAGCGTGGCAGAAATTAATAATCATCAGTGCCTGTGTGTAATTTTGTTAAATTATTTTCCTATTAAAGGCCATTCTTATTGTCCACCAATCAGCTCTGTAAGTTCATGTATATTTTTGTTTGTGAAGGTCCTAAACGTAAAAGTCAATATGCTTCACCTGACCTGTTGTTTCACTGGTGGTATTAATCGCGATACAATTCTTTGAATATGTGGATAGACTCAAGCACTGAACTGTTCACCATGACACATAGAAATGACTAACGAGGCCATTTTTTTCTGGTGAAGTCTGACTAATGACCTTAGAGCTCATCTTTGTGTACTGGGTATAGAATTGGCCAAAATGGATTCCGGTCGTATCCCACATATACACACAGGCACACTGAAAATCACACAAAGCTAGCTCTGTAAATATATGCTATGATTATCAGCTTATCAGCAATTTCTAAAATAATTTACTACAGCTGTTTCCATTGTTATATATTGTTTTTTTTTTTGTTTACAAAACTTCTAAGATGAGGTCACTTTAAGTTAACTAGTACTTAATTTCTCAGGGTGCTTTTTAC
Organism: Mormyrus proboscirostris; assembly: GCA_026779585.1. NCBI lineage: Eukaryota > Metazoa > Chordata > Actinopteri > Osteoglossiformes > Mormyridae > Mormyrus > Mormyrus proboscirostris. The sequence goes on along the minus strand of JAODKF010000002.1, from coordinate 13,352,551 downwards.
CAAAAAAGAATCAGATTTAATGGTCATCGATCAGCTTCTTTGCATGTTGATAATCTTTATTTTGTGCCTTAAAACTTGTGTGACGTCATAGTGCAGCATGAACCCACTCATCGAAGGCTGAAATGTAACAGGCTAACTGCTGTTCCTTGTGGCTCAGTGGCAGCGTGGTGGTGTGTGCTCCCCTTGTACATCGTGGTGCGGCAATGAAACCCGAAGGCTTTCGAAACCGCCGTGTGCCTGTAGCTGCATCCATCTCCACGTCCGCTGGAATGCAAGCGTGGAGAGTTAAATGAAGTGCACCAGCCACAGATGTCCACAGCGCCAGCTTCTGGTCTGCCGTCTCTCTGGGTTTGCTGCGGGAGTTCAGTCGGTAATGAGGTGACCTCCCTCTGTTTACTAGAATAAATCCCTCAAGCGCTCAGAGAATCGCACAAAAACCCGGTAATAAGATCGGCAACGTTGGTTGACGGTAGGGAAGGAAGCTTGGACCTAAACCAACGTTTTCAGATGCTGATCATCAAAAGAGGAAATGGCATTTTTATAAGACAAGTGTGGTGTTGCATATAATCCATTTCCTGCTAAATCCAGAAGCAGAGAAGACGTCAGGTCACGAAAACTCAAGGATTATATCAGTGTGATAATCCCCAAGGCCGTACATCCATGGATGCACAATGAAGGACTGATGAAGGTTTGATTTTTTTCGTCATAATCACATCCGAGAGAGAAGACCAAGGTTTTTTTTTTATATCGTGGACCCAGACAGAAGTAAAGCTTATCATTGCTTTGCAGAAAGCAGACGATGATATAGTACATGTGGCGAATGTGAGTTTAGTCCCCCTCAACAGTTTGCAGTAGGAGTCACTGACCCATGATGCTGGTATACTGGTTATGCCACGCTGGAGATACATTGAGGGGTGGGATCTCCATCCTTCTCGCATCTTCCCATTACAGGTCAGGTAAAGGTTATTATTTCTTGGTTCATGACCATGAAAATGTACCTGAAGAGGTCCTGCAGCATGAAGCATCCTGCCCAAGGTGCTCCTGGGCATAAGAATTATCATCATTGCTGTCAAACATGACTATGCTTTATGAAGATATTTGAGTATTCAGGCTGTCTGTCCCAAACTGCTGAGAAGGCCATGCTTTCTCAGAAATTCACGTGGAGCTCTTACAATTTTTATAGGTATCAGTCAGTAATGGTAACATGAAAAAAGCTACATCCAGAATGTGCTCTTGTTGCTCAAGTTCATATACTGCAACATTAGTATTCTTGTCATCTGCCTTGCCATGCTGTCATGTTTGGCTGCCAAACACCTGAAAGTAAGCAGTGGTGTGTGTTGTTAATACTTGGATGGGAGACCGAATTGCTGTCTATCCGGTTTGTTGCGATGTGAATATATGGCTGTGGGTTACCATGGCCTTTGCCGATGCCATGGCATCAGATTAGAAGAGCTGGTGAGGTTTATGCAAAAAGAGAAATCTCTTCAGCTCTAAACTCACTGTAGGCTATAAATGGGGGTATCAGGGGGGCTGGGGGGTATGCAAAAATGGATGCATCACCCAGCTGTCAGTTGCATTTTGGTGATGGATAAAGTAAGTCGCTCAAACCCAAGAACCGTGTGAAGTGTGCAGATGCTCGCTGTTATATATATATGTGATCTTAAAAGTCAGATAACTGTAAAATAAACTGTTGTAATGACTTTGAACAACAAACTATACAGATTCAAGATTCAGGCAATTAATTATCGTATGTGTGGTGCCTACACAATGACATTCTTAGTTTGTGCTGCAAAGAAGAAAACACAAAAGAAAATCGTGCCGTAGTTAATGATATTATATATGTATCTGCCAATTGTCCGTCCATTTTCCATAATTGTGTGCGTGTGTGTGTGTGTGTGTGTGTGTGTATATATATATATATATATATATATAAAATATTCAAATTAGCTGAATACAGGAAGCTAAATGCATGTTGCTCCTCTCTCATATCCCTTCTCAGTACCATTTTTGTTCTACCCGCTATATCTTGTAAACATCCAGGTGTGGCATTAAACATCTAGTAAAGGTCATGTGACTGCTTCCAGCTATGTGCTAATGCTGCTGTGAATTCTAGCATGTTCGGAGCAGAGGTTCCGGACATCTGGGAGACTCGCCTGTGTGTGTCTGATGAGACAGTCTCTGAGCTTTTTAGACATGGCTTGGAGAGTGGGAGTCGTGTCATCATGCACAGCACCAAATATTCAACTTAAAAAGCGACTGAAAATGAGAATATCTGAGGCCCTCACCTGCATTTTGACACTGCATTTTGAGTATGATTGGCAGGATACCTCAAGGTTTTGGAAGGCTGTGGTATTTGTCAGTTGTCCATCCATTTTCCATAATTGGTTGTGTAATTTAAGATTTTTTTTCTGAGTCAGTCCCGTAAGGAATGGAGAGGCAGGGCATACACTGGGTGAGATGCCAGGCCATTACAGACCTCATTCACAGGACACAACGACTCACCTACCTCTCACAAACATGGGGAGAACATGCAAGTTCCACACACACACAAAGCTGGGAACCAAGCCCACAGCCCTGGGAGGTGTGAGACCACGATGATAGCCACTGAACCACTGAGCCACCTTCCTCCAATTATGACTTGGCATAATACCGTTTAGGCGGACACATCACTAAAGGGTGAGCATTCTGCTCCGGCCACTTTGTAAGGGCCTTCTAGAGCTATGTTTACCGGCCTGTAAATTGCCAGTCCTCTCTCAGATAAGTATGGCGTTGCTCAATCGTATGGCAAGAATATGTATCGCAAGGGTTCATGTGGACACAGTGGATGCTGTGTGACAGTTAAAATGGTATAAAAATATGGAAAATTGTTTGTAGTGTCATCTTGACAGTAAAATGAACCTACTTGAATGAGTAAAGTACATCAAGTTTACGTCCCCTTTTACAATAGATCTTTCTGAGTTCATCTGTTTTGTTTACTGATGGTAGTAGTTTATACTCTGGGCGATTCAAATCTTATTTGCCGCAAATGTGAAAAAATCCGTCTCTCTTTGCGGACGAGGAATGTCGTGGTAGCTGGGAGTGGTGAGGCATGACTGTGATTTGTACAGTGGTGGGAAAAGTGGTAGATTCTTTGTGAAACTTAACCGAGCATATGTGGTGATCTGCTGCTGGAAGAAGAAGAAGAAAAAAAAAACTAAATTGTCTAAATGAGTATTTGATTAACACTGCATTCAGGTCTGAAGGGTTCTAAGCACCGCGTCAATTACTGTTTTTTCTCTTCACATTGCTACTGACCTCATAACCCTTTCATCACATTGAAAAGGTATTTTTAAAACCTGTTTGGTTGCAATTTGTGTTACTATGGCGATCACTTATACTCTGTGGCTCTCAACCAAGTGTGAAATGGGACTCATGAAATTACTGGTTATCATTTATACACAAGGCAAGGTACATACACTGCTGATCTCCTAACCTTCCCTTTGTTGCTGATGTTTGGTTTAGGTTATACCTCTTGATTACCTCAAGTGAATTGTTGATGTTGCTGCTTTATAGATTCAGCATGAGTCCGCTGGAGGTTACAAGCATGAAAACAATATCTCCTGAGTAGTTGCTCTGTATGTGAGCCGTCTGTACTGTTTGTGGTCCTGTGAAGTCATTCCTGCATCCTCACTTTACCAGACTTTCTCCAAATAGACGAGAACTGAGCTGAGAGCAGCGTGTTTCTTGGTGGCTCAGTAGGGACGCACCCTGCGGTCTCCATGGAGAACGTATTAGCACATAGAGTGAAAAATATCGCTCTCCAGATACCTTTCTGATTAATTAATCTTTAATGAATCTTTCACATACTGTAACTAGTTCTGAGCGTGGGAGAGCGTCGTGTATGATACAGGACTGGCAGGCCCCATCACAGTCGTGTGAGGAGCATAATTATAGCACGTCTCTCAATATTTTTTTAAGACTGAAGTAACAGCTATTTCCCACGACAAGCTGTTTTTAACATAAGATAAACACCAAAAAAAAAAAAAAAACAAATACCTACATGTTAACTAATGCTTTGTTATACAGTGAGTAAATACATTCAGCATCATAATAAATATCCACATTTACCACAATTTATGTCAGTTCTACTAAGTCAGTTACTAACAGACGTTAAAACTGATGGAAATTGCAATTAAGTTAATTTATTACACTACTCGTTTATTTGTTATCGTGACAGCTCAGTATCTTGCTGCGTAGCTAGTTAGCACCTAACAACAAAAAGATTTTTTTTATTGGATCATTAATTGGCTGTCATTTTAAGCTGACGATGAGGAGGCAGAAGGAAAAAACTATAACTTATATAAAAGTAATATATAAAAAAACATATATTACTTTATTGATTTGCTTAATAGATGCTTTTAGCCATGGCCCCCGGGTTTAACACCACGCACCCCTTAGATTTGACTCCCCCCTCGTTTGGCCCATGTGCTCAGAGCTCCTGGAGCACGGCGCCTGTTCCCCTGCTCTGTTTTCTCTGGTACCGAACAGCAAGTACATCACAAAAGAACTGAATTCTCAGTTAACCGGGGTCGTGGTACACACACACACACAGCGATGGCTTTCTCTTATCAAAAAGATCCCCACATCCCGTATTATTTTCAGAGCGTTTGTGAGTCACTCAGAATGTAATTCTCTTTTCTCTCAGGCTGTTTTTCTGAAGGGGACATCTGCCTTCCCTCACTGAGACCATGTAATGTGCCCCCGACATCCCCCCACCCCCAAACGTGCAGTGTCATAATCCGGATAGGTCCAGATTACCCCGCAGAGTCGGTACCACAGTGAGCCTCATTGACTCCTCATCACAAGGTTTTTGCTTCCGCCCTCCCTCACTGAAACAGTGGCCGTCAGAGTCCACCTCTGTTTCAGAGTAACGTTCTTCAGTGGATGTGATTTTTGAATGTTCCCTCTCCTGGGCGAGTCGGGGTGCTGCCTGTTCCCTTTTTGTGCTTCTTCGTGTTGTTGACAGTAGCGCCTCAGAGCGTGTTCCCCATCGCTCTGTTTTTGGAAGGCAGAGAGGAGTACCTCAGACAAAAAGAGCCTACAACCTCTTCTCCCATGACTCACCACTTACACCAGTTCTTCAAATAATGTTACAGTCATTAAGTTCCCATCACTGGGACAGCACAGACCGGGGGTGTCTGATTGATCTTAAATATAAACAGTCCTCCATATCCTTGGGATATGAACCCCTGTTGCAATTTTATTACTTAAACAGACACCTTTCTTTGACTTTTTCGTGAAGCAGGTGCTGTGCATCTTTCAGAAGCCAAGGAGGGTCTGCCAGTCCTTGGAGCACTTGGACGAAGGCGGTCTTGCTCAAGGGATCTGCTCTAGGGTCTGATGGTGAAATGGCTCCGCTGACCCTGGCATTTAAGCTGATGACCTTCTGATCATAGGCCCAGCAGCTCCACGCCATGCATATTCCCTAAAGGATGGTGTGGCGGCTCAGTAGGTTGCACAGTGGTCGCACACCTTCAGGATTTGGGGCCCAATTTTCCACTCTTTGTGTGTGGAGCTTGCATGTTCTTCCTATGTCCATGTGGGTGTCCTGTTGGTATTCTGGTTTCATCCCACATTACAAAAAACATGCAGTTGATCCAAACTGGTGTCTCCAAATCGGCCACGTAGTGTGACTGTGTGCTTCAAAGGCTTACTGGGAAAGTCTTTTGACCCAGTACTGGATGAGCAATTTTGCAAGATGGCTGAGTTCTATCTAATTGAGACAAAATTCGCAGTCTCATTGTAACATATTTCTAAATCAAGATATATAAATGATTTTGAATTATTTTAGGTAAAACTGTATTGATTTTATGCTTGAATTGTATCACATGCTACTGTGGTTATGCATTAATATTTTTACATCAGAAAATATTCAAAGGGTACAATGATTCAAAAGGTTTTTTTGTCATTTGTACTAATAGAAAAACAGTACAATGAGATACTTTCTCATGTATTTCCTGTAAACAGACACGGGGCAACAAGACAGGACAAAACTTAGGCAATATATCGAAGTATAAATATGTATATGTAAATATGGAGGTATTTGGGAGAACAAATAAGGTATATTGGGGTCAAATTGACCCCCAAAAGGCATATGTCAGGTGACTTCTCGTAGTAACATAATTATTGTAGGAGCTTGTAAGGATTTAGTAATGTGTTTTTCAACTGGTAAAGAAAAACCACAGGTAATTTATCTACCTGTTTCACACTATAATGTTACCTCAAATTTCCATGGTTTGGCTACAGTCTTGTGTATGTTGAGTCTGCAAGATCAATTCAACTCAATTAGTTTTTATATAGTGCCTTTCACAACAGTGTCGCCCCAAGGTGCTTTACATGGGTGTGTTGTGATACATTCCCATATCATTTATACACAACAAGTTCTCCCCATGTTGTGTGGGAATTCCTCCTGGTCATTTGCTGTCTTCCCACAGTCAGTCAGTCCACAGACATGTAAACATCTCAACCGGCATTTCTGAATTGTATAGGGTGAAGGAAGATACTTGTCAAAACTGAAAAGGACAGATGTGGGTGCGGTTTGAACCATTCAACTCCCCATTGTTGTCCATAAGCACTCTTTTGTGTTTACTAAATGAAAAGCTTCGTTAGCATAGCCAGAGACTTGACTAGATATGTATCGCTTAGAGGAAATGCATTATGGGACAATGAATATGATGAAGAGCAGTGACCTGCTAATTTATCTAGTAATAATTAATAAAAATGGCAACACTATAACGTCTTGATATGTCAGTTTGCAATTGGTCAACCACTGGAAGGTCTGTATTTTGCCTTCATATATTTTTGAAATGAATTATGGTTCATTTAATTAGAGTGCAGTTCAGCGAGTTTCAGCATGGGACTGTAAAACAACCCAAATAAACATGCTCAAGGTAAAAGAAAAACTCTCCACGAAGACGATACTTTTATTACTTGTGTCCAGTTTGCCAACTCTCCCAACGTACCAATCAAATATAAATAAAGAAAATAGTACAGGCCCGGCTAGACCTAAAAACTAGGGAAACTAAACACTGATGAATAAGCAATAAGCAGTTGTATAGTTCAGTTTACTTAATTTTAATCAACAATGTAACTTGAACGCTTCTTATGTTGCATTCTATCGTTGTTTTGTGATGCCGACTTCAGTAAACCTGATATGACGCCAACAGAATTTATTTGCTCATAAATCTGGAGTGTTGGACTGCTACCGGTTTCATTAAATTCGATTTATACCCTTTTCTGCCCTTGAATTTAATTTGATTATGAGAACCTTATTGAGAAAGAACCAACACGGTTCGTTATATAGGTCTATACATGCCTGCATATGAAATATAAAATTGATTTATATAGATATCTTATAAATATGTATCCATGTACAATATGACAACACAAATGGAACGAAATATTGAATTGTATTTTAGTATATATATATATAGTGCATATGTCATTCTTAGTAAAGCTTAAGATGCTGCACATTGTCCCTCCTTATCGCTAACAAGTCACTCAGCTCTGTCTCAAGTTCGCCAGCCCTCTGAAAAAAGCACCTGTTCTGCCCGGCGCGTCCTCGACATGGCGCGCGGCCCTGCGTGGACTCGGTGGGCGCGCTCTTTATGACAGGTCGGAGACGGGGAAAGGGAGAGTAGCAAGCGGCGAGCGAGCGTACGAGCCTGCGCTCGTGAAGGAGGGGGGGTCCAGCTGCAAAAAAAGAGAGAAAAAAACGACATAACAATGGCAGCATCAAGCACCTCGTAGATGGTGGAAAACAACTGAAGGCACCGTGAATCGGGAATACCAGCTCGGTCGACATGACTCCGCTTTAAAATCCCGGGCCATCGTATGGCGAATGGAATAGTTAAGGTCTCAATTTGTTTCCTGGAAAACGAAGACTGCCGTAATTTAAAATGGAGTGGTAGGGGGAGAGAAGCGCGCTGTCTCCATCATTGAGAGGCGCGTCCACCTGCTCATACTGGAAGTCCGGGCTTGGGGAAAACATGGAGAAGTGCCTGTGTTAAAGGGAAAAGACCGATTTCTGATTTTGTCTGAACGGGAAAGGGGGTAGGGGGGTCCCGGTGGCGAGGAAAAGGCGCAGTTTGGGTGCATCGGGAGGTAAGTTGGATATCAGTTGCCGATCGGGGGAATGCGGACGGCGCTGGTGCTCATGCCCGTTTTGAAGTGCATTTGAGAAAAGGGGGCCTCTTTATTTTTATTTGCAGGGTAACGTCCATTACACATGCACAGTCGCGGCTATATCTCCGGGAGCCAGCTGTGCAGTTTGCATGGGATGCATGTCTCACGACCTTCCTTGTATTACTTTTTTTTTGTAACATGCGTTTCCATAATAGTGAAAAATGCAAGGAGAAGCGGATCGTGCGGCTTTGAAAGCTGCCACACACGCCGCCTTCGCCGTGCTTAAGGGACGTGCGAGACGCTTTTCCGAGGACCGCAATATCTCGATTGGCCTGCCCGGATCAGTATTGTTACCTTTAGCAAAAAAAAAAACATGTGGCTTTTGTGTGGGTTTTTTTTCGTGTGTGCGTTGGAACAGATGAGTTACAATAATGTTTCTATTATTCTAAAGCCTGATTTTTTTATATAGTGGTCCTTGTGTTAGACACCCCCCTCCCCATCCATGCTTCAGGAATGAGGAAACTGGGAAGGTTTCACCGTGCACAGCACGGAAACCTGTTTCGGTGTGCAACAAAGTAAACGTCGCAAGATGGTCAGAGGATGTCCCGGGGTTGTGCATCGTCGCCGTGAAGCGCTGTTTCTCCAGTACGGCTGTGTGAACGCAGCCTGGCTGCCTGCTGCCTTTCCCCCCGGTTATCATTATTATTAGGCGTGCAAAATGATGTTCAGTTTTAAAATAATCTCTAAATGTAATCATTTAGAGATTATTTTGAAAGTTTGCTTAAGTCTTGGTGTTGAATCATGTATGTTATTTTTTTATTTGTTGTGAATGTTTTGATCATAATGACGACACCACTTATAATAACGACTAAAACAATATTGACAGTAATACTGCATTTATGGTATTGTTACTGTCAGTAATATTGTTGGTAAATAACAGCTTAAGAGACTGTAGGTGTGATACAGAGAGAAACTTTTTGCTTAGAAAGCAAACATGGGCCAGTTGGTGAGTTTTCTTGGCACGCCGAGCTCTCGGTGTGTTTCGGCACAGAGCCGTGGATCTTGTCCCTGCCAGAACCGCCTATCGTGGCGCCAGGTTTACTTTAGTTTCTGAATGTTTGGATGTGGTCGGAAGGGCATCACATACGAGCAGCGCCCCAGACCATGGGCGAACTCAGTAAATATGTGTGCAAAAAACGATCTTCAAGAGGCTTACTTCCACCAGGTGTTTTTTTTTGTTGAACTTTTTTTTCCCTTGGAACACTTGTTTCTATTAAAGATTCCAAATGATACTTAAAAGTACTGACTCCGTACCCAGTTATGTGAGTATGGGAGGATTTGTTGTGGAGTTTACCTCATTCAGAACTCAAGTATCGCAGGCCGAAAACCCAGTGGTGCTTCTGGTTATCTTCTGTGTCTCAAGTGGGGCTTGGTCCTTGGGAGCGATGTCCTGCAGGCTAGCATTTCGGGACTTTGGGGGAGCTCTTTCTGCCAGGCTGGGCCGGCTTTGGTGCTCCTGGTCTGACGCAGGTCATCAGCGCATCAAGTGGCCGAGCCCTTCAGAAAGGCGACGGGACGGCCATTTTGAGCAACGCGGCATCCCATGTGTAACGGAAGCGGGGACGCGCGCAGCCGACCTGGTGGGTGCGGGGGGATCAAGATTTCACAAGGATTCTACACTGGAGTCGATGGCATCGTGGGGCTCGTGTTGGCTGCGGGCAACTATAATATAAGGGGGCAACTGACGAGGCCATGCCAAGGTGCCGCATGCAGAGTGCTGACTTGCTGGAAGCTTCCACAACGTTTCGATTTAAGACAATTCTAGCAAATAATTGTATTAGTAGCTTTTTGTTACTGTGTTTTTATTTAGACCTGTATGACAGGATTCCTGTTCTTCATCTCACGCTGCTTTCATTTGTTAAAATAAACAATACGGTTTTACAGTTTATTATGGGCTAGTCGTAATACCAGGGAGATGTTTGTGTGTATATGTATGTATGAATCACATTTGATGAACACAAGGAAATGTGAGCAAATAGGCTGTAAAAGGATCGACAGGTTGACCAGAGATCTGTTCTGTTCTTTCAGTGCTCACTCTATTGCTTCAGCCTTGAGGCTCTGAAAAAGTGGACCTCTTATGTTTGCGTGTCGTGCGTGTTTGTGTAAGGGAGGGCGGACACCATGTTTGTGTTTATTATTTGGAGATTATTGATCCGTAAAAACGATGCACCTCTCGTGCTTCTCGGCGCGCAGCAGCAGAAGCTCATTAAAAAATTAAAATCGGATGCCCTCTCCTTTTTGTCCAGGAACAGAAACGTTGAGGACGTGTTGAGCTTGCTGTTTACAGGTGACTCGGCCGCAGAGCTAACGGGGCACCGAAGAGCGACCGGTCTGCGAAATATAATGGCCATCAGGCAATCAGAGAGGAGGCGGCTGTCTGTCATGTGCCGGGTAAAAGATGCAACAACAAGTAAATAAAAACGGTAAACAGTGGCTTCAGATATTCTGTCTGAGTGGGATTGCGGGTGGGATACAGCGCAGCGGGATGTGCCCGAGAACGGTAGGGGGCCTGAGATAGCCGTCTCAATGAGTGCTAACCCGCCACAGCTGGTCCCGCCCACTGCGGAGCGGCCGGCCCTGGCAGACCGTACAGCTGCGGCAGCTCCGTTTTGTAATTAGACGCAGAGGTGAGGTCCGAGCGAGACGGCCGGGCCCTTTGATCGGCCTTTTGTGGCCAGAGGGAAGGAATCGAGCGCTTGTCTCCTGGGACGTAACGAGCAGGCTGGATCCGTGGAAGAGGATCACGGGCCGGCCTGCTCTTAAAGGCAGAGGAGTGCCTCCCTGCCGTCCTCCTGAGGAGTCGTAATCTGAGCGCGGTGGCCCCGTGCTATGAGACCGCCTCCCGTCGGGAGGATTACAGGCAAGATGGTGTAAGCGCACACGTGGGCATCGACGAAACGTGACGTTGAGAGCCGCAGCGTGGCTAATGCTAACGCCCACGGCCTCTGCTGGTGGTTCAGCGAAAAAGGGCTGGGTGGGTGCACCGGGGCTTCTCGGAGGGCCTTGGGGGCGGGGCCAGCGGTTTCGTCTAGCTCCCGGCCACATCCCTTCACGGCCCCCTGGTTAAGATGAGCAGAAGGTTCTTTGTGGCATGACTGTACGCCATGCGCCTGGGTGCGCTGCCTGTTGCATCATTTTACCTGCACTGTTTGCAGTCAGCGCCCCCCCCAGGGCACCCACGTCAGCACACGCATCTCTACCGGAGACCCGGGGGGGCTAACTGCAGTGGCGGCGGCTGCTGCTCCCTGAACCGCACCTCGATTCCTTATGTGTGTTTATCTTCTCCCGACGGTGAGATTTTGGGAATGCTGGAACAAGCCAGACTTTTTGAGTTCTGTTGGGCAATTAAGATGCCTGGATGTGACCCCCCCCCCCCCCCCCCCCCTGCTCCGGATTGTTCTTGCACTCTACACGCCGGAATCTCGAGAACACCCTAAAAAACCTGCCAGGTTGGGGGGGGGGGGGCAACGGAGGGACTGGATGGAGATGTTTGTCGACGTGGCTGATTTGATTAAAACCAGGGGGGTGGCTGGTGGCTGGGGGCTGCAGTGGATACAGGTGCACCTGCCGCTCCTGGTTAAACAAACACTGAGATAAACAGGTGAAATCATCTGGCACCCTGCTCCATGCCTCTCACTGCTTCCCAATTCTCTCTTGGGTGGGGGGGGGTACGGGGTCACGTGAATGCCTGCAGCACCATTAGAACTATGGTTCCCCCCCCCCAGGTACGCTTGGCCCTCTCAACTGAAGGGGTGGGAGCCACCCTGCCGGGATGTGCCCTCGGTGGAATTTGGAAAGGGGGCGGGTCCCCCTGTGAGAGCCGGCCTGGGGAATGACAAGAGGCCATTGTGCTGCTTCACCCTTGATGCCGGAGTCTCCGGTTTCGACCGCGCCGGCGCGGAGAGATGGCCGTAGGAGCCGGGGGGATTTATGGGAGCGGAACAAAAGATCTCTCTGCATGTGTCCCCCGGCTTCTCGTTTTACCGCAAAGACTAACAAAAGCGGGTTTTTCTATTAGAACAACAGTGATGTACACTGGAAGGGCCTAATCAATCCCTTCTTTCTGAAAGCTCTTCTGCGCATCTTAATCTTAATGTATTACTGGTTTTTGTCAGCAACGCATATGACTGCATGTGTGTGAGTGTTTCCTCTTCATGGTCTTAAAAACCTGAAAACGATTACCTGCCGCATCACCCGACGCCTTGACGGTCTAACTCAACATGAACGGAAACCCATTCATAAACACGTGTGCTTTTTGGTGAAAAGGATGGGTTGTTAAAACACATAAAGCGAACTTACACTACTGTTCGTCTCGGAGGGTTCCAGTTTAATCTGTTTCACACCTTTCTGAGTGGCCTGTTTTAGCGTCTAATACGGGATGCTTTTAATATAGCAGTGATTTTAGCTTATTGTCATGTGAGGCCCTAGCCGTTAGCCAACCCTCCCATAACTTCATAGAAATCTGGACCCCCAAATCCCAGGGTTAGTATAGCACTGTGAATTTCGGGGAAAACATTTTAGCGAACAGACTTTGGAGTCTTTCCAAGGGTACGAGCTAGTGGTACCTGGCTTGCGTCGGGTTACCAGTGGTGCTTTGTTTCATTAAAAATGCTGGTTTTCTCGCCATGCCCTTTCCGAAAAACAGCCAATTATTGCTCCTCTGTCAGAGACACCAAGGTGTGGTACTCTGTGCTTGTTAGTTAACAGCAAAACGGAGTACTCAACAGACAGGCTCCAAGCTGAGGCTTCATCAGTAAAAGTGCATTTCTCTGGAAGATTGCATATACAGGCAATATAAGTTGAATAACGTGTTATGCTGACAGACGATAAGGGGGAGAAGGCGGAGCTGTTATTTTCAAGTGGATTTTTATTTGTGAAAATTGACCCATCGGGTATATCAAAAAAAAGAGAGAGAAAATAGATTTTCAAAAAGGCCGGTTAATGGTGGGAAAAGACCAGAACGTGGAATACAGAGTTGCTGTTCTGAAACCCATTTCAGAAGATAAGGTCAAGATTAGGGTTAATTCTGGCTAACGTTTTTAGAAGGCTGTTTTGTTTTATATAGAAGAATAGGGATAAAAAGGTTGGTTTATGGTTATGAGGGTGGATAAGAAATATTTTTTTGTGTCATTTTTCTGTCTTGAATATATGCGCCGGTAAATTTTAGCTCTGGTACGTCAGCTTAATCACAAAGGAATGAGAATATGAATGAAATGAAAGGACATGTCAGACCAGAAAAGGTCTATTTGTAAATTTAGATTAGTGTGAAAAGTTACTGCATCTTATGGGAGAGAACCCAAAATTTTGGTTGTCAGGGTATAGGGAACATAAAAAGTATTAACAGATTTTCTTCCATTTTGGGAGTGATTTTGAGAATTTTAACCTGAATGTTAGGGTTTATTTGTTGTTTCTGGGGTATGACGCAGAAGCTTTATATGCTTTTATGAAAGCGCTGCCTTTGTACCCTGCTTAGCGTCCTGGAGTCGTGATGGCGGTGGGCTGAGCTGGCTTGGCGACTGGCTTCATTCTCTTTAAATTAACATCCTCTGGGTGGTAAAAAATGGGTACTGGAGACTAAGGAATTTTGACTCCTGCAAGATCGACCCTCCTCATTTGACAGGGAGTTGCTAATCGGAGACTGGAAGCATTAGTCCAGTCGATCATAAATGATTTCGTCTATGGAGGGACTGCGGGATGTTACGATATCGGGATGTTATGATATCGGAATGTTCAAAGATTAGTGATGGCAGAAAAAGAACAAGACTTGCAGCTTTCCAGATGTTACTCGATCTGTTGGATGAGTTTGGATGTGCCCTCTAGATCTCCAACTGTGGTGGGACACAGGGCATCAAGCCAAATATCACAAAAAATTACAATAATTAGTGGTTCAGTATATGCAAGCAAGCCAGAACAACGATAGCTTTTGTTGATAACAACCTGCTTGCACTGTAGTGACAGACAGCACACAGTTTTATTCATATCAGAGCAGTAATGAACTTTTAGTACATTTTGTTCTGCACATCCAGGCGAATACAGTCATGGAGTTTCATGTTGGTGTTGTTGATCTCTTACAAATTGACTTCCTGTCTTGAAGGCTCAGTGTCCAGAGGTACGAACTAAGAAATGATTGGTTGAGAGAGATAGCTAATCAGATTGCAAAGTAGGTGGGTCCAAGCAACTAGAAGAGGCTAGACTAAGACATCCGATTGGTTGGTCTCACCTCCTCTAGTTGCTTGGACCTACTTCCTTTGCAATCTGACCGGTTATCTCTCTCTTCCATTCAGTTTTTATTCTGCCCTCAGAACATTTTTGTGTAAGTAATACTCTCATGAGCATCTTGAGGAGGATGGGACAATTACTGGTCAGGCATCAACCATTAGTGCTGTTATTACTGGCTGGTTGTTTTTTTTTTTTTTTTTTGAATTAAAAATCCATCTATCAATCTACTGACCTCTTTTCATGGTCAGAGTCATGGGTGGGTGAGCTGGAGCCCATTCAAGGCAGCATACTGTAGGTTCCAAACGTTTGCCTGGGATTGGATGCTAGTCCATTGCAGGACATGGACATCCACAGTCATCCTCTGTTATCCTGACTGTGTCTTTGGACTGCAGAAAAATTGGGGATTCAAACCCGTAGCACTGGCGTTGTAAGACAGTATTGCAACCCACTGAGCCACCCATTAAATTAAAACGGCGGTTTTATTAATATTGCTGCTATTATTGTTATTTTTAAAAGCATCAAAACGGGCTTCATTTAGGCTGGGTTATAATGAGCTGCATTATATTTGGTTAATACCTAAC
Source organism: Mormyrus proboscirostris (assembly GCA_026779585.1). Lineage (NCBI taxonomy): Eukaryota > Metazoa > Chordata > Actinopteri > Osteoglossiformes > Mormyridae > Mormyrus > Mormyrus proboscirostris. The sequence continues at coordinate 13,337,528 of JAODKF010000002.1, read as the reverse complement.
CCACTGTTACCCATCATCTGCCAGTTAAGAGACACAGGCTTTAATTAACCGTACTTGTGTTTGGAAGACATTTTATTAGGCTTCTATCATCACTAATTTAATTCTAACGTCGCTAATTTTTAAATTCTGGTCCTCTACCTCGGTTGTTCCTTCAGTTTTTCCTCTTGTACAGAGTGTGCTGTTCGGTGAGGGGCAGCACAGCGTTTCTAGGATACACTCGTCGTGGCGACCGGAGGCAGCGAATGACGGTCTGTGGTGAGAGGGCCCTTCCTGGTGGGGCTCTGCCCATCCCTGACCACGACACTCATCTGGATGGGAAGGGGGATGGGCAGCTGATGTGGAAAAAGGCAACAGCCTCCACAATCAGCTAACCTTTTGCCGAGGAGGTGCATTTTATTTAATTGCAGTTTTATCATGTTGCATTTCAGTTGAGCATGTGTCCTTTCACCTTTAGCTGCCTCAGCTGACGTGTTTCATGCTACGCAGATTACCTTTTTGCGCATTTTACATGGGGGTATTTCACTGGAGCGGTTCAGGTGAAGTACCCAAGCTCAAGGGTACTAGAACCGGCCCTCTGCAGGACTTCAGCTGGCAACCCTCCTGTTTGCAAGTCCTTCTCGTTAACAACCGTGTTACCCCGCTGCCCTCTGCGCTGGTCACCGTTGCAGGTTTTCCGGTAACTGCAAAAGGAAATCGTCACATGATGTTCTGTTGTACCATTCGCTCTGGTCTGGTCCTTTTATTTGTGGATACGTGTGATATGTAAGATTGTTTTCTTTTTGTACGAATTCAGAGGATCTTTGCATGGTTTTTAAAATTTTATCAGTGCTGTTAACTAAGGGATTATATGTATTTTGCATTAAAGGTGAATATCTGCATTTCTCATTGCTGTTCACGTTACACTTGAATTTTAAGGTTATATGTTCCGTCCGTCCATCCATTCATCCATCCATCCATCCATCCATTCTGTTTTTTATAATGACTATCAAGAATATAAAAGATTCATTTCTGGTAGAACATTATATTCTGAACTTTGCTGCAATCTTGTCCAGGAACAGCCATAAAATATTCTGAATCCTGGCTTAACTTTGTGGGTCCAGTGACAACCTCAAAATATTCTGTCACTTGTGAAGTATCCATCTCTACATCCATCCCTCTCCACCTTTTGTACACGCCACAGATCTTTGACCTCCAAATCCACATGCTTAGGAGCAGTTAGTAGCAGGTATAGGGTCTGTTTTTCTCGTACAGGGTCGCAGTGGGCTTGGAGCCCATCTCAGGAAGAGCAGGGTATGCCCTGGTAGTCAGCGTACGCCCTGGAAAAGGAGCCCGCCCATTGCAGAGATACCTTTAAACTCAAATCACTTTGTGTCATTATTTATTTTATTATATCAGATCAGTAAACGTTAAGCTTTAAGGAAGGCACAGACTGGCTTTCCATTTCCCTCATTTCCTTCCACGTCTCGGGTGTCCAGTGTCTGGCCAACCTCAAAAACCTTCACGGCTGACAGGAGACGTTTAAGGTAGTGAGCGTTTTCTTGTCCAGTTTGCATTCCTGCCAGCTGACGTCTGCCGTGCCACGTGGTGCCATGAGGCAGAACTGGAGGACAGGGCTGCGTTGGTTGCCACGGGCAACCCAGGGACTTGCAGGCGTGCCACCGCCATAGAAAATGCTGGAGCCAGACAACCTCTGGCCCGGGGAACCTTTGCCGTCTCCATCTGAGAGAAGGACACGCTTATTGCCCACTGGAGGCCTAGCAGTCACCGTGGGCGAAGGGCAACGCCCCCGAATTTTATGACACGGTGCGGGCCGCGGGAACCAGACCCTGGCCCAAAGGAGCCATGACAGATGGTGGCCAACTGGCCTGTCCCTCACCTCACAGCTCTCAGAGGCACAGCCCGGCTCGTCCTGCCAGCACAGCTGCCTGTTGGCATGACTGTGCGTCCGTGCGTGTGTCTGCGTTTGTGTGTGTCTGTGTGAGTGAGTGTGTGCGTGCGTGTGCCACGCTGACTCGGAGTAGATACTTTTTGCAAGAATGCCCTGCTGTCCCACCAGAACAGGGGTGCTGGTGGGATCAGAAAAGGATAAACCAGTGTCACGGGTGCGAGGTGCGGGAAGAAGCCATTGATTTATCTTCAGCTACCGGGCCGTCGTACTGAAGCATGAGAAACTGCCTTCCTGTTCTCCAGTGTCTAGCGGAAAACGCGGATATCATCACAAATCCAAACATCCTAAAAATATACACCTTGAAAAGGTTGTTTTAGACCCAGGAAACTGTTGACTCGATCCGACAAAAGGGAGCATGCAGAAAGGTGAATTTTAGGACGGGGGAAGCAAGCATCCCCTCACCCCCCCTTGAGGGTTAAGAACGAGACAGCTCACGGTGGGGGATCAGCGGTCCAACCCGAGACCATGGATAAATTTCTATTGTGTTCTGCAATAGCCAATTTGAATTAATTATCATGGCACCTAGAATGCATAAAACCTTTCCTGTGAAAAGTGCATGGTGCTTGCTAATAGATGTGTGACTGTACACTTTAATCTGAAAATGTAAAAAAAACATAGAAAGGAGAAAAAAACATTGTTCTGTTTCAAGTTTCAAGTTAACCATTAGTTAGCTAATGTCATTATAGTTTAATAATGCTGTCAGCTGATTCAGAGATAATATGGTTTGGTGGGGAGTTTATTTACCAGAGCTTAATGAGGAAGAGAGACAGGGACCCATACAATAGGTAATGTATAACTAGCCAGCCAGATAAATTTCTCCTGTTTTTTATTTTTTTTCTGCTGTTTTTAACCGCTGGTACATCACTGGCCGAATGCATCATTAAGTAAAAGCGGCATGGCCGCTTTCGAAATGGAGGCCAATGTTGGCCCGCTAAGCTAGCTTGAATGTTGTCGGTGGGAACGGTTTGTGCTGCCACTCCAAGACGCTTTGTCCTCGAACCACAGAAAGGAAATGGACGGGACGGACAAAGACAGGACCATGTGACTGGGGACAGGACCCCTGCTCAAGGTGAATGGGCTCAGCATGAACAGGGGAAGGGAGCAGGGAAGAGGTGGCACAACACGAGAAAATGAAAAGCCACAGCTGTCTTCAAGGATGGGTTGGTGGAAAAAATTGGGCCCTTCGACCGGGATGGAAGGAGCAACTCCTAGCCGGGTGTCTAGGGAGACCCTGGCCCAAGTTTACTGGTGCCAGAAGGAAAAACATAACCAGTATAATGGTGATCCAGTGGGTTGACGTGACTCACCATCCTGAGACCACTGGCCTTTATTTTTTTGTTTACTGTATTCTGCCCTAGATGTTTCTTTTTATGTGCCATAAAATATTTATATTTTTTTCAGGCATTTATTGACCTACTGACAGCACAACTACTCGCTGGCAGTTCAATATCATTCCCAGTTAGAAACAATAACATTGAGAAAAGGCGTGAAGAACATAGTGAAACTCGCAAGTTACATGCAAGTGCACTGGGGAGGTGGGGGGTGGCGCTTTCGATTGGACGGCATTTCCCATCAGCCCCCCAGGGACACTATCCTCCCTCAAGCCCGTGCAGGTGGGCAAAAGCTACCACAAAAGCAGGGTTCTGCTTTGTGACAAAAATGACTTGTTTTAGATCCCTGTTTTTATTTTGTGTGCTGTACCTGTGGAGCAAGCTAGTCTGGTTCTGATTCTGTTCCATATGTTCCATTCTGCATTTTATTAGGTATGAAACGTTCAGTAGCTTTCAGATGGGCGCTTTAAGAAAACAGTAGAGGTGTAACCGTCCTGGAGAGGCTGGGGGTAGGTAGGTAGAGGGTTAAACGTGAGTCTTTTAGGATAGATGGCCAGGAAATAGAATTGAACAGCCACAATAGGAGTCATTCTTTTGTGGGCCTTTGTTCAAGATTCACATAGTTACCGTCTAGCTAGAGGTGTGAGAATGTCGACCAAATGCGAGGGCATGTAGGTGAACGCCAGCGTTTACATTGTCTGTCTGGCCATCAAGCAGAGAAGAATGACATTTAAAAAAACCTTAAATATGAACCTGATATGCCAGGTTTTTGGTCCCTTCCATTGTCAATTAGGTGCAATTAGGATCCATCCATCCATCCTACCATTTTCCATACCTGCTTTTCCTATGCAGGATGACTGAGGTATGGCGCCTCTCCCAGAAGCTATGCACAGCAAGGCAGGGAATAACCCAGGATGGGGCCAGCCCATCGCAGGGCAGTATGCCCAGGTACCACTGCTGTTTATGCATAGAAATACCTCATCACGCCTCATCCCTGAGGTCAGTCACACATATGGTGCAGCCAGACGCATTCGAGTAGTTGCTGCGATTCTTTCAGTGATCGGCCTTGATGCTTTTGATTTGAATGTGACTGGGTAGGCCTGCTGGTCGGCGCATGCGTGTGTCTGTGTGTGTGAAAGCCCAGTGGGAGGCTGGGTTACTATGAAGCGAACGTGGGCAGGGGCTAATGATTGATAGCCTCTGACAAGGAGCGTGACAAACGGGCAAGGCTCGGCGTTGGCATTCCCGCTCCATCCCACGGCGCTACGCTGGCATTAGCGCAGAGGTGCGCCCTGAGCGGACACGGGCTGCCTCGGCAGGTTCTCCGCGCGGCGAAGTTTGCGTCTAATTACGATGTCTAATTATGTCTTTGTGCAGGAAATTTCTCAAATTAGTGGTATCGTGCGGAACGCGAGGATGCTCATTAAGGTTGTCATGAGAATCGCGAGGAGGCTGAATGGATACAAATGAGGGACACAGTGGACTGAGGCGGGGGATGTCCTGGGGGGCTGGTGCTGCTGAGCGCCCCCTACCTGCGTTTGATGACACCGCGCCGTGCAGAGCTCCTGAAAGGCACTGACCGCGATCAGATAAATCAAGGCGAAGCAGTGACTGGCTCAGGTGGAAAAAAAAAAAAAAACCCTGTCCCCCCACCCTGCCACCCTCTCCACACCCTGCAGTCTCCCCTCCCCCCCGTTCCACTCCCACCGCCCCTCATCCCTCTGCTTTGCATTCACTTACTTCTCTCCGTGGGCTCTTACCCAGCAGCCCCCTCTCCGGCTGACGAGAGCACGCATCCCCGCACGCCGGCCCGGCTGTTTGGCTGGCTCGCTGACTTCCCTCCCCCATCCGCGGCAGTGCCGTAATTGGTATTCAGAGTGGCAGCTGGGATCCACACATTGCAGACAGAGAGGAAATTCAGTGAGTCAATACACTGGTTCATTAGAGCACTGAGTCACTGTTCGCTGCCTCATTTGTTTGTATTTGTCCAATACTCACTCATAGGAGGTACCCGTTACACGTTTAGGGAAGAGATACGGTTTGGTCACGGTCACCGTTGCTGCGGTCGCATTTCTCCCACCGGTTGCATTGGTCACATTTTCGGCGCGCCGATGAGGGCTGAAGCCGGCTTTGCTGGGTCTCGTCCAGTCCCATGCATTTCCGATTTCTCCCCTGCCCCTTCACTCCCCCACCCCTCCCCACCCTACTCAGGTTGTCTGACCTTTGTGGTGCAGGAGACATGCAAACACGTGCTGGAGTCAAACACGGGATGGACTTTCAGCCAGATACATGCAAAGCTGCAGGTTGGCGGACTTGCTGCATGTCCTCTTCCTCCCTCACTACTTTCTCGTCTGTTGTACTCTTGATTCATTTCTGCTCCATTTTGACACTGCACCATTACTCCCCCACCCCCCCCAGTCACCTAGCTCTGTGACGATGCTTTGTTTTTTTTTTTTGACGTACATTAATCCAGTCATTAAGTGAGAAGTATGGTACATAGTTTTAATTTCGGCTGCGATGGTCGCTGAGGCAGCAGGGCCCGGGCTCAGGGCCCAGAGCGAGCAGCCAAAGCAAAAAAAATTTAAAGAAGGACAGATAAATGAGGGGGGGTGGTTATTGCGAGCGGGGAAGTGGCTTTTGAGGTGCATTCTGAAGCTCTCGTTACAGTGTATACCTTTTGATAGTAAGGAAGCATAATGTGGCTGAATCCTTTCAGAATCCCTTTTATGAAGAGTCTGCACTGGTAAACAAAACCTAGGCCACTGTGAGCCCAAGAGTGCAATCAGGCTCCGCCACGCGTCATCTCTTAGAGCCCCTCAGCCCGGCCCACTCTCCAGACCCTTTCTCAGATGGACGGGATGAGCGGAACTCGTCCCTGGAAAGCCTGGCGCCGCGGCTGGGAGTGGGTGGAGGAGAAAGAAGAGTGGGAACAGGGGGCACGCGGTGTTCTGCCTTCGGCGGCCCGCCTGACTGCTACACCCCCGCGGCCCCCCCCCCCCCCCGGGCCAACACTACCCGTCCGAGGCGAGGTGGAGCAACGCACTGGGGTCGTGACCCTCATTATAGTCACCCGGGAGGGCACACGGATGGGGGAGCCCCCCCAAACTCCAAAGGGCAGCCGGGAAGCAGCGGCTAACCTTTCGAACCGCTGGAGTATGCCAATCATATAAATAACTCATTAACCTTATCCTCTTAATGAAGCGCATGGCTTTTTTTTTTTTTTTTTTTTTAAATCCTCTTTCGCTTTGTTTAATTGGCCGCCACTGTGGAAGCCTAAAATGGCGGAGGCCCCTTTAAAAGCGGGTGGAGCCAGGTCACCGAGGGGTGGAGGGATTGGGCAGCTTAGGGGCACCCCCTGGAATTTGCATAGTGTTAAGCTTCGTATTGCCGTCTGTTTGGGTTTCAGAGGCACGTTTGTGGGATGGGATCCGTCTGAGAAAAGACAGCGTCCCAGCAGCACCTGCAAATAAGCCCGTGTAATACCCCGAAGCGAAGGCTTGACACCCCCCCCCCCATTTCGGTGGGGTCCTCCGTGAAACGGCTCGATGGGGAGTGCAGATCAATAAGCCTGATTACGAGTGGGGAAACGAGCAGACTGAGCTCATTTGTAACCAAAACGGAAGGTTCTCTGTGGGTTTTTTGGCCATTAGTGGGAAAAAGGGAGGGTCCAGTTTTCTCAGTTATTTACCTTGTATGTCTTTAAAGGGTGATTGTATGTTGTGTTTGTGCATATGTTTGTATGTGTGTGTGTGTGTGTGTGTGTGTGTGTGTGTGTGTGTGTGTGTTTCCCTCTGTCTCTCGTTCAACCATTTAGTTGCCCGAACCATATCACCATGACAACTTGTTGCAGCTGATTGTCTCGTTTGGCTAAAACAACAAAACTCGATTGAGTCAATTAACTCAAATTTAGTTGACGATAGAAAGACCTGGACATAGATTCAACACTAAGCACTTGCCCGAAAAAAAAAAAATCATTAAATGTCCACATAATTTCTCTAGCAAAGCTGAACTGAGAACTGGTAGGAATGATTATTCAAGAATAAACAGATTTACGCTGAATCAAAATTTGTCGCATTGTCTTTCCAGGACAGTGGCGTCATGTTGCTAAAACTCAAATGAGATGAAAACAAAATTGCAGTAACTTCCTTGTGCTCAATTCAGGGGGATCTTCCCTAAATTCTTTGAAGACAGCAATTGGGTTGATTTGTTTCTGACAGGTAGCATTGGTTTTGCTGGCATCCACACATCAGTGTCCCTATTGAGTACAGAGGAAGGTAATTCCATTCATCTGACAGAAGCTGCAAAGCAATATGGGTTTACAGTCATTCCCTTAGTATGGTTTATAGGCCAGGTGGTGCCTGTCTTGCTTTTTTTCTTCTTTGCTTTTCGTTGGAAGGAGGCCCGGGAATGATTTTTCTTGGGAAGATCGTCTTCGAGTTATAGAAAACACGGATACCGAGAGGTGCGTGCCACTGCCTGCGGTTGCTGTACAGAGGATTTGACTATGTTCAGAGGAGCAGCAGACTAACGGACAAACTCGATACACTTTTGAAAATCCTTCCACTCAGCCAGACTGTTTTGTCGAGGGATGTGTATCAAACTTGGCTAGTTGAGTTTAGAGTCCAACGTTGATGTGTGTTTGTCTTTCTTTGTGTATTTTTGGTACATATCTTCTGAGGAGGGGGAGTGGTGCTGCTCGGTGGTCGACGCAAGCCCCCACCATGACATATAAAATCGGTTGAATGTTGGAGATGTTGGAGGCTGTGTACAAACGTCATGGGAACTTGAGGCTTGCTTATTATTTAAGGGTGCTGATTTGGGTGGAGTTTAAAAACTTCCCCTTCAGCTGCTGCAAGTGGTATTTCAACTTAGCGTGCGCCTAAAATATTCACGTCTTCGAAATTGTTATTTCCTCCACCTGTTGGTTAGAGAGCACGTCCAATAAACTTGCGTGACGTGATACAAACTGTTGGCAACATCTTTGTTAGAGGTATTTTCATCCTTGAATTGCACGAATAAGGATATTTTATGCTGTTTCTGGCAGAGCCGTATAAGTACGACAGCATTTCTGTTCCTCCTGCCCCTAGTCAGATATAATCCTGTTGTCAGTATTGAACCGTTTTCACACCTTTTGAAAAATACGGAGGGACCGGCTGTCAATTGACTATTGAAAAAGCTACTTAATATAAATACGCCAGGGTGGAAATGGAATAGAATATGGCGGATAGGGGTTGTAATTATAGAAATCCTAAGAGGGAGGAGGTAACCAAGGACGTGTTTATAGGTCTTACCTTTCAGCTATAAGGATGTCTGTGCATTGAGATGTTTTTCTCCTCGCAAGCCAACGGTAAACCTCTCATCCTTTGCCTCTGTCCTTGATGGCAGAAGAGCAATCACAACAGCAACTCGTTAAAGGCAAAATAAATATGAAAGGCATGGTTGGAGAGTCTTTGCATATGAAAGACGTTTAGGCCGTACTCCGTAAAGGAAGCAGGTCGTGAGGCTGTTCTTCCGGAGTTATTTAAAATGATTTTTTTCCTCCTCCTTTAATCCTGTGGTTTGAAGTCTAATGATGGCTTTGTCTCTTTCAGAAATGTGTTTCAGAACCTAGGAAAATGTATTTTGGTTTAAAAGTTTAAAACAAAAAGTTTTTTTTATTATTGTAATTTTTAATTAAGTTCTTTTTGTAGAGAAAAGGAAATGAGGGACGAAAGCAGCACTGCATGTGTGTTATGCGATCAGCCCGTTTGTGCAAGAACCATTCCCAATTGAGTTAAGCAGCAAGTATGGCGTTCATAAATAAATAATGGTTATATAATTTTACTGCGCGAATAAAACATTTATTAGTCGTATTTAGAAACCCCATATAGACTGTCATATATGGCCCCTAGTATCACATCAATGCATTCATCGCATTCTTCTACACATCCATCCTTCTTTCGACTGCTCATCTAGAGTAGCATCATTACAGCAAGGTCATGTACGTTGATAATAGGTCATATAATGCACAAGTTAAATTATATTATATGGTTCCATTAATAGTGGCTACCGTGTAAGCTTCCTCGCTCAAGTAGTCAGCAAAACCTAATAGCAAGAAAAACGCAAGAAAGAGAGGAAATAAAGACGTGAGACGTGCTTCAGAGTTACCTTTTGACCTGTCAATTTATACGCAGAGTTTAAACAGCACCTGCTCACCAGATTAACCCCAAGTGGTGCGAGTGGCCTGCTAAGTGGGAAAGCCTTATCTCCACCACCCTCAGCCTTGGCCCTGGGGTTCCTGTGCCCCGAGGTTCCTCGCTGTAGAGTTTCCCTTGGGTTTGCCACCACATGTTTCCGTCCCGCCGAAGCCCACATGCGTGAAGGTCATGTCATGGCTCAGTGGGGAGAAAAAAGAATCTTTCAGTTGGGAACCGTTTTATGTAAAGGTGCCGTCCATGCGCCAATGTGCACCAGTGTCCAATGTGCTCATGTATATCATGGTTCAAGCGTGGCAGCACAAAGACATGGCTGGGCCCCAGAAAAATTCTGCCAAATGTCCCTCCCCCCCAAACCAAAGCTACCATTATCCAAGATCATCAACGTCAGATGGGCTTGGATACCTTGGCAGAATCCGGGGCCCCGGAATGTGACAGGGGCCTTCCACCATGTCAAATCTTATATAAAATTGAACAGAGGCACCTGGGGTGACATTTTGTCCCAGAATTCCTAGGTACGCTCTTGTTCATGCTCTCACATTCATTACCCCCCCCTTCCGCTGTATCTGTGCAGCAGATCCCCCCCTTGGGTACATGCCTTGTGGTTACAGGTTGTGAGTTACCAGAATGTGTAGGACGACATGGTGCACAGGGGATGCTGGTGTCC
>JAODKF010000002.1:13275917-13313623 GCA_026779585.1 Mormyrus proboscirostris | reverse complement strand
CCCCCCCCGCCCCCCCCCCCCCCCCCCCCCCCCCCCCCCCCCCCCCCCCCCCCCCCCCCCCCCCCCCCCGCCCGCCAGCCACGTCAGCGATAACGTGCCGATTAGCCATCCTCCGAGTTATCTCCGTGTGCCTGCATTGCAGCTCCACTCTCCCAAAGCCGCTCCATAATTAATGTGGCGTCAAGGGTTTGCGCAAGAATCCCTTTTGTTTGTACTGAGTGCTTATATGATTGTGGTGTGAAAGACAGCCCTATCATATGGGCTCCACTGAGACGCAACACTAAAGAGGACAATGAGAAAGACCCACAGGGCGGTCCAGGGAAGTCGGCCACATTTTCCCAGCATCCGCCTGATGTCCTGCATGGCCAAACTACCTTGTGTACCACAAAATACCACAGATAAAACCAGACAAAAATTGGAACTCATAGGTGTCGCCATTAAATGTAATTTATTGTTAAAAAACAGTCAGATATTAAAGTCAGAGGAACATTGAGTGATTCCAATCTGTAAATGAATGATTACCTGTAGTTTTTATTTTCCTCGTCACTGTATGACTAAAGCCACAGCTATAATTAGTTAATGCAAAAAATGTTGACAAGGGGAAAAAGGGAACATTACATATGCACTGTGTAATTATAAATTCGAAGACCGTCGCCTATTTTTTTTCTTCCCCATTGCGGCCCTTTGGTAAATGTGAAAATTCATTTCACTTACAGTTCAGACTCTGACTTACACCGATGCTTGTAGGAAGGGGGATGAGGCCTGTTTTTGACAGGATGCAGTCAACCACAGCCAGGTCTTAGTATTCGCAGGAATCCGGCTGGTGGAGGGGTCATGTGATCCTGTCTGTAGGATTTCTGCCTTTGGTGTGTTTGGGTGGGGGGTGGCGGGGTCACAAAAATTGTATTAATTAACTTGCAGTGTGGGTGGTAAGAAATCAGCTAACAAGAAATAGCAATGGGTGTCCTCAAAATTACTGCTGATTTGGGGTCTTCCTGTGTGCCTTGCTCACAGGGGCTAGGGCTGGAGGGGGGGTGATTTCGGGGGCCGTTCTCCCTTGGTTCATCCAGTGCTTCAGCCCCCTGTGTATTCACGAGGCACCCTGCTTTTCACCCCCTCTCCTATTTTATCCCCGTTATTTAAATTGCACAGCAAGCCTTTCATTTCCCCCCTCCAAGTTGTCCCTGTCTCCCTTCAGAGTAATAGTGCAAGCCGGATTAAGGAATTATTTCCCAAGAGAGCCGATATGAGAGCGAGTGTCACTCAGCGCTGGTGGGTTTCTCTGTTCCCGGCCGTACACCCGTTGCTGGGGTGCTTCCTTGTGCTGGAAAGGTGAGATCGAATTCTGTACGGCGCCCCGCGCGGCACAGAGAAGGCGTCCACCGTTCACAGAGCTGTTGTTATTCCAATCACATGCTGCCTGCTGTAGGGTCCAGTGAATTCAAAAGCAACTGCCAGTCTCCTGGAGCGAGGGGGCCGATCTGACGTGGAGTCAGGAAGCGTGCGGCAGGGTGAAATCATTGTGCCATTTGAGTAATTAAAAGCTTCAGCTGGACGGGCCTCTCATGTTATTTTGCTGCTCAGCTTTCGCTTATACTAGAAACGTCCTGTATTTTCACCCTAGCTAAGAATTTTTGCCGAGGGTACAGAGATTGGCCCCTTGCGGGTCTTAAACCTGATTCATTATGATTGCATGCGAGTGTCCTCATCCACCAGGACACCCACTGCAGTGTTCTTACTTACTGTTACAGATGCATGTCCAGGAGCACAGTGTCAGATGCGGGAAGTTAGCATGTCCCTCTTAGCACGCGTTAACCACTGCATGCGATCGGCTTATTCGAAAGACTCTGAGTAAGGCCGAGGTAAAAGGATGACACGGGCACAATAACGATTTTTCAGAGTCCTTCTCGCCGTGAATGCCAGATCATTTATAATGAGAAATGCGCAGCTAACATCTTCTCCATTTCAAATGAGAGCTGTTTTTCCCCAGCAGCCTGCTTTCCAAGGGAGCTACAACCCTTTGTTATTCAAGAAAAGGGACAAAACATATGGAAAATATTGTCCCAGCAAATAACTGAACAGGAACATTTTAGAGGCAAGCATTCTATCAAGGTTGGTATTTTGTGTCATGCTCAAGTCATATATTATTCATGAATTATAGGTATATACAAAATATATATACATCTTCCAGTTGCTTATTCAGTACAAGGCCACAGGGGGGTCTGGAGCCTCTCCCAGACAGCACAGGGCACAAGGCAGAAAAATACCCTGGGCAGGATGCCAGTCCAGCACAGGGCACATGAAGTGACATGCTATGGGCTAATTTCGAGATGCCAGTTTGTCTAACTGTATGCAGAGGGACACGGAAGCACCCAGTGAAAGAGGAGGTGAAGATGCACACGTGCACAGTCCTGGGTGTGGGATGTTTAATGGTTTTGTTCTGGATTAATTCATGAAAGCACCATTTTAAAAGAACAAATGTGCATTTACATTTTAGTCGTATTGCATTCTGTTTACTTTTATCAGCAGAAATGTACAAAGAAACAACTGAACAATATATCTTGACGGTGGTAGCTTTAGTCAGGTGGTATTGTGGCTCAGTGGGCAGCACTACAGCCTCAGAGCTCCAGGGTTGGTGGTTCGACTGCTCCGTGTCTGTGGAGTCTGCATGGGTGTCCCCTGCCTCATACCTTGTCCATGAAGTGGGCTTTAGACCCTTGGACAGAAGGTATTTCCGGCACATAGCTAATGTGGTAGCGCTGTCACCTTTGCATCTGAGCTTTGACATACGAATATGGTATTTAAGATGACAAAGTTGGCAGAGTTTCTATCATCATTTCAAATTAAACGTTTTTCTTAATTTGTGCTTAACAAACCAGTGACTATACAAGCCTCAAGGCAGGAAGTACCACCTGTGAGTAGATTTTGTGTTCCTCAGACATTTTTGCATGTATTTAATTTTCTGCAATATACTTTATGCAAAATGTATTATCTGATGATGTAGCAAGGAGAAGGAGATCACTGCATTAGTGCTGCAATAGTCCATGGCTATAGCGTCGGGCAGGAAGGACTGAAAGGCTTGTCAGGGCTCTGGGAAAGCATAAAGAACTGAGAACACGAATTAAAAACACAAAGCCCTGCAAAGTTATCAACGCTTCTTTCAAAAACATATTTTTTGCCTCGCCTAAGAAGTGCGCTATCAAGGTGTAGCGCTAATAGGTAACAATAGACGTAGCGCTCGCGAGTCGGTTTAACCACCATCCTCCACCACGACCTGGCGGTCCATTTGCACGCGGGCGGCATCGCGGCTGAATACGTGTGAGAGGGAGCTCGTGGAAGAGAGCAAAGCAGCACGGGTTGTTATTCAAGGGGAACGGGTACACGGAGAAGCAAACGGTGATGTTTCTTTCTTCCTCTCTTTTCACACTCCCCGTCTTTGCAGAAGGCAGGGAGGAGGGGTTGAGGGGTGCGTGACATACTCTGCAGAAAAATCCAGGTGTTGGCGCCAATCGAACGCGAGGGACCCGCGCTACGACGTCACCTCGTGCTCCTGTCCGGTGGCCGAGGCGCCCCGGACGGCGCGTGGGCGGCGCGCGTGTGTTCGCGCCCATTATCTTCCATCAGCTGCTGCAAATTAGACAGGCTCGGTCAGCGGAGAAGGAACATCCATCACATACGCGGTGGGTCTTCCCCCCCCCCCCGCCGTAATTCACGCTTTAGGTTTCTGTCGGAAGAAACTCAGAGAAACTCTCGTTCTCTCAGCACTTAGGGGGACAGTCTTTTCGCATATGGTATCTGCTATTGGTAGCTGTAAGACTCATGTGGCCAGGATTTATTTAGTGATACACAGTGAATGAAATATTTATGATTTTAGTATGAACAAGCTCGATGTATAAGCATTGCTATTATTATTATTATTATTATTATTATTATTATTATTATTATTAGCACTGTAACCCAATAAAAATTGGTTACAAAAAAAATGATTAATATTATTATAGCAAAATATTATACATTATGCTAAATATGATATTGTTATACCCCGTGACCCTGTTCTCTATATGCTATTGGAAGATGAATGGATTATTATTACATGTTAATTATTTATGTAGTTTCAATTCACTTATCACTGTCTGGTTCCCCACTATGCACACATTCCTGAACAGATGGGTACTGTGCGATATATAAAAATATCTTGCAAATGTGTCCCTTAAAATGTGTTCCTTTAGAAAGTTTTGACTCGGGTTTTTACTTCTGCTCCACTTTCTGCCTTGTTGGCAAAATTCTCCTGTCTTCATTTGTCATAGTTACCTTTCCTGTATGTCAGTATGGCGTTACAAGGATGAGATATGAATTGCATAAGAAGATGGTTATTTGGGAGGTGGGGTTCCATCATGTCTCCAAGGCCCTCGGGGGGCAAGCTGATCTGTAGGCCTCCGCTGCTGGCCATTCACTCGCCATGCATCTCCTTCCCACCTCCACAAAAGCTGCTTATTGGTCATTACTTTCCTTATTTTTTTATCTCTCGTATAAAACGCCTAAAAAGGTCTAACCACTCATCTGTTCCCTTCATCTAAAAGTCACGCTCGACACATTCCATTTAACGTTTACGTTTGATTTAGATACAGTTAGCTGTAATTAAAATTTAAATTAGGTTGCTTTTTCTCTGAGTTCTCCTACATGGTCTTGCCGATGTTTGCGTTATTCTGTTCAAACGTATAATGTCACTTGTTTTCTTCTATGTGTTACATGAGTCACATGTCAGACAGGTCACATGTCCTACCAGCTGCTGCAGGCCGGTCTGTTCTCCCCCCACCCTTGATTCCCGGATGATCAAAGATGAGAGGAGGCCCCTCCCAGGTCTCGCAAAGGCCCCTTTGGTCTCTTGCCACGCCGAAGTGCGATTCTGTAAAGGATTCACGACTGCTGGGGTGCTGCTGTCTCTATTGGCTAACTGGGGTGAAGCTAACATAGGAATAAAGTGGGAAGACAAGACACCGCAGCGGCTGGCTGACAGGACTTAAGCTGAACTTAAGCCTCGGTGGAACAAAGGGATCAGAATCATGGACGTTGCAGTTAGATAGAGTGTGTGCACGTCAGAACTGGTTAAAACCGAGTCTGTTTTTCCTCGCTGGCTGAAGTTTTTACAGGAACATTCAAATAAACGTGCAAATAAATGACTTTGGCTCCTAAACTGCATCTACTACCACTGAGCGATGGAGGCTGGTTAAAGTGGTAATAAAAAATATTGATCCCCGTCAGCCAAAATGCATTGGGCCAATATAGCTGGGCAATATATGTTTATATTGAATTGTAACAGCTCACGCGTTAACAGCGATAACTGCGGGTTAAGCGTGTCTTTGGGCCTCTGGCTGATGAGATGAACTTACAGTACGAATAATACAGCTTTGTCGTTTGCCTGCGTCCCCTTTTTTTATTCCAAAGGTTGTATCACGTCAGGCATGATGCGACACATTTTTTGGCAGATGTTCTAGAGTGGTAATTCGCATTTGCTCTGTTTGTTTAATGCTGTAGGAAAGCGCCACCCTTCTATGGTCCATCAGTGCCTGTTTTCCCCGCCAAAGATGCTATGCCAGTTGTCAGCTGCATTGTCTTTCCACATCCCCCCAGAGGGTAGATACAAACACCTACTTTCCATTTGTTGAACACGGCTGTCTCCAACTCATTAACTCTGGGGCCATGGTCCTTTGGGATGCTGACAGGGCCAGAGATATGTGACCTTTAACTGCCTAATCAACTTTTAACACCTCACTGGATCTTCCCTGCTATTCTGCACTGAGGGCAGAGGGAGAAGCAAATGATGAGAGTCATCCAGAATCTTCCTGGACTGCAAAGACGGCCAAGCCCATAAGTTTCTATTCACTCTAAAATGAAAGGTCTCTGCAGGCAGCCTGTTTGGGTCATCCATGTATATGGTTAAATCAGAAAATGTGTGCGGGGTTGAAAAGCCAGTAACCAGACATTAGCTGTTGAGCAGAAGATCTTTAATGCAATTCACATTGCTTGTGATTGCTGTAAATACCCTTTTTTGATATTTAGAATGCATTTCCAAGCATCAATGTGTCTTGCAATGCCTTAGAAACCTGACTTTGAATGGGCGATACTTCAATAGAACAGAAATGTCCAGAAATCTGCTGTCAGTCTTCACCTTTCTTTTGAACCTCAACCCTAGTAACACTGAACAATCATCCTGAAACAACAGGTTTAACATATAAATAAAATAAGCTGACCACCTTATTGCATTGTCGAATACACTAATGTACATCATTTCTTCAGTGAATTGAATGCGACAAGTTGGGTTGAGCTAATGGTATAAACACCCAAAGCACACTGTGTTCTGTTAAATTCAATTTACTTTCACTGTGAATTCTTACTTAAGCATATGACTTTACTGCCCCCCCACCCACCTCCAGATTTCTACCTTGATCTCTTGTGTAACCTCCCAGAAACTGTACTGCATCAAACACTAGCCTGATCTCACATCTGAATTCCAATATGGTGTCGTGCAGAAATCGCATTTTAAGGATGAGAAGGAATCTGGAATTTTTCAGGTGGATGTCAGAGACCCCAGCCGTTTTTTTGTGCATTTGGCAGACTGAATTATAACAGTGGCACAAGCAAATAAGATAGTCGGCTGTGGTTAGCCAGTCCCATTTTCATTTAGTTCGTTTTTCATTGGGATTTCAGGTGGCTTTCTTTGAGGTGGCTGTTTTCTGAGACAAAGAAAAAAAACAAAACAAAAATGTTAGCGGAAGCTGGTATTTACAAAGACATACAGGGGTCTGCTAGGAAGAAAAAAACTAAGCAATCTAGTTACAGTATAGCATGTGAACATCTTTCTCTAATAGGAATTTTCTAGCAGGTGTACTCGGTGCTGTATATCTGCCTCTTCTCATAATGAACTGTGACAGAGTTTAACTCCAGCAGGTCAACTGATGTGACCGAATGTGATGAAAGCCTTTTTTAAGTGTCTGTGTGGCTCCAGTACCTGGACAAGCATTGCAACATTTTACTTAGTGAATACAACACACCCACCTGCATTTATCTTTGTGTGTCCATATGTATATCTGTATGTTCGGTAAATGCACAGTGGCATAAAACACTAATTAAACGTTGTAGTGCTTATGCAAGCGCCGCTGTATGTTCTACTTTTTTTCAGACGTTTTTGTGGTATATACAGTACATTCATACATCTTCCATTAGTAGTTATCCAGTACTGGATTCTGGTGTATTTTGTAATAAGAATTTTAAATATGAACTTATTGTTCATAGGGAAAGGCATTCCTTGTAGCCTTTAGTATGCTCTGTTGAGTTCTGTTCTGTTTGATCTTTTTGTTGTTCAAACAAACATTTAGACTGGAGTGTCTTTTGTCTGTAACTCTGTTCCCTCTTGGACATTTGTTTGAGCGGTTGTTCTACTCCCAGTAGCCTTGTATCATCCCCTGCTGTTCACGGCCCTCGTAAAAAACAAAACTGACCAGGCTCACGTCTTCAGTGATGCTCTTCTCTGCAGTGTCGGTGTAGCCTGTCAGTCAGGCTTGGGAGGGGGCAGGGGGGTGAGCATTCTTTGTTCACACTATGTTCCTGAGTGAGGATGCAGGCATATGGAGCAGGAAAGCTGTACCGGGTGCCCAGATCAGCATGGAAAAACCTGCGGTTAGACAGCTCGCTTCTGGGAGATGAACGCTACACCACGGTAGCCGTGGCGTAACGTTCATCACCCGGAAGCGAGCTGTCCGACCGCAGGTTTTTCCATGCTCAGAGCGAGCCAGGAAAGTGAGAATTCAAGGGAAGAATGGTACAGGTTGGGTTTTTCCATGCTCAGAGCGAGCCAGGAAAGTGAGAATTCAAGGGAAGAATGGTACAGGTCGGGTTTTTCCATGCTCAGAGAGAGCCAGGAAAGTGAGAATTCAAGGGAAGAATGGTACAGGTTGGGTTTTTCCATGCTCAGAGCGAGCCAGGAAAGTGAGAATTCAAGGGAAGAATGGTACAGGTCGGGTTTTTCCATGCTCAGAGAGAGCCAGGAAAGTGAGAATTCAAGGGAAGAATGGTACAGGTTGGGTTTTTTCATGCTCAGAGCGAGCCAGGAAAGTGAGAATTCAAGGGAAGAATGGTACAGGTTGCCTTGTAACAAACCATTTTGAAAACACAAGCCGAGGCCTTTTTCCTGCACAAAGAAAGGGAATGATATTATTTCCCCTCCTGTTTTTTTTTTCTTGACAAACCTCCCCCCCACCAAGACAACAATAGAGCAATTTCAACTCTCAAGCTGCATGGTGAGGTCTGCTTCCTGACTGCGTGGAGTTGTTTGGAAAAATGCAATAAGAAGCAATGAGAAGAGCTCTCCAAACTGCCTATCAATTAACACATGAATGTCAACAGTGGGATAATTAAAGGCAGATAATAACAGATGGTAAAAGTTAACCCCTTCCCCAGTCAGCGTTAAACCTTCTCTCTTGGCGCTGCAGCACGCAGGCGAGAACGCGCCCCTGTAGTGTAGAGTGACCCCTGTCTGATGCCGACCAGCAACATTTTTAATTTCGCATTGCTGCATTTAATTTTTACACAGTCTGGGAGGGATCTCGTAATTGTAACAAGATGTTGAACCTGGTAGTGCTGAAACACTCCAGAGGTGTTGTCCGGTGTGGATAATTATATCGAATGAAACTACACCTGTTTAAGGTAGCTTAGAAATATGTTAATTAGTCTTTGTTCGTTAAGTGGCAAGTACACATTGATTCTTGTGGCAGGATAGACGTGGGTCTGCGCCAAGGCACAGGACCTCTGATTTTTACAATACTTTTCGATTCACAAAAATTTGTTCTTGTGTGATACGCAGCTGGAGCTACCGTGGGAGACGGGTAATGAAGCGACCACTAACATGGGAAATCTGCGACATGCACGGTGAGGGAAGGGGGGCTGGCTGTGGGGGGGTGGTGTGCAGGGCGAGGGTCACCGTTGTCTTGGTTGCGTGACTATAATTAAGCGAGTGGCCAGCACTGGGGTGCATCTGACATATTCAAGGTGCAAGGGTGGTGGTGGGGGGGGGGGGATAACAGAATATCCTGCAGTCCCATGAAATATTCAAGCCTACGACTCACGCTGCAGCTGCCCCTGGAAAAAGTGCTTCCTTTCATGTCTTATTTTGTTTCTTTTAGCCTTTTTTTCTTCACCAACTGGAGATCGTTAAGAGCCGTTAATGTTTGCTTCGTTCCCGTCTTATTTAAAATCGCCTTTTACTCTAATGCTTATATTTTGCTTTCAGCCAAATAATTGGCAAAATGTTTTAATAATGGCCCCACGCTTCTAAGTCCGTCACGTTGCCTTGCGGTGAAATGTCAGACATGCCGGTGAAATTGCACAACTTTTTTTTTTCCGGTTTACACATCTCGTTCCTCCGTGACAACATTAACGTTATGCGCGCTATAATTCTGTCTGGAGGAGACATGCCGGAATGCAGAGAATGGCCAAAGTGAGCCAGCAGGGCCAGGCAAGCGAATGTCTCCCATAGCCATAAATCGGGATGCCGGCATTTGCTTGAGACTCTGGGGTGGTGACTCTGAGAGCTGCTGGGGGACGAGCTGAAGAGACAGATTACGGCAATCGCCGTCATTACCCCGCTCCCCAGGGGCGTCGCACGCACACGCACGCACGCACGCACACACACACACACACACACACGGGGTGCTGGATCTGCTGCCACAAATGCGGTCTCCGTAGAGCGCGGCTGCTCTCTCTCCTGCCTGCTGGGCTTTCTGAGAACCGCGAAAACAAGCAGCTGTAGAAGCTTTTGGGGTGGCTTGTGAGACAAAAAAAAAAAATTTGTGTACAAATAGGGGTTTTTTTGCATTTAATGTCTGTTGTGTGTAGCTGACATCCGCAATTGAGGCCCAGACAAAACCAGGGACTGTGATTGGTTGAAGTCTTAGTGGTTTATTTCACGCCGGGTACATGATGTACGGCTGGTGACATCAGTGAGGGATTGGAAGATTAAGTGAGGGCATATTGAGTGTTGAATGCATCTATATTTTCTGTAAAAGATGTCATCTTTCTTTTCAAAGCTCTTTATTGTGTTTTCTACATAAAAAGGGGGGTAGGCGCTTCATATTCCCTACTTCTGATGGTTGTAAATCATTCGGGGCACGGGCTTGTGCCACTGTTGACAACGCCTAGTGAGTGTGTGCGCACGCGTGTGTGCACATCCGCCCATGCGTGTGTACAGAGTCTGCCGTGACATTATGCCTGATTGTTTTTATTGACTTTCCAAAGCTGTATTACAAAACTGAAAATACAAAAAATAGTGGATATCCCATGAAAGAGCAAGTCTGGCGTGACGAGGGTCATGGGTCATTATGCGCGGGTCGTGAGATCCGCAAACAGCTCTAACCTGTTGTCAGATTCGGGAGCTTGAATGATACATCAAACGCATGTTGCAGGTGCAGCAGCCGTCCGCCTCTCAGGGCTGATACCTATAAGCCACTTCACACCATGATATTGTATTTGATTATTTTCCCATTATGTCATTATTATCGGTATTACTCATTTTCTGTGGATCTCCGTGTCCTGCCTGGTTTGCACACTGGGCTGAGATCATTTGTTGAAAATAAATGTACGTTTGAAAGATAAGTGCCTATTAAAACGAATTAAGCAATAATATTGTTCATAGTTCCTGAATGTAGATGAAACATGTAAAATTCTTGTTCCTGTGATGTAAAAATACTAAATTAATTAAGAAAAACACACACAAGGTCGTTTTCAAACTGATTATACAGGGGTGCTGTAAAGGGGAGACAAGTTACGAGGATTCCAAGGGTCCCTGACTGGCAAGTTTTCAGTCATAATTGGATTAGTCTGGGTCGAGGGCTCAAAATGATACACTTTTACCAGGGTCCAGAAGCGGCACCTCTGAGCGTGTGTATCTAGTGTGTGTATGTGTGTGTATTAAGTATTATGTTTTTTTTTTATTATATTGAAAGTCCTTCTTGAAATATAAGCAATTTGCTATATATAATTGTCTGATGTCATTATATATATATATATGTTATATGTTGTTATATGTCAGTTCAAACTGAACTTCTCTAAATCTGTAAAGATGATTTTCATAATGGATCGATAATGTTATTTTTTTAATTGGTAAGTAAACCAAAAGAAACCAAACCAAAGGGAGATCTATCTATCTATCTATCTATCTATGTCAGTCTGTCTGTCGGAGTGGGTACACTTCCACACCTCTGATCGTTTGAAGAGGTGTCCAGTTAAGATAAAGAAAGCTGTTAAAGAGTAATTTTAGGAAGTACATGACCGGTTCTGCCGTATAATCTGCGTTCATGTCGTACATTCATTTTACTTGCCATTTAAAAACAGATAATTGTTACCTATCACAGGTATTTTTATCCACTGGGAGATGAGCTCGACATGCATTATTTTTAGCCACTGTTTTTGCTAATTTGCGCTAATTAATTAATGCCAGGCTTAATATCTACATGGACAATGTATTTAAAAGAAAAACATATTTTCTCTGGTACCTCAGGAACGAACCTCTCTTGAATGCTGTTAGTCTGCATATTAAAACCTTAACAGCCGACCGCTATGTGAATAAATGTTGCCTGTATTGAACTTGGCCATTAAAGCTTCATTTCATTCCGTTCTCCATCTGTTAACAGTTCTGTTGATTATCCAGATTCTAATTAGATCATCTCTATCAGTTAGAAAAGGTGTAGCGTAAGACTGGTAAGAGGAGCACCAGTAATGAAAGGCCCTGCACAATTATATACACATAAGTCTTTTGGCTGCATAAACTTATGTTACTTTAGCAGATATCTGGTCCAGCTGATTCCCGAATTGTATAAATCATATTCTCAGGCCACCTGAACGTATGTTTATGCTTCGGCTGATTCTTGAATTGGAATGACACCATCAAAAACTATGTTATTCCTTTTTTGGACCTGATACGTCTCTGCATTGTCAAAAGCGACTGTGGTATGTATAAAACGGGTCTTCCATTTCATCGAACAGATGCTCCCCCCATTCGCAACTGTGGCATTTGAGTTTGGCCTCCTCCGGTGTGGTCGCTCGGCCGATCAGGGGGCACGGGAAGCGTCGTCGGTAAAGGATCACCAGGGTTTTTTGATGTGCGCGGGTTATAGTGGGAGCATGTTGTTCCTGCTGTTTATTTATTTATTTAGGTGGTTGGTTTTCTTCCCAGGATGCTTTGTGTGTGGCGTACGCTCCTCCAACACACATTCTGCCGGTGTGATGCTCTCTTTACGCTCTGCAGATCACGGAGCTAGAGGAGCAACTTGTCTCACTGCTGGAAAACAAAAACTTGAAGCATGTCTGGCCCATTTTTTTTTCCTTTGGAGGCGCTTTCACAGAAGCTATATATGGAACATGATGGCTGACTGTGTTTTTAAATGGCCCTTTTGTGTTTCATTCCTGGTAGCCCATTCCCAGCAATTTACATCAGTTATAACGGGTTTCACGTTTCGGAACCTGATCGGCAACAATGCGGCAGATTAATGGGCCATAGGGATTTTTATTTCGATGGGTCCTACACCGCTGAGATCCGAGGCCGTAAAAACACATCATCGTTAGAGCCTGAAGCAATAGATCTCAATAATACCTTTGTGTGACTGTTTTAGTCACAGTTGGGAGTCGATTTAGAGATACGTTTTTAAAAAATTCTCAGAATAATTTGATGGTAAATGATTTTACATCGAGAACACTTGCTGCTGACCTCGGCTTAGTAGAAGTGACTCCACTGGTTTGATATCGGTGGCTGTTTGCCAGTTTTTAGCTGAAGAGTTTGGTCTTCATGGCAAGTGGATCACGTGTGTGTAAGTTTCTCTAAGCTGTTTCCTTAGCCTTCTGGGATCCAGCCATTGCAAAACTAAATTAATTTTTCAGCTTAATGAATTGTACATCAGAAAACACAGAGATTATTTTTGTATGGTCTACTATGAACTATATATAATAATTCTGCCACTCTTCCTTAAGCTAAAAGAGACAGTGCAGGTTCTGTAAATATCAAGACATTTATTTGAGAATATTCTTTAGCTGTTCAAAGACTCCTGTATCTGTTTGGCCTTTTGCTTGTCACTGTAGATTGCTGAGCACTTTGTTATGTACCATACAATATGATTTCTGAATCAGTTGCCTGAAACCACATTTCCGTGGTGGCTACACGTTTCCATGGCTGCAAAGCAAACACTCTTCTCAGCCAGTCGGAGTTGGAAGTGATGTTAGCGGGCAGAGAACTCTTTTTTAAACAGTCATCTGGAAGCCAAACAAAAAAAAATATTTAAAAATCCTACAGTTTCCCCCCTAACATTAGCTCATGCAAACAAACCTTGAGAAAAATAACTGCAGGCTTGCAAATATGCATAAGATTTTTAGCTAATTTCAGGTAAATTCATTTTACTTTCTGAATTAATTAGTTGGCCTTTACATGGAATTCATATCCCTTCTACTTGCACATTAAGAAATATAAAGAGTTATTTTCTTTGGAATAAAGGAATTACTTTTACCATCCGTCTCAGTGAAGTAGGAATGTAGCATATGTTTGGCTGAATTACATATTTGTGCAGAAATTGTGGGGGGCATTTGAGGCTGGATAAATGAGCGACAGTGGATATTTTAAAAAACTTTTGAACAACTGAACAAGCTTCTGTAGCTCGATCTAATTAGTATCTGAGGGTCTCAGGGGTCAGTGAAGTCTGGTACGAAGCTCGGGGAAGGCGGCATTTTGGAAGGTTATTTAATGAAAATACAAATGCAGTGTTTTATTATATGACGTTACCCTCTGATTGAGAATAGGAGGGAATAAAACAGGAATTAAAGGTAGCTTTGTGGATGGGTGTGATTGTGGGAATTCTTTACTGCCATGACCTCATGCGGTGTGAAAATCCTGCAGAAGGTTAACAGTGTAACTGCACAGCGTTCAGACAGGGAAGACAGGGATCAGTCCACAGAGCGGCAATGACATGGCTATACCGGATCACATATAGATATCCTTTTGTGGAGTCCAAGTCCTCCCCCAGCCATTTCTGGTTTAATCAGCAGTGTTGTTAGTGTCTAAAACTGACATGAGGACCAGGGAGAGCAGAACCCTCCCCCATTCAACTCCATCCCCCGTTACCGCCATGCATGCTCTTCAGATGGATCCAGAGCATCTCTCAATTAGTGTTGGCAAATAAATGACTCAAGTAAACAAAATTCTATCTCACGATCTAAGCGGCACCTTTGCCCATGCAGCGGAGATTTCTTTTCCCTGAGCTCTTGGTTTGCCTGCGGACGCTTAGACACAGCACGGCCCTCCAGACGAAGCTTGTAATTGACAGCGCCAGGGAATAAACAAATAAGCTAGGAGACCAGGAGTAAGAGATAATTGGCCATTTGATCAAACTGTATATAGAATATATATTTAATGCATAGCCTGTTTATTGCTAATAAATCCAAATTCTGTGTTACCGTCTCTGTCTGGAAAAGGGGTGATTTTGTTATATGCAAATTTGTACAGATCTTATAGACGACTTTTTTGTCTACCTTGTACCTAGCTGATATTTTAATTAAAGTGTATTCTGGCTACTGCAATGGATTTTTAAAACACTTTTATCACTTTATATCAGGTTATACTGTTGATCTGGCTGTGAATTTCAATACTAATTTTATTTACTGATTAGTTTTATCACTGTTCTGCAAGATGGAAGAAAATGTCGACCACCGATGAGGTGGGAATTATTTGCCTCCTGGGCATGTATTGCATGCATTATCTGTTTTTTCAGCACTGAGGTGCAGAAGATCTCTGAGTGTATTGCCAGGCCAAGCATTCTGCATGGACCTAAACCCAGTAAATGACTGTACATGGTGCTCCACAGCCTCAATAACAAATAAGGCGCTAGCAACTTCTCCACCTGGAGACCAGCGCCTTTGTGAGGTTTGGAGATACCTTTCATTACCCCGTTAATTTATCCCTTTCAGGTTTCGTCCTTTTACATGTGAGGGTGGGTCTAAATCATTGCCGTCATTTGTTCTGTTGTTACTTGGCCCTGGTGTAGTGGGCATGACCAGCCCAAAGCTGTTCCCGGCATGCCATTAATTTTCATACGTGACTATACAGAACTGTTTCCATAAACTGTGCGACTTTATGTCCCAGATTTATCTTTCTTCAGATGCGTGTTTTTTGCTTCTCTTCTATCAAGCAGCTGGGACTCCTGCTCCGTGTTACTGCTTCATCGTTAAGTAACGACATATTAAAAATGGGCCGCTACTTTATCTACATAATTGCTTTAATTAAACCACAGGCGGCTGAGGGGGAATCGGGGCCCACGTAGCCTGTGGGGCTAAAGGACTGACTGATTCCCCATCCCTTGGTGAAAAAGGGTGAGGAGAATCATACTACGTCTATGTAAATGTTTACCTGGCACTCGACATGTGGCAGGTTGGCTGTGGCACGTGCTCACGTGCCATTAAAGGAAGGCAGGTAAGGAATAGCAGGCGTTGGCTGGGCGGTTCTGAGTGGACAGAGAGTGCGTGCCGTATAAACAGGCAGTGTGAGTAATTTGCGGCCTGCGACGTGAGAAGCTAAAGGAGGTGTATTCAGCAGGGGGACTGGAGCACAGACTGCGCGGCATGCTGATGATGCCACTCTCAGCCCCCTCTGATGATTCAGCCCCTGCCTGGGCCAGCGGGCCGCCTGTTTTGCGACGCCCTGTGCTGTCCCGTGCGGCGATGTTGTGCTCATCTGAGCTGTCCAGCGCCCAGGAGGGATAAGAGAGTGCTCTGAGACTCCACAGATGTGTCACGAGATCCTGACATGTTTACTGTGAAGACTGTTCCCTGGAGATTATTTATTTATTGTTTTTTGTAGATACCTTAATGCTCCTGAATGCTTGGTCTGAAGATGAATGGCTTCCACTGTATGCCTGGGGCAGGAAAGCAGGAGCCAGGTGCTGGGCGGGCATATTTCACTGTCCGATGAAAACTACGTATGTCCACTTTTTGACAATTGTGACTTTTTACTACAGATGGAATGCGCCTATTCTCCTCTGTCTACTGATAGTGCTTAACATCGAATTGACTAAAGAAAAGATGTCTCATGAAGCCATCTATTAATTAGTATTTATAGTTATACTAGTTAACATTTGTATTCATGATGGTCATTCATATTAATTCTTTGTATCGCTAATTTTAACAACTTAATGTTAATTACTAGATGGCTAGCTAACTAACATCATTGTTAATTGTGAATATAAAGCAAGATTAGTCTGTACTTGTTAACACTGTCATATTTACCTTGGTGACAACAGTCCACGTAAATCCATCTAATTAAACCATTCATTGACAGCTATGTAAAGATAGGTTTCTGTTTGTGATACTAAGGGTCTCTCATAACATTCTTTTAGGTTTATTTTGTAAATTTTTGAGAATGCATTTTTTCATGCTATTGAAATAATGGATTTAGATCTGCGTTTTTCATCGGACAGTGACAGGTGTGGACTGGCCCTGGGGAAGTTTGTTGAAGTGCTATGGAAACCTAAATCTAGGGTCAAGTTCTCAAATGGTAGTGTAATCAGACCATTTCCTTTTCTAATTGTTGTACATACAACTCAAGATGCCGACTCTTCAGTAACTTTTAGAGTACAGAGTAACAGGCAGGAAAGTATGTATTAAAGCAATCAATGAAACTCTAAGTCCTAAAAGCAGTGTGCTTTGTAGAAAACTAAATTGATCATAATGGGCAAGGTATGTGAGTCATTCCACAAAGAGCAGACCTCACCTAATTCGAAATGCCTTTGATTTGATCTGATTTGAAACTTTTTTTATTTCTTGTTCACAAGAGGTTTTTTTTTCGTGCTACAAAACACATTAGACATGCTTGAACCTTAAAACACAAACAACTCATGACGACGGGGGAGTACGGACTTTTCCACTGTGAATGTTACCTCACTGCAACCTGTTCTTTGTTCATTGCTTGGAACAAGAACTTATTGCCTGCAGTTTTACAGAAATAATTCAGTGTGAACTGTTCTTCGGTGTACACTATTCGAAAATAAATAAATAAATAAATAAAAAATAAATACAGTAATCAGAACCAATTTTCATGCTGAACATGCTCCCCGAAACTTCCTCCATAAATGTGAAAATATTTTTATAGTTACAAATTGCTGAGCATATTGAATAGGTATTCTGAGTAGGTCAGTTAAAGGAGTCAATACCAATCAAAATTCAAGTGTTGGAAATAGAATTGGTGGTGTTTATGGGGCATTTTAGCAAGTTTAATGCCTATTTGGTGACTCTTCATAAAACGATGCATTGAATGGTAAATAAATGCTCTGTGGCTGGCTAATGGATAGTAAACTGCTACATCAGACCATCTGAAACAAAATGATTGCAACATATTAAAATACTGATGTTTCGGTGTCCGTCTAGCAATAATCAGGCTACATGAAAAAGTAAAAATGTTACTGATCACTCAAAATCAAAGGCTTACAGTATCTTAAAAAGCAGGTGTGCATTTTTCATTTCCTGTTATTCGTGCCGCATGGCCTAATGCAGTTATTATTGTTTATTTCGGTATTAGCTGTATAGATGCGTACATAGATACGACGACAGCAGCCATTTTAGAAAATAAAATACTTACCACATAGCTCCCCTTACTGCTAGCAGCCTTCAGATATTCATAGAGAAACTGGGCAGAGGCACGGGTCTTCAACAGGTGGGTTCATAGACAGCTGGAAACCACTGTTTGATCTCACCTAGGCTTTTTGAATAGCTATTATGTGATAAAAATCTCCACCATGACATCGCCTCCACCTAGTACCCAGAGAAGACAAAAATAGGCTATTTGCCTCCAGAAGATATCACACTTTGGAGGTGATATTTACTTCTTGTCAGGGTTTTTTTATTTTATTTTTGGGTTTAACTCTTGAGGCTCTCTACAATCTTGACCCCTTCTTCTTCAGATGTTCATTTGTTTCTGTGCATGGCGTACAGCCATCTCAGTCGGCGTTTAATGAGTATGTAGCTTAGATAGCATTTAGGCTATTGCTGGGTCAGAATCTCTGTCTGCTCCCCTCCTTGTCACAAATGTGCCATCGCAAAACTTTCCCTTTTTTGTGAAAGCTCAAGGATCACATGAAAGAAGAAAGGAGAAACAATTCATTATTCTTGGGGCCCTGGAACAGGGTAAGAGGAGCAGCAAAAAGCAGGCCTGATCTGCTGAAAATGAGGTGGGAATGTGTTTGTTCCCAGTAGGGAAATGGGGCGGCTACATTTGAGCCATCTGAAGTACAGAAGCTATTAAAATCCGCCATAACTTCAAATATCCAATCATCGGATCTCTGGGAACACCAGGACTTAACGTCGTCTGGCACAAAAGCCTCATCATTTATTCATCCGTGATCTGGGGAGAGAAGTTTTGGTGGGGAGGGCTTGGGATACATTTCCTTTCTGCTTGGCGATCCAGGTGTCCCGACAATAAATAACAAACCTGCATTTTCCTTGCTCGGGATCCAGGTGGGTGCGTGGCTGATAGGTGTGGAGCTGGTAGGACCTGACAGGGTAGTATCACATGAGTGATGCCTGCGGCACCACCAACTTTAGTTATGTGCCATCATCACGGATGCCGGGGAACATCGCACAATTAGTACAAGTGCCACTCCTGGCAGGCGCCGCTTGGAATAGTTTAATAGTGAGTCCTCGTAACCTGTACTTTTCCTAATCCTTTCTTCACTACAGGGAAGTGAGGCTGGAGTCAGTGGCACGACAGGTAGCACTTTTAAGGTACCAAGAACTATCTGGTTCATTTATATTTACTCATTTATCTGATGCTTTTATCCATAGTAGAGGGAATGGTTAAATTTATGGGATTTGAAATCACAACCTTTGCTCTCTGGCTCTGGATGGGATTCTTCCATCCTCTAGGGGCCATGGTAGCTAAAGAGTTGCCAATGGAGAGGCTGGTATCTCTCCAGGCCGCAGCTGTTCTGGCAGGGCTCTGTCTGTTAGCCTGGAGTGGCGACCGATGCCGGTGCGCTCCACGGGTCCTACTGTGCAGGTCCGTGGACCTTCATTTGGCCACGGCAAGCAGACAAAACAGCGGGACCTAATAACGTGTTAAATTGGACATGCTTGTTGGCCGAGGCGGCAATTTATGCAACCTCTTATTACAGGCCGTCCATCTTCATTATTCTAATCGGTTGTCTTCCCTTCACAGCGGCATTGCGAAGGTAGCGAGCGAGCTGCGGAATCATGAATAATGTGAAAAATAAATGCCTCGTGTGTCGCGTGTCAGAGCTCGGCGGAGAGAAATGTTGCCTTTGTGCCTGTTTTGAGCTCTCGCTTCGTCGCTGCGCACCTCCGCCCGCGAAGACTTGTGCTACAGCCTGTCAGCCCCCCCCCCCACCCCGGTCTCCTCCAGCCCACCTCCCCTCCCCATCGCCCTGACGTGCAGTGTTGCATCCGCATCCAGCAGCTGGCAGCCTTTGTTGTGGTGCCTGTGGCGCAGGTGATGCAGAGTACTGCAGAGGCTGCTGGGAGGACCAGCGTGACATTGGCTGCGGCTCAAGTGCCCTGCGGCAGCACCGTGTCCCTGCCGAAAAGAGCCAGCCACACCGCGGTTCGCGAGCGCTCGCTGGCTTGGGGGGGGGGGGTTGTGTTCTCATGGATGAAGGGGAGGGGAAGCGAGAGGACCTGCCTTATCTCCCTGTTATTCCTCTACGATTTAAAAGCAAGGTATGCTAATGTTACATCAAGTCCTGGTGCGCCTTGGATTAAAGATCGCTGTGACTTTTGACAAATGGGAGGGCCCCCGTGCTCTGGTGGGGAGCAAATCCACACGACTCGTGTCAATGCTTACCTCGAGGAAGCCCTCACAGCTGGCAAGCCTTCTCCACTTTAAAACACAGTGGGTCTTTTACTTGAAAATAGAGGGTATTTAATAGAAGTTTTCTTATTTTTTGGAGTATTAATTCTATTCAGTGCTTCGTTTTTTTTTTTATGTCTATAAAACACACGAGCCGAATGTGTGCTGCGGATGTATATGATTCTGTCGCTGCACCCCTGAACCGAGAGCTGATGCCCCACCCGCCTGATGATTAGGCCTGCGGGCGTCTTGGGGTCCCCAAACCTGACGGAGCAACCGTTAGGGTCCCTATCCACACACGCTGCAGCCGTTAGGGTCCTTATCCACACGCGCTTCAGCCATTAGGGTCCCTATCCACACTCGCTGCAGCCGTTAGGGTCCCTATCCACACACGCTTCAGCCATTAGGGTCCCTATCCACACTCGCTGCAGCCGTTAGGGTCCCTATCCACACACGCTGCAGCTGTTAGGGTCCCTATCCACACGCGCTTCAGCCATTAGGGTCCCTATCCACACGCGCTTCAGCCATTAGGGTCCCTATCCACACTCGCTGCAGCCATTAGGGTCCCTATCCACACGCGCTGCAGCTGTTAGGGTCCCTATCCACAAGCGCTGCAGCCGTTAGGGTCCCTATCCACACGCGCTCCATGGCGAACCCAGAGTCCCTGTAGGTATCACTGTTTGGTTCCACACAATCCTGTTTGCGCGACACAGAAAATTGTCCACTTACTCTTTCACCTATGCGTTCCATGAAGCTCTTTAAAAATGACGAAAGGAAGCAATAATAGATGGAAGCGTTATTTACCTAGACACCATTTAAATAAAGAACTATATTATAGTTGTAGAAAATTAAATAGGCAGACTGGAAGACATGCCTTCAGATAATTGTGATGGACGTATTCTTTCGAGCTGAGTACAGGAGCGGTCTCAAGGGGTTAATAACTTTAATATAAGTGGTGAAATGAGTTTAAAATAGCATAGTGTTGCATCGCGTTGCCATGGTAATCGTTGCTGGCGAGCAGAATGCTTCCTATTTACTTCTCGCTGGGTAGTTCTAATGTTCTTCTTCAGCGTGGATCTGTAACACAATTAACTTTGAGCAGGGGGTGCGATGCTGCCCCGGAGACCCGGCTCGTGCCTGTTTTACATTCCGTAGTGTTCGAATTAGTGGGAGAGCAAGGTGCGTCACACGCAGTGGCTCCCAAATCATTGATGAACCGGTGCCAAAATGTCAAGAATTACTCACAATCGGGCCACCATTGACCCGATGATGTCACTCTCAGTTACTTAAGGTGCTGGAGGAGCCTGTTTAAGTCCCAGACCGTTCCAGTGAGTGGTTTACCCTACATTTGGGGCTTCGGTCCACCCCCCACGTCCCCACACCCCACCCCCGGCAGCGCAGTACGTCGGTCTTTCGCTCCGGCTCTGCAGGTTGGACCATGGTGGTGATGCATGGGAGGAACAGAATCTGGCCATATTGATGGATGTTCTACAAGAAACCAACCTAGCTGTGCTGGCCCTGAACCCGACACAGATCAATGGAGTGGACGAAAACGGTAAGGCGCCCAGAGCCCGTATCACGCCGGGCCGCCCTGCCTGGGCCCACAGTTCCCTTTCTTGCTTTTATTGCTCTGTGCCTGTAAGTAGGCTACCTCAATGGGGTTCTCCAGTGACAATTCATTAGCACAAGCTTTTCATGCACTCAAATCACAACTGAAAGGCACTTTAAATATTTAATGACTTTTTGCGGCGTTAGACATCATCTGTCAGCTTTTTTTTTTTTTTTTGGTAGAATTATTTCAGTCTCGCCAATACAATGGGATTGGTATGCTGAAAAATCAATTTAACCTGTTCGGAAGTGATGGAGGAACAGTAGTATTGCCAAGTGTTTAAAAAAGCATGCGATCTATTTGAAACGCGAATGTTTATCACAAATATTGGCAAGCGGTCTGTTTGATACGTGAATGTTTATCTCAAATATTGAATGTGGAATTACCAACTATTATTACTCCCCTCCTGCTGCTACATAAATTACAAATGTGATTCTTCTCTTTGTTCTGACAAACCGTGAGCGTAGAATAGATGTGGCAACACGCCAGTTCTTCTGACTCCCACTCAGCAGTGGCGCTGGTAGCCGAGCTCCTTCTCCAAGGCAGCTCTGGAGCTGGCTGGGGCTCCGCCTCTGTGGTAGCCCCAGAAGAGAGTGCTGCTCTACCTCTGGTGTCGCTGCTAAGCTACGCGAGCCTCTGGTTGCAGGCTAGCTCCAGCTGACTGGGTAGGACCATCTACCACTAAGCTGGCACAGCTGAGAACTCCCACTCTAGGTTAGCTCCGGGGCTTTGAGCCAGTCAAACCCCTGGCTTTTTCTCCAGATCCAGCAGAGCTCCGCCTCCTGCATCACTCCATACCTGATTAGTGCACCACCTTGAGGCTAAGTACACGCTGGCGCGAAATCTGGGCAACCATTTACCCTGAGAATAACTCCACCTTCACCTATATTCCATGCTGATTGGGTGGAGGATCTCACAAAGAGGCAGATTTTTTTTCTTTGTTAATATTTCATGGTTTTACCTGCGTCTCATCTCTATAGTGATAAAACATTTCGGTGAATGGGACTATAAATTAATTAAACCTATATCTGGCTTTCAACTAGTATTTTATCTGTTTAATACAGTAAACCTTTTCAGGAATTTATATGGTCTGCTTATTTGAGAAATCCATCCTCAAACAATTGAAAGTTTGTGAATCGATTATAATACACAGATATAGTCTTGTCTTATATCAAGACATAAAGCTATATCTTTAATAGTAGTAACGTTCAATAAATTGGAGTGAATGCAAATATAGTTTGTTTCACCTCTAACAATGGTGGTGTAAAATCATATTGCCTTTATTTTGTTGTTTGACATTGACATTGGCATTGACATTGGTTAAGTACATGTGCGAAAGGTCCAGCACCTTTGAATCTACAAGGATATTTTACAGAATTATTTATTAAATGCAAAGACATACCTACATGCAAAGTCATTCTGATCCATTTCAAAACAAAATATGTCTGCTTGCAAATCACAGTGCTAGCTGCAGGTGGAGCATTGTCGTCCAGACTGAATGGGGCTTCTGTAAATAGGCTTCTACGTAAAACTGTGTAATTGTTTTTGAAGATATATTCCGGAAGGGATGTAGGTAATAACAGGTTAGTCTACGTTTTTCTTTTGACTTCAGCTTTGATATGACCCCTGGAGTTGTCCTTGTTAATTTTTTTGAGTGCCTTTCTATTCTGCAGCAGTCCATTCAAAAGAGGGTAAAAGTACCTAATTTAAAACCAACCATAATTTGAACTGTTGATATGTTCCTTATGAGTACAGTGTTCAGCTTTTATATGTCCATCAATAAACACTTATCCAGTACAGGGTCACAGTGACCTTGGAGCACTGGGACAACTTAGATGGGCTGAGATCATTGCCAGGCTCACACATCAAGGACAATTTGGACATACCAGTTCACCTGTCAGAGAAAACTGGACAAGGAAACAAGTATGATCACAGGGAGAACATGTAATCTACACACACACACACACACACACACACACACACACACACACAGGCAGTGGGAATTGAACCCACAACCCTGTGTGTTTCAGGTTGCAGTGCTAGGCATTGCGCTGCTGTGACGCCCACTTCTGCAGCAGAGAATGCTATTTCATTTTTGCAAGTACAAAAATAAACACAGCCTATTTAAAGTTGTTTTTCTGTCATGTGCAATCTCCCAGAATTCCCAATGCGCATTCAGTCATCGGCCAAACTACTTTTTACCTGTGTCTAGCGCTAGGTTTCATTGAGAGCTGAAACTTAGCAGACAGTTGTGGGGAGGGGGGAGGGGGCTTCACTTTAAATGTAAATATGACTTTATATAACTATTGTTTTTTTTGACAAGAAAAACACATTTATTGACACAAAAATGCATGAGGTAGATGCACATAATAAGAATGGCAATGTTAGCATCAGCTTGTGAATTTGTTTTTTTTTTTATCATTGTTGAATATTAGGTATTAGGATTACAAAAATTATGAATACCAAATTGTAATCAGGAATACATTCCTAAGTCTCGACTATTCTCAACTAAAAGTACATGAATGCATTCCTTGGATGCTTATGACTTTGCTTAGTAATTGGAGTTGGTGTGAAGCTCAGTTGGTGGGGGCACCATGCCTGTAATGGAGAGGCTGCTGATTCAAATCCCATGGTTGGTAGTGTGATTTCACCATTGGGTCCTTGAGCTCAGCCCTAAACTCATTTCTCCAGGGATTTTCAGACTCTGCTTCCTCAAGAAATGTGCATCATTTTGAACAGAAGCATCTGTAAAAAGAAAAAAAAAGTGACTTCCTGTTATTTGTATATCTTGAACAGCTTAGGTTTGTTGTATCCACAATGCATAGACAGGCAACAATGGCTCAAAAATGAGGCCTCCCTAAAAAGAACTGCAGTCGTTTGTGGCCTTTCGGATTTAGGGTTCCGTGGGGGTCAGTTTAAGCTCAGCCCTTGAGCTTGGTCTGAAAGGTACGCACCCGGCTATGTGCTGACTCCATGTCGGAGCTGTACCAGAACGTGCGGGGTGAGCGACGCTTGTCGAGCTCCACAGAAGCCAAGGCTGTGTCGCCGGGGTAGGAGAGAAGCAGTGAGTCATCCTGCCATCCCTCAGCTTTCATTATGGAAC
The DNA here is from genome assembly GCA_026779585.1 of Mormyrus proboscirostris. NCBI lineage: Eukaryota > Metazoa > Chordata > Actinopteri > Osteoglossiformes > Mormyridae > Mormyrus > Mormyrus proboscirostris. Next base: position 13,289,026 of record JAODKF010000002.1, on the reverse strand, counting down.
ATCCGGTGCAGATGAGAAATAATTGATCGTTCTCTGCCATTCAGAAATGCCATAGACCATTAAAAGCTGGGCTGCATCCAATGCCTAGATGTAGCCAAGTTGTGTGCAGAGAGGGGAAAATGCTTTTTTTTACTGCTGGAGGTACAAAAACTATATTATCGCAAAGCACAAGTCCTGTCTTGAGGGTAGAATTCGGTATCATACTGCATGTGCAGGATGTATTAATGGCCAAGAAGCAGAAGACGTAGAAATTCTCCAAACTTTTAGTGGCTGGTGTATGTACCTGCGGTAAACAGCATCATTTGAAGCCTGTGTAGGCTGCACCTTTTTCAAGAACCGAGGTTCTGAGTCATTCTGACCACTGAAGACACTGTGCTGCAGTGTGTAATGGTTAACCCCAGCAAGATGGCACATTTCACTGTTCATCCCCGCTTTGTATTACCCACTAGTGAAGTAGACTGGCTAAACGGACATCTCTTAACTACCACTGATATTTGGGGAGGGGGGGGGTGTTCTGGTTTATAAGGATACCTCAAATCTCACATGTGGTTGTAGAGTGTCAACTCTTACCTAGCCGCATAGCGATCCAGAACTATCTTTATCTTTTCGAAGTTAATTAAAATACTGGCAGTGGCGGTTTTATATTTCAGCATTTATAAACAAGTTCCCTCCTCCATCGGATTGTTTTGATATACCTATGGACAATATGACCCACAACATAACAGCCAGAAATTGGAATATATGAATATGCAGATATTATAATTTGGCCTCAGCACACGCCCACTCAGATCTGTACAGATGAGCTGCCGTTTGAACGTTTGCAGCTAGCATTGTCATTTTCTGTGGCAAACTTCCTGAACGAATGTTGCAGCCCCTGAGCAGAACTCTCCTAGAATTCGATCAGCGTCCACACCCCAGATTTCAAAGGGATCTTCACTTTACAGAGTCCACACCCCCCTTCCCTCCACCTGGCAATAACAGAGAATATCCTCTTGTGTTTTCAGGCATGTTATCATATTGAAATCGAAATCCAGTGTCTTGTGCTGAAGGGCTGAAGTCCATTTTTGAAAGTGCTGTCAAAGTGAACATATCCATTTTCTATTAGAAATCCAGCAGCATGCTTCTGCAGAGGACTGCCTCAAACGTGGTGGTTAGAGGCATATTAAAGGGTTTATTTGTGAGCTTCTTGTAAGCTTTTGCAGCAACAGCTACAATCCTAAAGATCCTCTTGCATCGGCAGAAACAACATTAGGCATTTTCACATGGGAGCAGTTTGTGCAAATTTAATCTTTGACCTGACATTATCTAGCATCCTTTGCCATTAAATTTATGAAAGCATAGAAGTATAGCCTGCATGCTAGCTCCATAAAAACTTCTCCCCTTTGACCTACATACAGAAATATGAAAAATGTGTTCGAGTATACATGGACTCCTGTTATCTGGATTTTCTTTTTCATGGAGTTCCTTCATGCTAACCGGTAATTCGCACCAGTTGTAAATAAAGCTATTTGCCCTGGTCAGCGTTTGACATGGGAGAGGTTAGGTGCACAGTTACGATCCCCCCCCGCCAGATGCCAGGATTGCTCAGTGTCCTCCCCAGTTATCTCTCTCAGCCTTTCCTTTTGCCTGTCGGCTTTCATTGTGGCACCACGTAGCTCTTAGGAGCCCAGAGTCAGGAGGAGATTATGCAAGGCCTGAGAAACGTTCCATATCGCACTTAAATCCGGCACCAGCCCAACGCCGAAGGGTTTCAGGTTAGGAGCTGCAAGGCGAATGCCAAGTCGCACCCTTCTGTTCTCCTGTTCTCCTGTTCTGTTAACCACCTCCCATCCTTTCGTCTGTCCGCTATGGAAATTTAAGAGACAGACGGGGCCCCCAGTAGCTGAGACCGAAGGAAAAAAAAAAACAGCAGCAGCATTGCTGTAAATGAAAGATGGAATGGTGTTCTTTTTCCCCCCAGGTTCAATAATAAATCCTTAAATACATTTGACTGACAGTATTATTATTATAAAGCTAGATTAATTCACTTGTACAACTGGGGAAACTATATCTTTGCACAACAGAGACTGGCTTTCATGAGTGAACAAAGCTCAGAACAATGTGTCGCCCGGTATCTAACTGAATCAATCCAGCAGTACTTAAACTGGTAAATGTGGCCGGTATATTCAGGGGCTCACAACGTGGTACAAGCTATTCAGCAGTGTACCTGTTCAGTTTTAGAATAAAATAAAGGACTTGCTTTCTATGCTGATTGATCAGTCCAGGCTTAAGCTTCTTATCATTCATTATAACCATGAATAGCATCCCTTACATGAAATGCATACACTTAAAAAGTATTTTTATGTTCTTATTTGCTTTTGAAATAATCTGTTTTCACAATGAGAACCAGTGACATTTTCCTTACTTATTTTTTCATTTCCTTTTTAGAAGATTTTTTTCCAAGGCAATTTGGTAACTGGCACATAAATTAATACTTACAGTGTGATGCACTAGCAAGTACATAAAGGAAATCTGTAAATTGATTTGGTTAATGTTTGTATATGGTGTTTTAATATGTGGGTTCTGAAATCAGTACTTGTTTTGTCCTGTCCAGATATCTGTCATATATATTTAGATTAGAACAATTAGGGAAGTGTTTTTTGGGTATATCAACTCCTCATCCGTTTACTGGAAACGTGTTATTTTATTACCCTAGATGTACAGTCTGCCTAAGCAACACAAACATCAATATGATTTAAACTGTAGAAAAGGACAGGTATCATTTCATAAATAAAATCCGGGAGCGAATAGTGGTGCAGTGCGTCAGAGTTCATTTCCACAGCTATTTATTTATGTGAGTGCATGGCAGTTAATTCCTCTGAGTACTTTTGTAGGTGGTTATAACAAGTAAGAGCCATGACGGGTCTGTAATTTCAATGGGGGGGGGCAGAGTTTTTCCAACACTCTTCACAAAAGCTGGTCTCACGGTGCTGTGATGCTCACTTGCTGGACTGTTGGGCAGGACGTTCGATATGTCCATCCTTCTCACAGCCGCAGGAGGAACCCGCTTTGCCTTACCGTGTATGTGACATGGAGGGTAAGGATGAGGACACACATGAAAGCATCACCGGGATGCAATTCAATGACAACTTCAAGAATCTCATACATTAACAAGGTTATTGCTAACAATGTGTCACATTCGCGACAAAGGACTTCGTGACAAGTCAGTTTGGTTGTAAATATTCTCGATCTTCATGACTGCTGTACGATGTATATATCAAATAATGGACACATCTGTTATTTAATGTACACAGTCAACTATTTTGCATCAGAATTTACTGTGACTGCGGTAGCTATAAATGAAAATATGACAATACCATGGAAATATTCATTTATGTGTCTATTTTTAGTAATCTCTATGCCTTTATTCATTATCACTTCTAAGTATGCTAACAAACACTGCTCTTTCAAACGTTATTTGGTGTTTTAATGCTTCCTATAATGCAGTAATATCTTATCAGCGTTACTGTAAACTTCATGGTGCTCTAATGTAGGTGGCACAGATAGTGGACTGACAGATACTGTTTGTACAGCTACGTGGGGATAATTTGTAAGGAATTTCCATCTGAGAACGGGGTAGTTTTAGGATTTCGTTAAAAAATCACCACTGAAATCAGGAATTGTTGTTTATGTCTGCTTGTAAGCCAAATGTTTGGCGGTATGATACATGGGCTGTGCTTATTAGCTGCGTTATTTTCAGCGCAGGTAAATGTCTTTTCCCATGTGTATATACCTGTCTCTGATGCTGCTGACTAATTATGCAAGGGAAACAAAGCTAATGCTTCTTGCAAACCAGCTGCTGTCCTTGCTTAATTATACATTTCTTCAGCTGACAAAATTAAAATGATGCAATCAAGGAAAAGAACATATTACTCCCAGTACTGCAAATAACCTGCAGGAAATAAATCAATTTATTACTATTGTTCTTAATTCTTACTTCATTAATCATGTACAATCAGTAATTAATAGAAATCCACCTATATTTAGCTTTAAATTGTTGAATAAGAAATTGAGAGACCAGTAACGTGTTGCACTGCTCTAAAGCGATGTTTATGTTTTGTTCCTTCTCAGGATCACATGAGCAGGGAGGGCTTCTGAAGCCGTATGCTGCTGCACATGCTGCCATTCATTTCCCCTTCTCAGCTGGCGTATCGAGCACACAGAAAGGCAGTGCAGACTGCCAGAGAGCCACGCTATCCACAAAGGATCCCTGCACGCTGAATCCATCATCCCCCCTGAGCCTGACAGAGGTTCCAGAGCCGGCTGCTGATGAGTCCTCCACCCACGCCATTTCCCTCACATCCTGCGTCACCAAGGGGGTGAGTCCCTGGTCCCTGCCAGAAGACTGCGACAAGACTCCCTTTACCATGATGGAGCCTGGAGGCATCTCCACCTTGACAGAGGATTGCCTCATGCAACCCAGCCGCACCTGCTTAGGGTGTTTTATGGAGAGCAAAGATGGTGCTGATGCAGAACCAGGAATCAGCCTGAAAATGGGTGATGTGAACAGAGAGTATGATGGCTGTTCCATGTCTGACATGGGAATGCATGGCATCATGCCCAGTGAAGCCTGCCAGTATGGAGACCAGCTTCTCTCTGACCAACTCCTTGGCTTTCCAGTCCATAAAGCCCAGGCAACAGAAAGGAGGGATGTTGAGAAGTCTGAGAGTGACTCTGAGGATCCTACCTCCAAGAACCTTTATGAGGGCCTACTTCTGGACAAATGCAATGGAGAAGAGGCCTTACTATCCAACACTGGGCAAGACTGGGGCTACTTTGAATCCTTCATTAGTGAGAGCAAAATGGAGCTTCTCGATCTCTGCTCCAAAAATGAGCTTTCAGTGAATCTCTTTTCCGAAGAAGACGTGGACAATTACATGTTTGATGATGATGACGACGACTCCACACTGAGCAGTGATGTGTGCTCCCTGAAGATCCGTTATGAGTCCTTCCAGGACAACATGCGGGAAAAGACAAATGTTCTCCAGGAGGAGACCCAGTTCAGCTTCTTTCCAAGTGTTCTTGTCAACTGCACCAAGAAAGACGGCGGGGTCATCAAGAAAAATGTAGAAGGACTACAGCTCAAAGGAGATGAAATGCATCCTGTGGGAACTGACAGGAAGGGGGACAAGAATGTCTGCCCGACCAATGGGACACCTGATGGGAGTCCAAAGAGAAGCTATATATTTGACTTCAACAACTCCACTGAAGACTCAGGGGAGTACAGTGATGACAGCTCTTGCACTGGCTCCTCCTCTGACACTCTTCGAGAGGCTAAGGGAAGAAGCTGCTTTTTCTCCAGGGAGAAGTCATGCTCCTCCAGTCAGCTAAATTATAGACTGCGAGCTAAAAGGAAAGTCAGATACAGCGAGGATTACCTGTACGATGTGGACTCAATCGAGAATGAGAAAAATGTTGAGAAACGTGAGAAGCTGCCTGTTGGTCCAAAGGAGGAGGAGGATGATGACTGGTGCCCAAAAAAGAGACGAAAATCCTCTCGAAAGGAACCCCCAGTCATTATTAAATACATCATCATCAACCGGTTCAAAGGAGAGAAACACATGCTGGTGAAGTTGGGTAAAATTAACCCAGCAGTTCTGACAGTGAACTTAACTGAGGATGCAATGAACCAGTATGAGAAATTGGCCCCTCTGAAGAGTTTCTGGCAAAAGAGACAACAGGACATGGAGGAAAGACGTAAGCTGGTCGTGCGTGATAAACATCATTTTCGACTGAATGGCCGCAATCGTCCCTTCAGTTTGAGCCCCCCTAAACGGAAATACAAGATAGCAAACAGGCTCAGGATTCAGAGAATCCAAGCTGTGGAACAATCACCAAGCAAGCAGGGAGGCAGCACTGAAGACGATGCAACTGTTACAGGCGTGCCATTAACTATAGCAACCTCAAGCCGTGCAAGTACGATAGTCGCAAATGACATCACACACATCAGCACACCAAACAGCAGATCGCAAGAAAGGGATGACAAGAGAATTGGAAATAAAGTGGTGCGTATACGGAAATTCAAAAGTGAGGCGCGGCTGAGGAGCAAAAAAATGAAAGACATGGAAGAGGACAGAAGCATGACGGACCGAGCGGAGATTTGTGCTGTATTACAAAATCAGGACTCTGTCAGGAGTGTGAAGGATGAAGCAATGGACTCGGCTGCAAGCAGCCCCCATTTGTGTGAAAATCACACTGCCAATGCCTCTAAAAAATCCACTTTTGTATCAGCCACCTGCTCTCCTGACAAAACCACGCCATCTGTGAATGTGGCTACAAGTGTACCAGTTGTCCCCGGAGGCTATCTGCAGACACTGTTAGATGCATCAGATACATCGAGTAGCACCGGAATTTCTTTCTTCCCCCAGCAGCCCCCCAGGCAGTACCCGGTTGGTCTTTCCCAGGAAGAGAAACAGTTCACTTCTCTGCAGCTTGCCCAGAGCTGTGTCCTCTCTCCACCCTCTGAATCCGAACTCCAGCAGTCGCCTCAAAACTGCCAGATTGAACCAAATTTCACCCATATGTGGCATTCGCAGCTCGGCCCCAGCCAGGCTCCATTTGCACCTGACATTCCAGAAACCCCCATTATGCCTAACAGCTTTTCTGGCCCCTTGCCTGTGCCAATGGCAGACAACTTGTCTGTCTCTGGATACAGCCAGCTGAACTTGGACAGCAACAGACTGCTGTATGAGAAGAATTATTTGCCGGAGCAGCCCTTGCCGTCCGATGCCGATTATCAGGCGTGTCAGGCGCCATGTGGGGAGGGACACTTACAGTTGCAAAGAGGAACGCTGAATACAGACAACGGCAGGCTCATCAGTTTTGACTCAGTGGGTTCGTTGTCAGCTACTTCTAGCAATTACAGCTCTCTGAGTCTAAAGTCCTGCGAGAAAGATGGCGAAGATGACATGAACGATAACTTCTTGGCCCACTGCAGCCCAAAGCTGGTGATCCAGCAAAGTGTTGACGCAATCACACCCCTGAGGGAGTCGACGGATCTGCTGGATATCTCCAACTTTACTCCCGATAAATTTCGGCACTCATCGCTGTCAGAGATGTCCCCTCCGGATACCCCCAATTTGTCGCCCCAGGTGATGGGCCCAGAGATGAAAGGAGGAGGAGTGGCTAAGACATACCAAGAAGCCCGTGAGATGACTCTGGGTGGTACATCAGAGATGAAGTGGGACTGCAACCTCATACCGCAGCAGGAACACCAGGCTGCTACACTCACGGCAAACAGTCACCAGTTTCAGTTCCACACCTTCAATGATGACGATGGCATGGGACTGATTGAGAAGGATGCCAGCGTGGGGAACTTTGATGAGCAAGGTAATCAAATTGTGAACTGTACCAAAGGTCCAAGGTCAAAAAAGAAAATCACCAGCAAGCAAATTGCAGGACAGGGCTCCTTCCCAGAACAAAAAGGTACAAAGAAGATGAAGGCTCCGAAAACAGCTAAGGCAGAGAAAAGCAAGCCCCCCCGGCAGAATTCTCGGTCTCCTAAAAAGTTAAAGAGCCCACCTGATGGGAAAACTGGTAAAGGTCAGGCAGGGGGGTCCAGATTGCCCCCAAGAGCTCGTAATCTGATAGACAACATGGGAGTTTCTGGTGGGAACCTCATGGGGGTGTCAGGGGATTGGCCTTTAGTAAAGGACCCCAGCACAGGCTGGTCTGATAGGAACAACCTTCTAGATGATGACCAGCGAGAATTTGAGGAGCCTTCCAACATCTTATCCAACATCGCTTCTGGCATGGCTGAGGTTCAGCGGTTTATGATGGCCTCCATTGAGCCACTGTGGAGTCCTGCATCTGGGGCCTGCCAGCCCCCTGAGGCTAACAGCCTCAAGTTAAAGACACTCAAAATCCTGGCAGGGACAACATCAGACTCCAAGAGGAAAGGAGCCACCTCGCCGGGAGTGACCAAGGGCAGGAAGTCCACTGGCAAGGCTGGTAAAAACCAGTCCAAGTTCAATGCCTCGCATCCCTTTTTCCCCCAGCTCGCACTAGGCTGCAACATGTTTGATAAACCTGCCCTAGGCACCCCAAGCGCCAATGGTCCTGCACACAAAAAAATGTACCGTCACAAAACCAGTGCAAAATTCCCCCGGGTGGAAAACAGTAAAGGAAAGCGAGCAGAGCGAGATCCAAGTAAGGACTTAGCATTGATGGCCTCTTATGAAAAACTGAGGTAATATTTTGTAGCTGGCTACAGTCGCACCCTTCCTCACTTTGCTCCCACAGCCTGCTCTGCCCCCCTCGTCCCTTTACTCCCCCCCCCCCCCCCACTGACTCAATGCAAGCGTTGCATGGCAAAGACATTTCTCCTGACTACCCCCCACAACCTTATTTCCCTGAAGACAAAATGAAAAACTTGCATGAGAAACTCCTTGTACTTGCAAACTACCTATTGAGTGATTGTGTCCAGCTTGACTGGGATTTAAAAGTACCACGGCTGCAATTGTTTCTTGCTCTGTTGCTGCTTTTTGCTGGTTTTAATTTTCTTTTTCGTTATTTTGTTTGGGTTATTTTTGTCAGAAAAAAAGCCTTGAAAATGTTTAAAAGCCTTTTTTGTGAAATGTTTTTTCTTCCCCATGTGAAACTTGCTGCCCTTCATAATATGATTTAATAACATGTAGCTTTATACGAATGCTTTAAGTAAAGAGTCCCCATTTTTGTTTTACACAGAATATGGGTGCCCTCCATATCAAAGTCAGTCTACACTCTGACTTGTGTCATGAGGGAGAACTACTCCATCCTGTGAAGATCCATAATTATCCACCATTACAGACCGTAGATCACTCAAGAGTGTGGAAAAATGTCTTAAAGAAGATTTTTTTTCTGATGCAAAAAGGGAACATGTTTATGTGGATTATATCTCTATCAATCATCTACCATCTATCTATCTATGTGTGTTTGTATGTGTTTGTGTGTGAGATTACCATATTGTCTTATTTTTATTCTTATACGTGGAATGAACTTGTCATTTGTTTTTTTTACCCCCTGAGGGCCCAAGTGGAAACAGTGCCCGAGACATTCAGTCCTAAACTGAAAATATGTTGAATATTACTTGCAAAAAGGCTCTTACTCATCTTTCAGAGTACGATTTTTGTTAATGCCATTGTACAGAAAACATATGCACTATCGGCAAAAAAAAGGATTATCATATTACTGAAATTAATGTGCCAAACTATGAACAAATATCTGTACAGACAATTTTCTATCTATATGAATATTGGCTGTTCTATTTTGTAACACTTGATGGAGAGCTGACTTTCGAAAGAAGTTATATTTTGGGACCCTCTCCGCTGGCGAGCACCCGCAGCTGACAGTGGTATACTACCGCACGCTCACCTTACCAAAACAGAAAAACTCTGCTCTTCTCTCTTTTTTGTTCACTAAATTCAATTTACCTCAACATCACCCGGCATTTTGAAGCTAAACGAGAAGCGAAGAGGGACCTCGTCAAAGACTCAAAGGACAGTGAGAGAATGGGCACAGAAGAGGTTCGAGGGGCGTCAGCTGCATCTTTTGAGTAAGTATGATGCCAGCAGTGTGTTTTTCCTATGCTTAATCTCCCCAGCAGCGATACAGGTTTGAAAAACAAGGTCGTGCAAATGGAGCTCATCCTTGTGAGATTGACTCTGACTTGCCTGAGCTTCAAGGACCTGGATAGAGGGAGAACATGTTCACTATTCATAAACTCTGAATTGACTACACAATGCAAAAATATTCTGTGTGACTCAACAGTTACAGCTTGTTTTTCTTAAACAGACAGGCCTTCTTTAACTTCTTTGACAACCTGAGGCTTGTGAAACCTTTTTGAGAAAAAAAACTGACAAGTTTAAGGATATAGTCAGCTCTCTGTTTTTCAGTCCTTAATAAAAGATGCACCAATAGCAGAAAAATGTCTGATTTGTAGGAGTTCAGTGCTTCTTTCTCAAATGGCATTGAAAAACAATCATGAAACGTAACTTTTGTGTTTTGCAGTGGTACGGCCCAAGGCAAATCTATTTACATATATATGTGGAAATTTTATAACAAGTAGGGAAATTACCATTTATTTGTTAAAAAAATAGATAAATGGAAAAGGAGCAGCCCATAAAAAAAACTAAAAATTAAACTCTCTGATATGTTAATTATACATGCTGTCAGCATTAAATCTAGACAAAAATGATTAGGGGGAGAAGGGTGCATGTGCATCAGCAGTCTCTGTTCACATACTGTCTTCAGCTGTTTGTGTTAATTATGGTGTTTTGTGTAATATGCGCCCTTTGCACGCCTCGCTGTGCAGCAAAGGGCACTCTGGTGCAGCGTCTGCTGACAGCAGACACAGACAGACAGACATATACACACTTACATACATACATACATACATACATATGCACACCTTTGATTTTAGGATTTAATTTGCAATCACTGGTGAATGATAGGTACTCCAGTCGTGTAATTATGCTACTTTAGGGGCTGAGTTGTTTTGAGCTAACTGTAGCATGACTTTTTATGGAACAGGATAACTGTTTCTTATTATTGCAATTACTTCCGTGCTTTTGTCCTGTGATACGCTATATTTTGTGTTTGCTTTGAGATGGCTGCACTTACAGTAAGGCATTGTAATGCACTTGTTTCACTTAATTGTTTCGCACAGTTGTAGACTATTTTTTTTTAATCGATAACCTGTTTTGGCCCGTTGCTGACATGGCAAACTTCCTGATGTTTTCACCCAATTAACTGCTTCTGACAATTGCAACTCAAAGCATGTGGCTAAGCATAGAAATACACTGTGTAAATTCTACAAAAAAAAAATACACTTTTTACTCAACTGCAGCCATAATCACCTCTAAAGTGGATACTGCACCTGCTCATGTGGTCTTTTTATATTTATTCCCTTCCCCAACTAAAGTGGAAATTATATAACCCTCCCCAACTGAAGCAGGAGTTGCGCAACCAAAAGTAACATAACCCTCCTAAACTAAAACAGAAGGTTTCACAAGCATATATACTGCAGAGAAAATGATTTCCCTCCACCTGTGCTTGCAGGTCACATGCTGCATTTTTCTTTTTATAAGTTGCATGCTGACATTTTTGTTTTGTTGTCCTTTATTGTTTCATTCTGCTCCTTAGCTGCTAAAAAGGAAGAAATCATTTGCGTCACTGTTGATTGTTCCAGCCGATCTGGCAAAAGGTCGCATCCCAGCCTGGTGCGGTTAGCGCAGCGCAGGGAAAAGTAAAAAGCACGCGGGCGAACCAACGTCCGATCAGACTCACTAGTTGACCCCGTATCATGTCTCCCGGCCAGGTCTGGGACCAGGATGAGCCGACAGTGTGACGGAACACGGGGGCGGCCCACCTCCCCACTGCTCTCCTCCTTTCATTTCTGCCTATTGCCAGTTGAATGTACTTTCCGATGTAAAATTTTGTACAAGGTACCACTGTTGAGCTGCTGTTTCTTAATGGTGCTAACAAAGCAAACACAGAAACAGGAAAAAAAAAAAAAAACTTTTTCCAAAACATGACAAAAAAAGTGAAGAAGAATCAAGCTCTGTCTGTGCCGCCCTCTTAACGAATGTATAATATACTGTTATGTTATGTTTGATGTACTTACACCATGGTTTTGACATTAATTGGAATTACTTTTTGCCTTTTCCGTTGAAAAGAATATTCAGCTTTATAAATATTGTCTAGAGTTGTTACCAGAAGGATTCCTAACAAACTCTTGACATTATGAAATCTTGTATATTTTTCAGTGTGCCAATTTGTAACATATTTTGTAAGTGTATATTTTTCTTAGAAAGTGCTGTGAAGTATTTGTGTGTGTGGGTAACCTTTTTTGCGCCTCTGTGGGCAGTGAAAAGGATGTATAATGACAGGTTTCTGGTTTTAAAAACCAAAATACAAACAACAAAAAAGAAAACGTAAAAAATCTATAACTTTTTGTTGGGAGTTTTGTAATAAGACCGATCTTGTTGTGAGAGTGTAGTGCTATCGTGTAAAAAAAAATAAAAATTAAAAAAAACACAAGCAAACAAAAAAGAAAACCAGATGAAAAAGTTATACAAAATTTGTGATCTCTTTGCTGTTTTATAGATTTTCATGTAAATTATTCTAGTATTATTTTGTTTTTGTTGTAACTGTTGCAAAGGTTTTAAATATTTGTGATCAAGCCTGTATGGTGATAATGTTATATTGGTAACTTGCTGAGTTTTGTAATAATGTTTATGGAATAAATATACAAATTAAAATAAGCTTTTGAATGCTGCTTTCAGAAGAGAGTGATTTTATTTTTTTGTTTTCTTCACTATACATATGCAAATGAGCATGAACAAGTATGTATGTAGTGTGTACATTAACATAATATTTACTGGCCTCCATTGTGGACAGAACAATACTGTAAAAAATACATTAGCAGAAAATTTCAAAGAAGCATATAGGCTTAAGATTTTTCTAGTTCAATTTACCCATTTAGAAGAGAATTACAAGGTTGTATTGTTGGAGAATATATCTTGATTTCTTTCTTTTGTCGAAAGCCTATAGTCTTCCCACATTATTGTCTATGCGTTAGAATTTTCAGAGCTCTGTGAGTGAACTACTGAAGTACAACAATCAGCCATAACATTAAAACCACTAGCAGGTGAAGTGAATAACATTGATTATCTCATTACAATGGCACCTAAAAATGGTCAGTATGTCAAGTGTAAGGATTTGAGTGACTTTGATAAAATCCAAATTGTGACCGCTAGATGACTGGTTCACAGCATTGGCAGGTCTTGTAGGGTGTTCCAGGTATGCATTAGTTGGTACCTACCGAAAGTGGTCCAAGGAAGGCAGAATGGTGAACTAGCGATGGGATAATGGGTGCCCGAGGCTCACTGATGCGTAGCATAGCTGCTGTCCCCTGTCCACCACTGAAAGCACCTACAATGGGCACGTGAGCATCAGAACTGGGCCATGGAGCAACGGAACATGGTGGCCAGGGCTGATGAGTCACATTTTGTATTACATCATGTGGACGGCTGGGCATGTACATCATTTACCTGGGGAAGAGATGGCACCGGGATGCACTATGGGAAGAA
>JAODKF010000002.1:13262594-13275588 GCA_026779585.1 Mormyrus proboscirostris | reverse complement strand
CTCATTTCACAAGTTACGGGACTTAAAAGATCTGCTGCTAATGTCTTGGTGCCAGATACCACAGGACACCTTCAGAGGTCTTGTGGAGTCCAGATACCACAGGACACCTTCAGAGGTCTTGTGGAGTCCAGGCCTCAATGGGACAGAGCTGTTTTGGTGGCATGAGGGGGACCTACACAATATCAGGCAGGTGGTTTTAATGTTGTGGCTGATCGCTGTATTTTATGTTTATTTCACAATTTCTTACAAGAGAGAACAGTAGAGTTCTCTTATAAGTGTATCAGCTGTGTCAGCCAAAAACAAGGTATTGGAAATAAGTGCCAAGTGTTTGCATTTGTAGCTGAAATACAGAGATAAGAGGTAGAAGGTCACTATTGATATTGTTGTCTTGGTTACGACTGCAAGACACTTAATAATCCCAAGATACTCTCCCCTGATTGGAGAGAACGGCATCTGTCAGTATTAAGTATGTGAGTGCCAGCTAACAGGACCGAAGCCCATTGACAAAAATTGCAAACTCAAGCCAAGAAACGTTTGCGCAGGAATTTCTGACTAATGTTCTATGGCTCGAAACTTAAGCGGTGGTGTTGAAATGTGAGCAAAAATAAGAGCTATCAAGACATCAGACCCCAAGAAATAACCTAGGCGATTTAAACTTTTTGGCATCAATGCAAGTTGCTGCATTATGCTATGAGTGGCTAAGATGAGCTCACAGAGGTATTATAAGTGCTTTGGTACAATTGATTGGTCTGTTGCTATTTATCTGTTGCTATTTATCTGTGGGGATTTAAATGTCTTTATAATATCCCCATCCACTATTTGTTTTTACTGTCTCTGGAAAGATTTCCTGTCTCTATTGTACTCCTAAAATAGATCAGAAATATAGAACAACTGTTGTTAGGTATTTTTAGAAATATAGAATAACAGTTGTTATGTATTTTGTCCGAAAGCCAGATTCATAGGAAATATGGCCAAGGAAAACTGCTGAGACACTGGATAAGTGAATGAAGGAGAGGTTGTCAGAGGAAATAATGGTAGGAAATGGTGACGAATCGCAAAACTGGCAAACGTTTGCAGGAGAGAAATATCAGCCTGGTCACCCAGCTACCATCAGGGCCTCTGTCAGCAAAGTGTGACAAACGTATCAATCCATGAGGAAAGCCACTCTCACTGGTAAATGCCACCCAGCTCTTTGCCTGGGAGCCCACGAGCAATGAGCCTCAACTAGCCATAAGCTCAATATAGCTGCGGAAGGACTGAATTGATCCCTGCTCTTCCCATGCAAGACCAAACACCAGAGGGGATGGAGACAGACAAAGATGGATTGCTTTTCCTGTTCATCTCCTTCAAAGGTACAACAAGCCCATTACCGGGACCCTTAGGTTGCCTGATAGGGAATGACAGCATGCCGTGGTCTGTCAACCTTTGGAGCTGGGCCACGCTACAGTAAAACTGGCCATTTAGCTGCCTTCAAGATACATCACAATATGCACATAAGCAAAGTGTAATGTAGAATCTAGGCATGATGCACAATACAAATATTAAGAGTACTTACTGTACAGGGAACCAAGCAAACACTCCAGGAACAGGAAATTATAGAGCTCCTGTTTGTATGCTTTTATGACACAATCCCATCACACATAGCCTACTGTTTGAATTTGCACTCCAAAGACTGTACACGCAGAACGCAGACTGTACCAGAAGTGAAATTTTGATAACTCTCATTTACATATATGGACATTTACATATTCAGCAGATGTTTTTATCCCAATTGATATACAATTAAAAGAGCAGGGTCAGACAATCCCTGAAGCAATTGGGGTTAAGGGCCAGATATTTATTTGCTTTAATAGGGTACATATTTTCCCTTACAGGACCTTCTGTTGGTGTAGCATTCTGAACTAGGGTATATCTATCTTCCTGTTACTGAACTAGTATATGGTCATAAGTTGCCTATGCCAGGGGACATCCTGACTGGGATGCCAGCCCATTGCAGGGCAAATACACTATGGGATAATTTACTGACACCATGGTTAACATTGTGCTTAAGCCCATGTTTGTAGTAATTTATAAGCATATTCATGATGCATTATTATGCATTCACAAAGCATTATAAACATGTCTATACATATTTATAAAAAGGCATTGCACATTATAGCCATGATTATTATGCATTATGAAGCACTCATATAAAGCTCTCATTTATAATGTGCTATAGATACCTTTATAATGCAGTACAAAGCATCCTTAATACTTATACTGATCATTATAATGCATTATAAATCTATCTATAGTGCATTATAGATGACAGCTTCATAAGACAGTAATAATGCATAATATACATGGCTATAATATGTTTTGCCTTTTGATAAATATTTATATCCACGTTTATGAAGGTTTATTAATGCATCATTATTTGTTATGAATGTGTTTATAAATTATTAAAAACATGGCCTTAAGTAAAGTGCTACTGACACTACTTTGCTTAACCGCAAAATTTTGGAAGAAACTAAAGTACCCTCTGGAAATCATCGCAAACACAAGGAGAATATGAAAGTTTCACACATACACAGATCCAGAGTTTGAGCCCCCAGCTGTGTAACTTTGAGGCCATGAGACACCATACCACCTACTCTTCCTTTATAAAACCTAGAATATTCCACTGCAAGTGCACCATGAAAATGCTAAACCAGCTGCATTTGTTCTTGAGATCCTAATTTTGCTACGTAGCAATCTAGCTACCTAGCCAGCCACATATTAAAGAGCATGTTCCCTTTTTATGCTGACAGCACTTGAAGATGATGCTGTGATTCTTGACGCCTCAGTGCGTCACTCTCATTGTCAGGGAAACGTCTTGACTTAGTGCTGCTGGTGGATTCCCGAGCTGAGATTATAATAAGACCACAGCCAGAAACATTTGTCAGCTATAACGACAAGACATGTGCCAAGCAAACAGCATTATCACGATAATGCAGAGAGCTAAATATAAGTGTTTCCACAATTCAATAATCAGCCATCTGTTCTGCGGCGATATAGACGGAGACTCCATTAATTTACCAACAATAGCCACAGATAAGCTGACCAGACTAATGAGGCTAACTCAGTCTTAAGAGCAAGGACAATATATGGATGCAAGACATTGAGGATAATGATGCTGACATGAATCTAAGCTAGTGTCTAACATATTTGTGACATGAGTGAAAAGGATTAAAGGGCCACATCCTGACAGTTCTTACTTTCATTGTTATGCGGAGTGACAGAGCCAAGAAAATCTAGTTTACCCACTTCCCAGAAATAAACAGGCGCTATTACTTGAAAACACAAAATATGAAGAACTGTGACCCTTTGCAGGTAAGTGGAATGGAAAATAAATTAAGTGAAATATGGTGGAAAACATTAATCACCAAAAAAATAATAAATGTGAAACTGTTTGCAACTAGTTCCTGCTTTTAGGGCTATTTGTCAGTCTTCCCCAAGCTGTTCTTCATACTTCATTATTGAATTCAGGGTTTATATTCTCACATTAAATTACAAGAGAAAGGTTTGTTGTTTAGCCAGTGACCATCTAGAAGGCTGTGTTTTGCAGCTACTGTTCTCACCCAGGAGGTCACATATGACTGCGTTTCTCACGCTCATATCTCTCCTTTGCTCTTCCTGCTGACTACTAACTCAATCAATACCCTAACTCCTGCCCATTCAGACAGCTAGCTCCCATCTCAGAAACGGCAGGGCTCACAGCCAACCCCCCCACGGGCATTTTCTGGTCACATAAGGGGGGGGGGGTGCTCATGAGGAAGAGTCAATCTGGCAAGCAGCACTGACCTGTGTAGAGCAAAGGTTATGTTCTGTACTGAAGCAAAAATCAGCTAGACAGATCTACTTTTACCAATGTGTACTGCATGTGTCCCGTTCCCGGTGACTTTCTTGGCAACGATCCGCGGTAGGTGCCGGGGGCAGGTCCAGATGTTCCACAGCTTGTGGCACCACACTGTCACATTTTAATGTAATTGTATTATGCTGTTTCTCTCACGGTTCACTGATGATTGCTGCTATAAAAACAGGAAGGCTGTCACAATTTGGGGCTAGGTATACTAAAATCTGCTGATATGCCTCGGTAAAAATTAGCAGGCATCCTTCACTAACCCGCAAGGGTGAGAGAGGGAAAAAATAGTTTTAGCCCTTGCCAACCCACAGCTGCTAATTACCAAATAACCACAAAGCATTTTGTTACGCAGGTGATTTGATAGTTTATTTTCTTGGTCTACAGTTCATTTATTTCTTTTCTTTTTTATTTATATTTTATTATTGGCACCATATTGATTTTTTTCACCACCTGCTGCTGTGTTAAATCTTTATGCGGCATCATACATGTTTAATGAAAACATGCATACATTTTTTCCTTCTTGTCACGGGGAAATGGCCTTTGGTAGGTGGAATTTTTTTTTTCTATTTCTAACTCATTTTTTCAAATTGATGTCAACAAGAACAGATAGACGTGTGGTGAGGTTCAGTTGAAGCATCCCACATTATTTTATTTTTATTTAACACAAAGATAGCACGGGCAAAAATGCTTTTAAATGATGCAGACTAACTGGGGATTTTTGAAGTTGAGTGGATAAACTTCACTGTGACTAACTAAAATAATGTTTTTAAAAAAAAATAAAAATAAAAGACATTCAAACCCTAACATACATCTTTCATCCACTAATATGTGATTTTTCTCACACCTAATTAATACTAATGACTACACAGTAATTAGTTGTCCTTATCCCCCCAAGTAAATATGCAGAGAGTGCTGGTGGGCCACATGCTACGGAACAGGATGACATTAGCTGAAACTTCAAACTGCATTTGAACTCTGTATTTAACTCGGGTTATTCATTTGCCACTGAGTAAACACTCAGATCTGGGGAAAAAACAGGACTGCCTGTAGTGGCGAGAAAGATTTCAGAAATAAAAAACAACAGATTTTCTTAATAGAAACATAGAAATTCTGATAAATCACATAGTTATAGCAAAGGCATATACTGTATACATTTCATGTTTTATTAAGCTTGATAATTTCTGCTCCCACAAAATCACAAAACACCCATATACTTTACTTTCTTATGCCAATATATTCTAGAAATAAAAATCTTGCTCAAGTGATATGGCATACTGGGTAGCATGCCTGCCATACACAAAAAGGGTTGCAATGGTGCATGCAACTTACTCACCCTGCTCAAATGAGAAAAGGTGAGATATGTGAAAAGAAGCATTCCAACGTACTTGCATTTGTGAAAATGGCAAATGAAGCATCGTTTCATAGTGTGTGGTTGTGTCCCTGTGATAAACTGGTATCCTGTTCAAAGTGGCATGCTAGGCCAGACTTATGCACGGGCTAACCTGGGCTGTAACTGTGGGAATGATTCTTGTAAGGCTATAACTAATTAAAACAAGGACTGACTGGCGCCGGCAGGGCAGCGTGACCGAATTGAGACATAGAGGAAACAGACAGAGAACGTAAGTGGCCTTCACTTAGCTTTAGCCTTCCAAAAGGATAGGTGCTAACCAGCTGACTAGAACAAATGTCAAACACGTAATACGTGATGAGACGGAAGGTACAGAGGGGGGGGGGGGAGGCCCATACGGGCTATAAAGCAATCAATCAGATACATATGGTTGAGCTTCCTACTGCACATGCTGAACGTATGTTAAACGGTTGCTCCCAATTGCATAACCCAGGGTCAAAATATAGGGCCCCAAAATGTTTCTGTCTGGTTGTTACAGCAGTAGTGTATGTTATAGGTATAGCCCCAACAATAACTTTAGTCTTGCAGCCCTCGATTCAGCCCTAGTGCCAATGTATCTTCCTGGATCAGGATCCTGGGTCACTGTGACCCTGTACTGGAAAACACTGTTAAATAAGATTTTCTGTTTAGTATGTACCCAGGAAGCCAATTAGCCTATCTGCACATATTTAGGCTGTGTAAGTAAAATACTCAGTACTCAGAAGAAACCTGTGTGAAAATCCAGACATACACAGTGGAGGCAAAATTCAGTACTGGAGATGTGAGGTAATGGTGTTACCCACCAAGCCCCCCTGCTACACTCAACTCGTCAACTAACTGACGGTGTTCAATCAGTATGTCTTTTGCACAGCAAGGTTTTATCTCAGAAACGGGTATTAAGAGGAGCACATTCATTGGCTAACACTAAGAAGGATACATAGCAATATAGGACATAAACAGAAACTACATCCAAATTCTTTTAATTTCAGAAAGCATTTCGAGCTATGAATACGCGAGCCATGATCCAGTGCCCACCTCTGCAATACCCGATGCCAACATTAGATGTCGCTCAACGTATATTCTAATGCCTTGCTGGTCGTGTACGGACAGGCATCGCGTACAAGCAGCATGGATAACTGTCTAAACTGCAATTCCGGAATCCTCATCATGGATGGAATAATAGATCTGAGGGTCATAATCATTGCCATTTATGTTGAAACAAGTTTACTTCGTGTAATATCCAAACCTTTTAATGTTTACTTGCTTAATTAACAGCTGTCTTCAGCATCTGCGGTATTTCTCGCCGACCACCCGAGGGCGCCAGCCGGCTCCCGTCAGCACCGGAAGCCATCCTCATATCCGCCTGTGGCGTATTTCCGGATCGCATTTTCCAGTTTCCGCAATATTTTGCCATAATAGAGAGAAAATGGCGTCTTGAGATTGTACCTTCTTAAGACGTATCGGAGGGAAAAAAAACGAAAGAAACAGACAGTTACAAAAACGGATCGAAAGAGGTATTATCGGCCGAGTTTGTTTTACTTGTGGAGAGTCAGCGGAATTACTTTAATTGGTTCCATAGGATAAAAAGCTTGTTAATGCTCAGCTAACGACTGTATGGGATAGAGGAAGCCCTTCACTCAGCTTCCCGTAGAGAGTTACACAACACAAGAGCATAACTGGTTTGGGTGGAATCCACCCATTAAATATCATAAAAGCTAGGCCGTAGTATTTTTTGGCAGAATATACGTACTTTCGTTGTATTCCTAGATAGGCCTGTAACGCTAGTAATGTAGCTTGCATTATAACTAGTTGGTTAACCAGTTATGACGAACGCAACGATAGAAAGTACATCCTAAACAAGAACCGCGTCGACTGATTCATAACATAACAGAAATACGTTCGTAGTACGTACAGTTTAAATTTCTGGTTAATATCATACCGTGTAGTTTACCGTCCAGCCAGCGAGTTGGCCAACCGTCTGGTGCCATTTTGTTTTTTCTCTCTTGTATTCTAATGTTAGTCAGTCTGTTTTACGTCGACCTTTTGTTCGCTTGGAAGAGTTGTGGCCGGCCTCCGGTGTGATCCGTGTAGCCAAGTCGCCCATTAGTCGTTTCTCGCTGGCTTGTCAAGTTGAAAAGTGGGCGCCTGAGAGAAGGTGTAGTTAGCCGCCCGACTAACCGTGCTAAGGCAGAGTAGATGACGCACGGCCACCACCGGGCCCATTTTATCCGGCGACAGCCGGGGTGCCGTGGAAATTAAAAGCAATTCGCAAACACACTTGAATGATTTTCAGTGACCTTGTGGTCTCTGTCTGTTTTAAGTATTAAGTCGCCATCTATAAGCTAGCATGTATAATCACGTGTGATTGAAAACTTTATAGTAGTTACCGTACGGCGTTCATGGAGTCAGAGGTTTTTAAGCGGTGTCTGTCGGTGTCTTGTTTTGCATATAAAACCCATCCCTTTCTTTTGTATCAGGTCGTACCTTACAATGGTTACAATTTAAGCAGAGGGACTGGTCATTCACTGATGCTGTTCTGCCAGTTTCAGTTGTATGCTGCTTGACTAAATGATCTGGATGCTTTGGATTGATGGTTTATGAGTTTTGTAAAATGAGTGAAACTTGAGAGTGATCCATAATCTCCTCCCTGTTCTCAGTTGCACTAGGCCCGCACTCCCCCCACCCCCTCCCTGGCAGGTGATGGAGAATTCTGACAGTTTAGAGCAGGGGACTGGCGAGCAGTCGGATTCTCAGCGTCGCCAGCAGCTGGACCGTCTGGATCGAGAAGAAGCCTTCTACCAGTTTGTAAATGGCTTGAGCGAGGAGGACTATCGGCTGATGAGAGATAATAATCTCCTGGGCACCCCTGGTAAGAAACTCATTTATTTAAACCCCTCCCAAACTGACTTTGCATATATGGTTGGCTTCTGCCACCCTATTGTATCACCTAAATTGGCACCCAGGCTCATTTTCACCTGACCTCGGTAAATCAAACTAGGGAATGGTAGCTGTATTGCTTTGGTTGGATACCTGGCACAGGGTGTGACTGAATTGGGTATTAAGAGTGGGATTTCAGGCCATTAATATGGGGGCCGAAAAAGACATGACTGAAGTTTAACTGTGTTGTAAAGCCTAAAAACTTAAATATTTAAAGTGGGTTTATGAATAACCAAGCTTTCCATTAGTCTGTTAAAACGTGGGTTTGTTTTCCGAGCAGTTTTCTGGGAAATAACCCAGAGGTGTGTTTCACTTGACTGAATTCTTTCCCCAACATTTAATGGAACTCAGTTCATTTTCAGAGCTGATTTGCAGGCTCTGAAAATTTACTAGTGGTTTTTATCAGAAAGAATGGGTAATTTGTCATTTAAAATAGGGTTTTTTAATGTTGGGTATAGCGGTTTCTCATTTTAATGGTTTCAAATTGATTGTAAAACTTTTTAATGAAATGTTACCCTTGTACCAATTTGTCAAACTATGTTTCTCTGTTTACCAGTTTGAAACTTGAAATTTTATTTGCTGTATGCTGCCAGACATGCTACTGAACGACATGTAAATCCCTATTGCATACTTAAGTGTGTCGTTCTGCATTTAATTGTGTTTTAAAGGTTTGTTTTCTGAAATCTGAAGGTTTTATGAGTTTGTATGTTTCATTTGCTATTCTTGTGGGTTTAAATTACCTTACATGCAAACAGTGTGAATGGTTTTACAATATAAAATTTTGCCCGTCATTTTTTGGGCAAATACCGTTTTACGTCTCATGAATTCTTTGGCATTGTGGTGTATTGCAGGAACAAAGTGTTTGGGTCATTTTGTCGCGGGCTTTTTTTTCCCTGTAACTTCTAAATCTCATGAGAGATTTGCATTCTCTGACACTCTGTGACTTAGGCTGAACCTTCTGGTTTGGTTGATGCTGCATTTTTTCCTAAATTAGCTGAATGTACAGAGGATAATGGGCTGATCTTTTAAATGTTTAATGTTACGATTCCCTTGGCACTTTCTGGCCATTTGTAAGCATCATTCCCTTGTGCTGTAATAGTGCATTTTTGGAGTCATTTAATTTGTTTATTTTTTATTGAACCCCCTCACTTGTTATTTAACCCGCCTGGCTTAGATGTTAAGCTGTCTGGAATTTTTGAATTAAGCGCCAATTTGCTGCTTTTAAATTCTGAATGGGGCTTGTGTCCGAGTGCGCGCATGTGTGTTTGTGGTTGTGAGAAGAAGAAAGAAGAGACAAATGAACATCAAGAACTACTGAAGATGGCCAATCCATTTTTGTCCCAGGACAGTGAGAGGGAAGGTAATTTTGGAGCATCCTTTCACCAAGTGTGGTGCCAGTTGACGGCATTGAACAGGCAGTGCTTGTCCTGGTAAGTCTGCTGGTCTCCAGTCCTGTCCTGTTGCTGGTTTTACACGAAAGGATACAGCTGTCTGGACATCTAGTACAGAGGAGTACTAGGTGCAGTTTTTTTTTTTTGTTTGTTTTTATGTTTGGTGCTATTTTTCCCCCTCCAGTTTTGCAGTATTCTTGTTTTGCATTTTTAATTAAGAATTTAAATTAGCCTCCAAAAAAGTAAAACTTAAGCAGACTTGGTTTCTGGAAGCTGCTTGAATACATGATCCACTGTATTTGGTAACAGTGCTCAAAATTTTTATTTTCTGTAAGGCGAGACAACGGAGGAGGAACTTTTGAGTCGACTTCAGCAAATCAAAGACGGACCCGATCCTTCGAGCAACAGTGAAGGCAGAGCTGATGAGACTAGCGGTATGTCACTGATAAATTTGCATCATTCATTGGAAATCGAGCCTCTAATTTAATCTTGGCCTGCAGTTTGATGCCAGGTCAGTTGGTGGTGCTGTAGCCTCACAGATCTGGGCTCTGTGTGTGTTGTGTGCATTGTCCAGGGTGTCCTCCTCCCTGTGTTCTGTTCTTTCTCTTGTAGGCTCCAGATTCTGAAACCTTGTGTAGTTTTGGATGTGCATTTTTTTGGAGTGCTTTTTCACAGTTTGATTCTTTTTTTTAAACCTTTTTGTGGGATTCAGGGTTTAAATGCTATTTTAATCTTGTAGGATCTGAAGTTTCTGAGGAAGACTCCAGTGGAGACTCACTCCTGGATTGGCTGAACACCGTCAGGCGGGCAGGCAATACGACGCGGAGCGGTCACCGTGGAAACCAGTCTTGGAGGGCAGTGAGCAGGACCAACCCCAACAGTGGCGACTTCCGCTTCAGCCTTGAGATAAATGTCAATCGTAATGTTGCCGAGCATCAGGTGTGGACCCAGGATACTGCGCCGGTGGAAGGTGACGGGGCAGAGCCTGCTGGTCCCAGGGTGGTGCCAGAGGCTGCCATGGAAACTTCAGATGTGGTGGAGGAGCCAGTGGTGGAGGAGCTGGCTGTTATCATGGAGCCCGAGCCCGAACCCGAACCCGAACCCGAGCCCGAGCCCGAGCCCGAGCCTGAGCCTGAGCCTGAGCCTGAGCCCAGTCCGGTTCCTCCCAGAGTTGAGGCTGTACCAGAACCTACCAGCCCTCATGCACGGGTGCCAGCTCCTCCAAGTCCCCTGGCAGAGGATTCTTCCCGCAGGGGCCAGAGGAGGCCCAGGAGCCGCAGCCCTGAGCGACGGCAGACCAGGGCGCGCCCCGATAGGAGTCGCTCTCCTCTTCTCAATCTGGACCGACTAGATGGGCTGACCTCGGGTCTTCGCCAGCCATCCCCTCGCTACCCCAGCATAGTCCCCGAGGTGGAGGTGGAGGGTAGCTCCAGGACCCGACAGCATGTTACATCCAGGCAGGGTGCCACCGAACACGACCCCCAGCTGGGGCGCGGTGGGGCTGAACTGACCCCACCTGCCCCAGAGGTGGAGGGCGGCGGCAGTGCCGAGGGGGGACCCGCTGGCCGCCGGCCCCCGACCATCATGCTGGACCTGCAGGTACGGCGTGTACGGCCCGGCGAGTACCGCGCTGGGGACAGCATTGCGAACCGCACCCGCTCACGGTCCCAGACAGCCAACAACACCTACCTGTATGAGAGTGAGCGGGGCGGCTTCCGGCGGACCTTCTCACGCTCGGAGCGTGCTGGCGTGCGCACCTATGTCAGTACCATCCGTATCCCCATCCGCCGCATCTCGGATGCTGGCCTGAGTGAGGCCACCTCCATGGCCCTGCAGTCCATGATCCGCCAGATCATGACGGGCTTCGGCGAACTCAGCTACTTCATGGACTCCGACACAGAGTCCCTGGACTCTGGCCGGGGCTCAGCCCACAACCTGGAGCATGCGGCATCTCCCGGAAACCCTGAGGCTCCAACTGTTCCCGAGGCACCCTCTGCCGGTCAGCAGGAGAGTGCCGGCCCACGGACGGAGGAAAGGTCTGGGGAGGGTGCCGCCTCCGCCCCCGCATCCAGCAGGGTGTCCCGCCCGGCGCCTCGTGCGCCCATCAGCCTGGAGGAGTCGGGCTCCCTCCCCTTCCTGCGGCTGGCCCACTTCTTCCTACTGAACGACGATGACGATGAGCAGCCGCGGGGTCTCACCAAGGAGCAGATCGACAACTTGGCCACACGCAACTTCGGTGAGAGTGACGCCCTCAAGACATGCAGCGTGTGCATCACAGAGTACGCACAGGGTCACAAGTTGCGCAAGCTGCCCTGCTCACATGAGTACCATGTGCACTGCATCGACCGCTGGCTCTCCGAGAACTCCACCTGCCCCATATGCCGCAGGGCTGTCCTCGTGTCTGGCCGGGAGAGCGTGGTTTAACGGGGGGCCCCCCCCACCCCCGTCGCAGTACCTTTAAGCCTTTTTACGTGTTACTATGGCAAACCGTGTGTCACACCACAAGGTTTTAGCTTACACTTAACCTTTTCATCTTTTCACCACAGTGGGTTTTGAGGCCTGCTGTAGCTCTCTTTTGGGTTTAAGCGGAGGTACAACAAGGTTGGCGCTACAGCCGTTCAGACGACGACAGCAGGGCATATCCCTTATGATCCCCGAAGCTTGCAATCAAATTACTTCTCTCCTGTCTATCATAAATAATAATCTGTGGTAAAATTCAACACAGCATCATTAGTCTGATGTGGTCTGCTGAGTGATGCGGTCCCGAGTGGAATGATGCAGATGCCAGGAAGGCAAGGGTGGACGTAATGGAAGCTGACGTCTTGACCTGTAGTGTCATGGTGTGCAGACTGGGGTTGTGCCGCAGCTGCTAACCTGTAAGTTCTACGGTTAAGCTTTTTCACTGCTTGGTAAACCAATTAAAAGCATTTTTGCCGGAGATCAGAGGGATTCTCGGAAACATGCTCCTCAGACCCAAAATGCGTCCGTGGAGGTCAGTTTGATCCCTTCAGTGACGTTGGGGGGGAACACCGTGCCGTTCCTCTGCAGTGTTTTTCGTTGGCCCTCTGCCCTTATCTGTCCCTGTACCCCTCTATCCACTACCAGCATGGCGCAGTCTGATGCTTCGTTCCGCTTCTGATGTGTTGTAGTGTGGTGAGGGCATGTGTGTGAGATGAGTAGGCACTGCAGGTAGTTTAGTTAAGGGCGACCTTTATATAACAAGCTAGTTGGTTCTTCCCTTGTAGGGGAAGGTCTCTGAACACCCGTGGCGCTGCCCCCCCCCCCCCCCAAAAAAAATAATGCGGTAACCCTGTCACCTCCCAAGTGTGTTTTCGTACAGGTTTTTTTTTTTTTTTTTTTTTTTTTTTTTTTTTTTTTTTAGGTAAAAAAAAAACA
>JAODKF010000002.1:13247246-13257447 GCA_026779585.1 Mormyrus proboscirostris | reverse complement strand
GGCAGTTCTGAAGGCGAAAGGGGGTCAAACACCGTATTAGTATGGTGTTCCTAATAATCCTTTAGGTGAGTGTATGTATTCAGCTAGTGTAAACATGCACGATGCTATCGCAGCGAATGTGAGGCTGAGACTGAAGCTTTACCCTTTGTTTCCACTGAGAGACGTGCCGTGTGACTCATTTCCCCGCACGTATTCTTCTGCCAAGGAAAACCCTGAGATTCAGATCAAGTTCTAGGTCATTTTTTTTTCGAACTGGTTGGTTCGACTTTTAAGAAATTAAATTGTATTGATATTGATTGTATTGATTTTTGCTGAATACGTCTCAGAAACTTAACATCTAATAAAGATTTAATTGCTCCAGAAAATTGCATAGCTGTGCAACTTCAGAGTGTACTATACATATTATCTAGTATAAGTCCTGCTCCTTTTCTGTATGTTAATTTAAAGTTTTCTCACTTAATTGTGTTTAGAGTTGAACCCATGTCCTATTAAATACGGTGTTGTTTGATCTTTTCGCGGAAAAACATTAAGAAATTAACACACTCGGTACACTTTACTGATAAAATAAGTTGTACTATTCAGTGGACATTGAAAGATATAACCGACACAGTGTACGGTAATCGAAATCCTGGTCTGCAAGGTTCAGATAATAGCGGTATTACGGTACTCCAGGAACTCCGTTTGAGAGAATCCAGAAGTTGACGATTAGGAGAGAACTGCTTTCCGCGTCACTTCGAAATGTCTACGGCGTTGAGGAATCTGGGAAGTTTTGTGGCGCTGTGTGCAAGAGCTTCTTATAAGGTAATACCACGAAGACTGTCTTGCTTTTTGTTTGCTTTTTTGCTGGGCTTGGGAAAGCACATCTTATGCCTTAAGTGCCTACAGAATTACCTACACACCCCATGTCATTGGCGCGGCGTGCGGAAGTAAACAGTTTGGGAAATATATTCATTGCAATATAAAAAGCACTAAATTACAATCGTATTTAGTGTGTACGGTTTGATATATACTTGATATTGTCACTAACTGACAATTATAGTATTTTTTTGTAGTGTAACCTATATGAAGTATAAATAGGGTTGCCTGTCCGGGACATATACATCTGTCCTACCTGAACAAATTTTAATTACGACGCAACGCAATGCAGTAGCACAAAATAGAATGAAAACAAGGTATCAATTTGGCCAAAAAATGATGACATTATTGCTCGAATGTTAAGCTCAAGCGCGTGTCGAGAAAGACATTTGCAGTCGATGTGTTTTTGTGTATCATTCCCTTTTGTTTCGAAAGACTGCAAGTAGATCAGGTTTGAGACTATAAGACCTCTAAATACACTGCATACGCTTAATTAAATTCCCTGACTGGAATGGTGAATGGACCCATGCCAAATATAAATACGAAAGACAATGGAGTAGAGCTTCAGCTGAAGTAATCTATGTTACTGTGCCTAATTCTGCCGTTATTGCGAGTTACATAGTTGGATCTCTCAAGTCCTTGTCTCTCTTCTAGCCCCTTGTACATGGAAGCTCGCCAGTGGTTCGGTTTTACGGGTCCTGCCCAATTCGGATCAGCAAGCTGGACCACCTAGTTCTCACAGTAAAGAGTATACCTGACACCATAGCTTTCTACTCGTCTGTCCTTGGCATGGAGGTCATTACTTTCAAGGTAGAGGAGTTGTGAACACTCTAGTATATCAAAAGTCATTTCCTATTCTTAAGTACAATATCTTTCATTTAACCAAAAAAGTGCATACATAGTTTAACAGAGTGTTTTATTTTTGATTAACAATTGCTGTGTAGGGATGTTAAATAAATGTAATCTTTCACTTTATTTATTTAGGCTATGTATTCTCATTAGATGAGACCATATTTTTTAAAAAATATCTGTGTCCACCAGGTGTCAGCATTGTATAACAATTGCACTGATTTCTGTAGAACTCAAGGAGGAAAAAAAAATCGGAGTAATTTCCTTTCACTGTTTGTGTCACTGTACGTTTGTAATACTTTAATTGTATTATAATATATTTATTATTATGATATTATTCAGGAATTCCTGATATTTATTCCTTTTTATTGGACTCAGGGAAACCGCAAAGCCTTGGGTTTCGGGCAGCAGAAATTCAACCTCCATGAAGCTGGGAAGGAGTTTGAGCCAAAAGCTCGACTCCCCACTCCAGGCTCTGTGGACCTGTGTCTCATCACCACAACCCCTTTAGCCACAGTGGCTGCCCATCTTCAGGTGAGCAGCCACCCCCCCCCACACACACACACACCTCAGTGCTATAAATCTCCAGCTAAGGCTTGCTTACATGAGGGTCCCAGAAGGCCACTTTTTCAGTTTTTCTTTCTCTCTTTTCTTACCATAAGAGTAGATCACAAAAACGCCAGCGACTTGAACCTGGCCATTTCTATTTTGTGCATGTGTGTGTTTTTTTTGGAATATTTGGATATCAAGTCAAAACCTCCAGACAGGATCTACAACCTGTAACATCTGCTCATCATGTTACATCCTTGCCCTGCACAGAAAACCACAGCAGGAAAGTTTTCCAGACTTGGAGTCATTCAGACGTAGAGGTTGTTTTTGATTTATAGTAGTGGGTCAGTGTGTTATGAGACTGCACTTTTCCGACCCATGCAATATTCCGCTGTGTGACATGTGCTTATTTATTAGTACCTCACTAGGAATTGTTACACGCTGTATTATTACCATGATAATAACAGACTTTGAATGGTTGATTTGTAAATCTAGTAACCTAATGAAAAATGTAGTATTCAGTGCCATCCTGCTAAATCTCTGACCTCACTGTGTGGTTTCTGTTCCCGGAAATCAAACGTGAATATAATTTCAGTATTGGTAATAGTGGTGCTCTCTTGCATGTGTTTGTCAGTGAGAAAGGGCCTTTTGCCTTGTCTTTGGGATGTGGGGTCTGTGCCTGTAATGTGTGCCTACACCCTTGTACTGTATGTCTGCAGGCTTGTGGTGTACCGGTGGAAGAAGGTCCAGTAGTGAGAAGCGGGGCAATGGGCACTATCACCTCCCTCTATTTCCGTGACCCCGATAACAACCTCATCGAAGTCTCTAACTACAACAAACCTCACAAAGGGAAGGAGGCTTAGGTCACGATCCTGTTCATTGCCAATTCATTTAGTTATTTACTTTTTTTTTGGAGGGGGGGGCTCTTTCTGTACAGGTAGGCTTGTGTCTGTCATTTGGGGCAAAAAAACTCTAATTGTGCAGTTCTAGGGTGAAATTATAGTCTGCGTGGTTGAAAATGTGGAATTATTATGAAACTATTAAGAGTGATGGAAGATTTGATGCAGTGTGAAGAAGTGCTGAATAGGCTCAGCAGTGTTGGATGTATGTGGGTGTGAGCAGTCCACTCACGTCAGAGCAGCTGCCTTTGGCCCCCAGAACAGGTCGGGCTTTAGAAACGGGTTGATAAGATCTAGAGTCAAAGCTGAGGCCTGATTATTTCCACTAGCTGTGGTTGCTATTTCTAGGGTTTATGGAAAGCTTAGCTTTCTTCCAAAGTGCCCTGTATGACACCCGGCCCTGGTTCTGATGCAAAACAGACTTTTAATTTTGTTTAGTGTCTGTGTAAAAAAAAAAAAAAACACTGAAATAGATCTTGAAAACAAGCTTGTTCAAATAAGAAAATAAATGGATGGGTTTTATTAAGCCTTCACATACATCCCACATGCTCGTATTTTCTCTTATCCGTGCTCTTAGTATCAAACGGTGCTGTATCTTTGAATTGAAATGCTGTAATAAATGCCCTTGAGTGTTTCATTATTATGTACCTACAATAATCACTGGTTTTGCCACCGATCACCTAAATCTGTTACAAGAAATGGCTATTTACAGAAGTGATTAATTTCTGATAAAGCAACTAGTCTTGTAGTTACCAGAAATTAGTACTATTAACTCTGTTTTTACCAGAAAAAAGATGGTTTTGCTTGGTAAATGCTGTCTTTCAGTATGTCCTTAGAGTCATAGAAACGGCTATGAATAACAAAGAGAGTTTATTATGGAGATGCTGCGGGCCGGAATTAACAAAAGCACACGGAAACAGTCTAATTCAGTCATGGCAAGACTGTGTTTTGGGAAATGTGAAGATGGACAGGCTTGAGATAGGTAGCACCCAAGAGACCTTCTAGTCGCTGGCGCGCTGTCAGGATGAATAGGCAACCGCAGTCGGACAGGAAGTTTGGAGAGGCCGACAGATGCCTCCTCACTCACCAGTGAACCACAAATATTTTGGCCAGTGACGAAGAATTAATGGTGAGTTTGGTTTATATAAAAGCAGTGGGGAGGAGGACACAGGCACACACCACATCACATCACAGGGAATCTGACAAACAGCATGCCCTCTGAAATGCAAAGGTGATGCAACAACTGTGAACAGATAATTCTAGAAACTAGGAGTCTTCAAAATATTTAGAGGAAATCATCTGTAATGCTGCACTCAAGTGTGTACATAATTTCAACAAGGGGTGGGTTGAGACTGTGAATCCTACCCAAAAGTGGTACTCTACCCATTTTTCTCGTATA
Source organism: Mormyrus proboscirostris (assembly GCA_026779585.1). NCBI lineage: Eukaryota > Metazoa > Chordata > Actinopteri > Osteoglossiformes > Mormyridae > Mormyrus > Mormyrus proboscirostris. The sequence continues at coordinate 13,252,896 of JAODKF010000002.1, read as the reverse complement.
GGAGACGTTTTTAGCCATTTTTCATCTTGAAAATGTTGCAGTATGCAATAATGTTAGTTGCAGGAAATAAAATAATTTGAGAGAAAATATTTTCTTTTATGATTCTGTTCAAAGGGAAAACCAAAATAAGACTTGCATGTTGCTCTTTCTGACGTAGACCAGTTCAGGTAGTTTGGTGTTTTGGTGTCAGACACTGTGTGGTTAAGGTTCTCCTTCTGAAAGAGGTTTATAGTTTCAGGGTGTTTTCCTTTGGTGTGATATTTTGTGACTAGTGTAACAAATGCTCAGCTGCTGAATAATTTAACATGGTCCTTCCACCCCATTACAACACGTTCACTGACAAAGGAGCCATATTTAGATTCAGAGCCGTAACAAGAAATATGAAGAGTGTTATTGGTGTGACGCAAGATGTCATGTTTGTGTTATACACTTAAATGTACATGTCAGTTGGGTATTCCATGAAATCACTTTCTTATACTCTAACATTTCAAAGAAATGGCTGCATTTATTTAAGAACAGTAACACAGTTGCGTTAAGCTGAAAAAAGCAGCACAGGTTACTCATTCAGTTATTCAAAGCTGTTTTATGATGCCTGACTACTACACTTCAGCACTGGGTGTAGTTGATATTAAATTCTTTTTCCCTGAACTGGAAATGCCAGTAACAAATGATAGGCCAAGACAGCATCACCTCCTACCTAGACTAGCCCTAAAACCACATTAAAAAACGTCTGATACCTAGCATATAGATAGGAGTACAATACGTAGCCTCTAGGAGGGGCTCTGGATCCCCCAAGACCCTGAGTAGGCCAAGCAATTACAGAAAATGGATGGATGTATAGATAAAGGTGTTTCGATAGTGTGACAGATGGGTAATCCTAATATGATCATCAGTAATATAAGAAAGTGCTAGGGGAAGCCCTGGCTGTTTTCAAGTATGTCCCTAGAATGGTTTGTAAAATGAGTCTCTGTATCGTGTTTATATTTTTCGGCATGTACTGTAATTTCATGCCATAACCCATTCGGCGTGCAAACACATGCAAGACCCCTAGAATGAAGTGAATAGTCTGTTGTGTCATGGGACTCTGAAATTTTGCCCCAAATAACCTGCTTCTTTATATTTACAACCTGTGTGCCAGTACTAATTCGGCCTGTGCTATGTTGGTGCTGCTAAAACCCAGAACAGTCTGCTCTAAGATGCGTAAATGTTATGCCTTCTTTATTTGGGATGTTTTCCAGTCTCCCAGCCCAGTCATCTTCCTTTTCCTGTCTTCTGTGAGTAACTAAAATCATCCACATTCATAATCCAATGAAAGAAAGGGCCCCTCTGACGAGCTGGAAAAATCCCAGTTATTTTCCATTCAGAAAAGATGGATTGAAACTTGCACACATATTCATGTAATTTATTTGCTGTGCTGTCGTGTACAGTATAAAATTGAAATAATGGCAAAACTGTATCAAGACAATATTTCTTCTGTGTAATGACTAAGGGTTAAAAGGGTTTGGGAACACAGAAAGTGTACGAATTTGTTTCCTGATGTTGGGCAATGCACAAGGAACTGGGAGAGAAATGAAAGTCAAAATCATCCAGAAAATCACCTGATCCAGTGTACTGAAAAGACCTTTTTAGTAGCATAGTGGATGCTGTTATCCTACTGTATATGCTGTTTTCTGCCTGTGTAGGTTAACTGAAGTGTGATTACTTTTCCCCACAATGCAACTCTTCCTGGAAATACATCCCTGCTCCCCTTCCTGTTCCATGAAGCTAAACAAATTTAGGATGTAATTGTCACATCCGTCCTGGTGAATTTTGGTGAATTTGTTACACACCAGACGCACTCCTCCCAGTGAAGAGACAGCCCCAAATATAAATTTCCTTTCTAAACTAAACAAAATGAGTCTTGATTTCTGAAGTACAAAGCCAGCTTTAAGTGTCATTATGAGTTTCTCATGGGTCCTGCAGCAAGTCCGCGTCAAACAGATTTTCTCTGACTGTATCAAGTGACTCCTTGCATCGGTGAGTGGGGTTGCTTCTTCCAGTGCTTCCAGAGAGTTTGAATGGTAAAGAAAATTATTATGTACCTCTGGATTACACACTTACCGAAACATTACCTTTGTCCTATTGACTCTATTGATGCATTCATAATTAGTTCAAAGTATGTAGGTTTAAAAATTAGTAACATTATACCCTTGTCATCCAGACAAGTCAGTACAGAGAAAGCATTTATTTAATGTTTTTGTGTCTGCGGTGTCATGATAAAACGGGGAGAAAACCAATATTGCGTCATTCAGACATGCTACCGTCAGAGCTGCTCATCATCCTATGACATAAATCCTGTGTGTGACGACAGCTGTGACCTCATCTGTCACCGCGGACGGGGCCATGATGACCTTGGGAATGGAGCTCTCCTGCTTGACTAGTGTGTACGTGCAGTGAGTGTCTGAGAGCAGGTGCACATGAGTGATTTGCCTGCAACACCACCAGATGAACCACAAAAAGATAATAAACTGCCTTCACCTTTCAACAGAAGCCTCTCAGATTACGGTAACAGGAGAAGCAGGCTACTAGGAAGGGTCAACAGTGCCCTTTATAACACACTTGTCTATTATTCTGTATACTTTTTTAATTTACTGCTTAGTCCAGGCAACGTTTTTTAATTTACTGCTTACTTCCAGGCAACGTTATGTTAGGGAAACACAATAAATTTCTAAAATTGCCCGCAACAGTTCCATTTGAAAGCTGAGGAACACAGAGGCTAATTCTGAACTCGCCACTGTATTGTCGTTATTATTTGTCATGCTCTGGGATGTGCCCAGGGAGGCCCCCAGTGCACTATTTCATGCCCCATCGACCCATCCCGACTACCCCCTCCCCCCACCGTGTTTTAAGGGCAGTGACATCCAGGGGAATGGCTGTGGAAAAGTTATACCTCCTCAGATAGGTTGTACTACTCTGCTGCTGGTACAACTGTTCTGATATGGAGGCATCCTTGATGGCATGGGATGCCTGTTAACCACCCCACCCCCATATTGGTCAGGGTTCCGCTCCTTTCACCCAGTCTGCAAGACTCAATAGACAGAGCCACTGCCTAGTTACAGAAAGGCCTTTCATTCCTCCCAGACCTTTTATTATTGGTGTAAACTTACTCAAGATATACTTTATTTTATTATTGAAATTACGATTAATGAAAGTCTTTTTAAATGCCCTGACACTGCTTCTGTCTCTCCTGGATGTTTACGAGAATGACCAGCATATTGCATAATGGGAATGGTGTTATACTGTTTTTTTTCATACAGTGCTTGAAGTGGACCGGTAATCAATGATACGCAGTACCAGCAACTCTCTGCGTTCTTCTTCAGAATACTAGGACCTCTCAATAAAAAGTACTGGCACCTGGTACTGAATGACAAGGGGAGTACTGGCACCTGGTATTGAATGACAAAGGGAATACCGGCACGTGATACTGAATGACAAGGGGAGTAACGGCATCTGGTACTGAATAACAAGGGGAGTAACGGTGCCTGATACTGAATGACAAGGGGAGTACCAGAACCTGGTACTGAATGACAAGGGGAGTTCCAGAACCTGGTACTGAATGACAAGGGGAGTACCACCACCTGGTACTGAATGACAAGGGGAGTACCGGCATCTGGTACTGAATGACAAGGGGAATACCAGCACCTGGTACTGAATGACAAGGGGAATACCAGCACCTGGTACTGAAAGAAAGAGGAGTTCCAGCACCTGGTACTGAATAACAAAGAGAGCACCGGCACCTGCTACTGAATAACAAGGGGATACCAGCCCCTTTTCCCATTTGAACTCTACTAAAGTATGCAGCTCTGCTCAGAGACAGGAGGAATTTCTGGATGGCTAACAGGTCACCCGATCTGCAATGCTGTAGAAGATTGCTTTGATCCATGACCTGGGTATGGACCGAAGCCATGACTGTGTGACCAGAGAAAGAAGCTATTATCTGTAAGGGATGAGGCTGATGTCTCATAACAGTACCATCATCTGGCAAACTCTTAACTAGGAGTTTGAATTATACTGACCATGAATGAAAATGATTATCCTTATGGTGCTTTGATGCATTACCTCTCATCCTAATTTTCTCTATTGTTGCATATATTTAACAATGAATGTTTCTACAGATTTTTGAATAAAATAATGGGAACCTGAATGAATAAATACAGCAATATTTAATTTCATGAAGTTACCCAATAACTATTGCCCCTGTGTAAAAAAAGTAATGCTAATGCTTTATATTAATAGCACCTTCATAATGCCTCTATAATGCATTTGTAGAACATTCATAAGCAACATGTAAGTATATCTTGGCATCCTAACGTAGCAGCTTTAATATACTTTAATAACAAACATTATACGATTATACAATTCCAAAGTGCAGAACAAAGAGGTACATAATAGGGAATTGCTTTGTTCCTGTGGCAGTCAGAATGTGAATTTCACGTAGTGCCCATATAGAGATTTTGACAGGCTCAGCTACTCCTAGGAACATTAATACTATTACAAATGTTCTCTATTTGGAGATTATGGCTATCACAGTGGTTTAGTAGAGCCCATGAGCTTTAAAATGGCTTTGCAATCCTTTCAAGCATGACAACTCAATAGGTCAACTTTTTTCAGATTTTGTCCAAAAATTTCTTTGATCATGTCCATAGGTGCACATTCAACCTTTGTGATTTACCCTGATGGTCAAATTCAGTGATTTATATTGAGGTGAGCTGTTATCAAGCCTAACTGTATATAATTCAATCTGTTTCTTCTAATTATCCCTTTAATTTGGAACATTAACTTTTTCGCATAGATATTGTTAAAGATTAGAAAACATCAGGTGTCAATATGCAGAAACACAATGGTGAAGAAATAAACTCTGTGAACATTACATACAATAGTGCATTTTCTTTATTTTTTTAAAGGCAAGCATTGCTCAATAAGTACTAGCAATTTTACTATGATCATTAGATCAAAAATTCATCATTATTCACTCAACACTGCAGCAAAGCAAAATAATTATAGTTTGGTACATATTTACATAAATAGATTACAAATAATATAAATTATTAATACTTAGTACTTAATAATTACTTAATAATTACAAAATTACACTTGAATCATAAACGCTATGAATGTGTGATTGACGTACTGTACAAAGCCCAAGAATACATTGTAACATTATGACAAACATTTAACATTATGCAGAATGCAAACAGCATGATCAATCATTTTAATTAAATAATTAAAATAATGTTATAATTAATTTAAATAATTTCATTATTCTTCATGCCCATGCATTGGGAAGGAGAGCCCTTCAAACTTGGATCACAGAATTTTTCATGTGCTGATACAACTTGTTATAAGTATATACAATATTGCAAAAAAAATCCTTCAGTATAATTACTTTATACACGTGACACAAGTGTCATTTAAATCTGATATGCAGGTGGCTTTGACCTCAATTATCACAGCTACGGCTGTTGTATTAGTAGGAAGTGCTTACTATGTAAAGCTGATGACCTACATTCAGTTTGGTTGTCTGCCTCTCCCTTCTGGACTGTTATCATATTACTGAAGCTGAGCAAGGAGAGGGCTGCAGTCTCCGAGTTGCTCCAGCCTGTCTACAATT
>JAODKF010000002.1:13214300-13226297 GCA_026779585.1 Mormyrus proboscirostris | reverse complement strand
TTAACAGGACACAGGTGATCACAATCAGGGTATCACACGAGGAAATGAGGTGGGCGTGGCACACGGGAGGATCGGACAGAGCGGATCATGACAATTATTATTATTATTTCTTATTTAGTTTCGGTAAATTGGGTGCTTATGAATACGTTTGGGATTTGTCCGTCACTAGTGGGGGGGGGGCAGGACTAGTAATTAGTGTCATTAATTATTTTTCCCAGATGTTGCGATTTGCGAAATTTATTGCGGTTGGTTTTTATTATTATTATTTAGTTTCAGTGAATTGGGTGCTTATGAATACGTGTGGGATTTGTCCGAATAGCTGAGAGGTAAATCACGATTTTCATTTTTACCAATCGTACACAGTAAAAGAAAATATTATCAAGCTAAGAGAAGTAGAGTTTTTAAGTTTACCATTCACATAGTACTGGAGACTCACTCAGACCATAGAATCATACAGATTAGCATTAAAATCACAATTTAGTAATTTAAGCATCCAAAATGAGTAAAAGGGGGCAGGACAACTGCTCATTTGTACCACTCCCTATATTCTTTCTCTTAATGCTATACCATGATCGTAAATCATGATTTACCTCTCAGCTTGTGTTCTGTGTGTGTGTGTGTATCACTTAATTTCAGAGTACCACAATTCACTACAGAACTTCTATTGCAAGAATCCCACATCAACATGGCAATTAAAATCAGGCTCAGCCGACACTTCTAGCTGCAGAAAAAAAAATACAGTTGTGACCAATTTAGATTGGGCCTCAATGTCTGCCTTTTAAAACGCAACGCTTTATTCCCAATATATTTGTCTAAATACAAATAGACTTCAAAATGCTGTCGATTTGTTGAGCAACACATGATCTGTCAATACATACTGGCGACTGGTTTGTTCCACTGATATAATCATGTTACCTTGTTAGCTTTAACATGTTAGTGACATTTCAGTAACATTGTATTAAAATACTCTAATTGGTGAACACAGAATACTGCAATCTCTAAAAATAAAAAATAAAGTTATTTTAATGTATAGCGTTTATCATAAAACATGTATAAAATAAATAATATACTCACTCTATGGAGTTGCTATCCGCACCGTCTCACATAGAAAGAACACAGAATACTGCAATCTCTAAAAATAAAAAATAAAGTTATTTTAATGTATAGCGTTTATCATAAAACATGTGTAAAAGAAATAATATACTCACTTTATGGAAGTTATGTGTAGTTTTCTTTTTCAGATGGAATACTGGTGGCGCACCAGACCTTACGCACCGCAAGTGAACTTTCATGGCCTTCAACAGACCCAACTGAGACACCTATGCAATACTTCCGCCGGTTAGTGACACATGATATGTTTGAACTTATAGCAGAATATAAATCCCTGGCAGTGCTGACTACATGCTCAGGAGATTACAAGCATTGGTAGCCCAAGACCTGATAGAAGTCGGGATGGCCAAAAAAAGGGGTCGGCCTTCCACAGATACTGATGACAGTACTACCCCTCCAAGGCCACCAAGAATGGTGAAGATGTTTCCAAGCACTGATGCTCAATATGATCAAGTGGCCCACTGGCCTGTCAAGAAGAAGAAACAACGTTGCTACTCTGTATGCAAGACAAGCAAGACAGGCACCAACTGTGAGAAATGTCAGGTTCTTCTTTGTTTCAATGAACGAAGACATTGTTATGAAGGTATACTACCTCTGAATTTCATACCAACTGAAAAACTCTAAGTTAACTCTAGTTAATGTGCGTAGTATACTTTTTTGCAGGTCTGTTCATTTGACCTGTCAATATATTTGAGATATCTGTTCCTTTTTATAAAGAGCTAATCTGGCTACGGCATAATAGTTACAGCCAAAACACCTAACTGCACATATTTGAGCCAGTTCTAAGACAATTTCTTGCTTTTTAGATGGTCTTTAGTTATTACATTTATTACAATTAGTTATTACGCAAATATTTCCTTCTGCTTGATACTGCTGTTTGCAAGCTAAACATTTTTTATAATTTTTTTTTTTAATATAATTTCTGCCCATATTTTGCCACACTTACTACATCATGACCTTAAAATCTTTCTACTTAAAACAACAATGGACATCTGAGAACAGTGGTTGTTCATTCCAGTCAGGTTGAATGCGTCACACTATACAAACCATTTAGGCATGCAAACATTTCAATAATGATCTCTTGTTCTGTATTTAAAAAAATCATTTTTTTGTATCCATTTACTGAGTAATTGAAATTCATTAAAGTTTTTTAAAACGACACTCTTGTCCAAATTAACACACGTGAGAATCAGAGAGCATGCTCAGATAGAGTGCCTGTAACACTTGGGGTTAAGGATCTTGTTCAAGAGCCCAACAGTGCAATCACTCTTTTAAGCATAGGATTTAAACCAGCAGCCTTCCAATTATAAGCACAGATGCCTTTGCTGCAGAATCATGCAGCTCCTCATTGGGGGTGGTGGCTTGGTGGCTGCAAGGCTGCGCAGTGGGTAACCAACCAAACCAGTGCCTTACTCATTTTCATACCATGGAATGAAACTAGGAAATGATTTTGTGCCTGCTTTCTGCTCATAGGAGTGGAGTTTAAATGAGGCGTGGCTGTGCACATTGTTGGCGTACTTCTCTTGTTCAGCAGTCTCTGTTTTCCCCATCTTCTGACATCATTATATTGCTTTCGGCATTGAGCAGGTTATCTGGGGATGCCAGAAAACAAGGACACACTCACTGCTTCCTCATCCAATGCCTACTTCATCTTGAAAGGCTTAGGTGGAACATGCCTCTGAATAATAGTTACGAAGTCTAGTCACTATCAAAATACCAAAATGGATTTGGACACGGCCATAAATGACAGTTGCGCTTCGCGCTGTACACTTTGTGTTAGATGATCAAAATAAAACCCCTTGAGTCCTGAATTTCTATGTAGGTGTAAGGCTGGAGGCCTTGCAGGCCCCGTCGGTCTGAGCTCTGGCAAACCTGTAATGCTCCACCCAGTGTCCTGAAGCAAAGCTCCACCGGCTCACGACTGGACCCAAATCACCCGATCACCAGATTAAAAGGGACACTTCACCCCCACGGGGCAGCCAGAACCCTGCAGCCAAACTCCTGTCCATCCTTAGGAGTCTTGGCATTGATGGCTTAGCTTGGCGATGGCTTGCATCCTACCTCGATGGTCGATCGTACCAGATGACATGGAAAGGATCCACATCTACCCCACGTAGTCTCTTCACCGGTGTCCCTCAGGGCTCAGTTCTCGGCCTGCTCTTGTTCTCCCTTTATACTAAATCTTTTGGTGAGGTCATACCCTCTCATGGCTTCTCTTACCACTGCTATGCAGATGACACCCAACTCATCCTCTCCTTCCCTCCTTCAGACACTCATGTCTCCACTAAGATATCTGCATGTCTAACAGACATCTCATCTTGGATGACCGCTCACCAACTAAAACTCAACCCTAGTAAAACAGAACTGCTTTACATCCCAGCTGACTCATCCCCCCTCCTGGACCTTGCGATTTCCCTCGACAACTCCCTGATCTGTCCTTTGGTTACTGCTCGCAACCTTGGGGTTACCATGGACAATCATCTGTCTTTTTCCTCACATATTGCCAACCTTTCCTGCTCTTGTTGGTTTCTCCTGTTTAATATCAGAAGAATATGTCCATTTCTTTCCACACAGGCTACCCAGATACTTGTTCAGTCACTCGTCATCTCCCGTCTTGACTACTGCAACTCGCTGCTAGCGGGTTTACCACTGAGCGCCATTCGCCCCCTCCAACTAATTCAGAATGCAGCTGCTCAACTTGTTTTCAACCTTCCCAAGTTCCTTTGCTGCGCACACTACATTGGCTTCCTGTGGCTGCCCGCATCAGATTCAAAACACTGATGCTCACATACAAAGCCAAAAATGATCTGGCACAATCCTACCTACAAGACCTCACCACACCCTGCACTGCACCACGATCTCTCCGATCCTCCAGCACTGCTCGACTGGTCCCACCACCCCTCAAGGTACAAGGAAGACACATCTCTCTGCTCTTCTGTTTTGACACCAAATTGGTGGAATGAACTCCCCCTAGATGTCCGAACAGCTAAGTCACTGAATGTCTTCAAAAAACGGCTTATAACATACCTTTTCCAGAAATACCTGAAGTAGCACTTCTGGTATTAAACTCAGCTCTTTTCAAAAAAAAATTAAAAAAAATAATAAAAAAAGGCTGTACTTTCCTAACAGAGTATTAGATCGCTTGTATTCATAGCCTTGGTTTTACTGAGCTAGTATCGGGGAAAATTCATAGCAGAGTCTTAAAGCACATGTAAGTCGCTCTGGCTAAGGGTGTCTGCCAAATTCTGTAAATGTAAATGTAAAATGTAAATGTAAATAACAGAAATGTTATGACTAAAATTGTAATAAAGATCTTTAAATTAAATTAATTAATTAAATTTTAATTAAAATGGAGTCAGATAATTTGGTCTTTACCTAAGACGGGTAAGTAACTTTACAGGAGCGTTCGGAAGGACCCAAACGCATTCCAAGCCTTCGGCTGTCCATTGGGTTCTGCCATTGGGCCAGTGGACAGTTCCCCTACATAGGCTTTACATTCTCCCTGTGACTAGCTTTCCTCTGGCTACTCTGCTTTCCCCCCACAGTGTACTGTGCAATATTCTTAAACACTAAAGATACCTGGTAATGAAAATGGTGCAATGAAACCTAGCAATTTTGGTGCTCTCTTGGATTCTGTCTGATGTGGAAGTTAGATGTGGTTATACAAAGCACTCTGTGTTACGGCTTGAGAAATGAAGGACTCCGGGGCAGAAGTCAGGAGAATAAAAAGGAGCTTTATTAAACTGAAACAAAAACAGGGAAACAGAACCACACAGGCCAGGCCACAGGATGCATGCGATTATAAAAACATAATTTTCAACTGATCATCTTCTAATGTCATAGCAGTTAAGAAACATACAAGTAATTTGGTGCGATTATAAATTATGATGTACTAACAGAAATATATGTTGGCAGAGTACTGCTAAGAAAGTGCCAACAATTTTGCAGGAGTTCCTCTCCTTGCTGTGCAGCAGTATGGTCACGTTAATATAGTGTTAAAAATCTATCAATATCTATGACTGTGATATCACAGCCAAAAGAATGGAACCTTTCCAGCAGCTGCCCAATGCTGTCAAATAGAAGGTGCCACTGTGTTGGAAAAATGCTTGAACTTGTCTTCTCCGCTCACCAAGACTGTTGCATTGAAATGCCTGGGGCGATCTGGGTCCTATTGGGAAACCACGAAACAAATCACTGCTTTGCTGTGTAGGGAGACTGACTGTACAAGAATTTTCAGTTCTGGGGCACTGTACAAAAAAAGACAGGCTCCAGCACTTTCAGCTTGATGAACATGATGAGGACTGACCTGGATGGGATATGCACATGTTGGCACATAACGGATCACGAAACCGCAGCGCCTGCACGCCGAAGTGTTGGGATCACTTCCATGAACCAGCAATCCGTCATGCAACTAAAATACATAATAGGTATAAATGACTGAAACATAAAAACAAAAAAATAAACTGCTGACACTGTACAATGTGATGTTGAGTGTGAATACTTAATAATCACAGAACAACAGCACATACTAATTATTTGTAGATTTACCCCATTATCCTGTTAGGATTGATGCCCATCTGGCTCTGTCCCACGTGTCTTGTCCCCATTTGGCCATCAGGAGTTACTGGCCATCCTGTTCCCTCCTCTGTAGCCCCTTAATGGGTTAAGTGGTCAGCCATCATACATATTCCCTTTTGTTGTGGGTTTGAGACTTGCCAGAGGCTAACCCAACAAGTTATTTAGTTTCAATGTATAACATTTGTTATTTTGTGTTCTTTTGGTTTATTAAGTGTATGTATTCTGGTTTCAGTCCCAAGTGTTTGCTCCCTGCTTTCTGCATGTATTATGTTGTTTTCCTTGTTTTAGTTTCCCTTGGTGTTAACCTGCTGTATCTGTTGGTTGACCTCACCTGCTCCTTGTTATCGCTAGTTTCTTGTATTCCACACCTGCCCCTTGTTAGTCCTTGTTATCTGTGTATTTAAGTGCCTGCCTTTGATCATTTCCTCAGTTATTGTAGTTGTTACTATGTGTTTGTTGCTGTGGTCGTTTCCGATTCTTTCGCCCTGTTTTGCTCTGTTCCCTAGTTGTGTACTTTGTGGCTTATTTTAGTTAGTTCTTATTTTTTCTGTTTTGTGCTTGACCCCTTGTGGTCCCTCTGTTTTCCAGTTCCCCATATTAGTGTTCCATTTTAACAAACCCTGTTTGCTGCGAGCCCTTCCGTGGATCGTCCCTCTTTATGCCCACTGTAACATTATATGTCTAATGAAACATTACTTACAGACATCTGCCCAGCCTGCAGGGGGCAAATAATGGCCTTGTCAGTTTCTACCAGCTCCTCTGGAATCTCTTGGTTGACACTGAGCATGTTTCCAGGGTGAGCTGATGTTCGGTGTGGGAGGAGGCCAGAGCAGTGGGTGCCTATTTTGGAAGAGAAAGAAATGTTGGTATCACTTTACAATGAGACTACACTTATTAAGGGTTTATGAATGGGATGTGACACTTTTAAAATCATTATTAGACAATTGTGCACAAGTTGAAACACATTATTAATAAGTTACTACCATTTATTACTGGCACAAGGGAGTCTTATTGTGCAGTTGTACCAAAATGATGTTGTGAATGAAAATCACCTTAGATCAGATGATTATGAATGAAATACTTATAAAACCGGATACCTGGGATGACCTGCAGGGCTCCATTGTTTTCAAGGGAATTGTCAAGGGCCAGCCACACAGAGAGAACTGGGCCGTCCAAACCCCAGTACCTGAAAGAAATTGGTGCTTTGAGGAAGAAACTCACACAACTGTCAGTATTGCTCATTTGCTTTAAAAGTCCATTGTACAAAACTGACCTCATATCCTGATGCCAGGCTACATAGGGCAAGCCAGGCATGTCTTTACCGATGCTGCCACACTTGATATCACTTGTGGTGTCATTCGCTCCCTGTCCGCTGGCGGTGCTGTTGTGCCCAGTGGGGTATTTACAGATGAAACGGGAATCAAGAAGCAAGACGTCGGGCCCCAAGATAGTTTTCACGACCTCCAGGACTCTGGGGTGCTTGACCAGTGCCATCACCCAGTCGTATTGCTGATGGACATTGTGTAAGCTGTACTGGGTATATTCCTGACCTATAAGCAGACAGACAGATGTCATTAAATCAGGGTATTAAAGCACCCATTGCAAGGATATAGAGTTAATCAACATAATGCGTATAGTGTCAAATAAGCAATTTAAGGTCATTAATTTTTTAAATGCGCAAATCATGACTAATAGGCAAGCTGTGATGGGTCAGAGTTTCAGATGAGCACCAAACACCCCCAGGCTCTGCAGGGAAGATACTCACCGAAGTTCCTCTCGAGCTCAGCAAAGGCCGCCCTGGCTGCCTGTAGCTCTGTGTCACTCAGCACGGGCACCGCTGTCAGGTAGCCCTGCTGCTTGTACAAAGCCTGCATGTCTGCCTCTGATGCAGTCATCTGTGGCCCTGGCTGTACTTCCTCCCGCTGCCTGATTCCCAGTTTCCACCAACCAAAGATCTAATGACATGTTGAGAAGAGAGATTTGACGGGTGCTGGTATGAAGAAAGCACATCTGTTCCTCTATCCTTGATAACTGATTTTGTCTCCTTTTCATGCCTGTTCAGTGAAATTTTAATCTGTTCTTGTCCTAGCTGTCAATGCTCCATAGAATTACAATTCTGTTTCATGTTTGTGAGATGACAATAAAGTGACTTCACCTGATTAATAGACAGATGCAGAATTCACAGCTAGTTAAAAGTGCAGCAGGACCAGTCTAATAAGAAAAGATGCTGCTGCTATGTTCAAACTGACATTGTACAGATATGCCTCATTATTTCATCCAAATTATAAAATTACAATTATAAACCAAAATGTATCACAGCAGCTTTGCCTTACCTGTGTTACAGTATGTCAAAATGCTAGCTGGTATGCAGAATGCTGAGATGTTGCCTCTGCTGAACAGGGGAGGTTATGCTTCTGTTCATAGGCTGGGTACTGTATTTAAAATAAGCCACCAGGAAGTTGTGGTAATTTTCCTGCATACCTTAATCTTTCCATTACGTTCACCTTCCTGGTGGGTGTGTTTTTTCATTTGTTTTTTCTTGTGCAGTAACAATTTTATTGTTCTCTTATTAATAGCATTTGTTTTCAATTGTTTACTTTGTATTGCAATTTTCACCTCTTGGAAAATATACAAATAAATTAGCTTCGTATGTATTAAGATGCGTACAGTAAATTGTGTGAGGCTTGAAGGCATTACTTTTGCTTATAATAAATATCAATTATTATCTGATTGTGTCAACCGTTAGCAGTACATTTTTTATGGTAATTTTCATTCTTTTCAATAGACTTCATCTTGGTTTTAATAATAAAGTGTCTTTTATGGACTTAAGTTATACTGACAAAAATTACTTGATTGATTGATAGATGGATATTCTATTATATAAAAGTCATTTCAGTTAAAGTGATTAAAACACAATCCAAAAAATGATTTAATCTTAAATACTAAATAAAACCCTTTTAAAAGCAAATTACTTATATTTTTACAGCATCTTTCCTTTATTTTCAAATAAGCATCATGTTTACAAGATATTTATAATGGACTTACAATTTCCACAACTAATATGTATTAACAACATAAAAATTTTAAAATATGGACATTTGTGGTGGCAAATATAAGTTACTGAAGGAAAAATTCTGTTTTAATGAGGAAACATTATATAAGTTCTTGGTTTTATAAGTTTATTAATGGTTATCAGTGGTTTTTCAGTATATTTTCAGTACAGTTTATAATTCTTCCATCCTAGGAAATGATTTTTAAGGCGTTTATGTAATAATACAAGTTGTAATGGAATGAATTCCTTGAAGCATCCACTTGTGCTTATCTTAATAAAAACATTACAGTAATACAGAAGTCATGAAACATGACAAAATCTGGGTGTTCTGGGGCTGCTGTAATTTTACGTGGTGAAAGAGTAGAAAAAGGAGAACTGACAGTGTAAATTTTACTTAGTATGAAAGTCAATGCCTGAATCAGAAGCTTCTAAGAAACGTCAAAGCAGGGTATATCTGTCATGAATGAGATGTTGGAGAGAAGGACCTTATAATAGTGATAAAGTTACTTTGAAATACGGATACCTTCAACACAGTATGGTAGTTACAATACCTAACGGCACAGAAATATATGCTTTAAGGCTTTGGGCTGTGAAATTTTCTAAGCTGACCCAAAAGAAGACACTCCTACCTACACATGTGTCAGGTTAAATGAAGTCACTATTCACGATGTAGCAATTCCAAGGAAAACCTTAAGGAGGTTTGGATCCCATGATGTGCGTGGTTCCCTGCTATGTAGTGTCATTGGTGGCAATAGCCATTCATTATGCTGTGTTCATTTTGACACCAAATTTTTATTTAGTTTTAGTCTTTTGACTAAAATGTAATTTAGTTTCAGCCATAATTTAGTCACCTAAATTTTAGTTTTAGAGTTTGGTTTTAGTTGACTAAATATCATAACATTTGACTAAAATTACAGTTGATTTAGCCGACTAAAATTAAAAGTGCAAAGTGTAATGTTTAAAGTTTCCCTTCGATTTC
Organism: Mormyrus proboscirostris; assembly: GCA_026779585.1. Taxonomy (NCBI): domain Eukaryota; kingdom Metazoa; phylum Chordata; class Actinopteri; order Osteoglossiformes; family Mormyridae; genus Mormyrus; species Mormyrus proboscirostris. The sequence goes on along the minus strand of JAODKF010000002.1, from coordinate 13,216,578 downwards.
TGAAAGACATTGTGTTCACCAAGATGAAATTAAACCAATGTTAATGTATGGTGGTAAGGTCCCTTCATCCCCTCTCCCCCTAACGCTTAGGAATCCCCTCCTACCATTAAAGCCCCAATTCCTTGCTTTTTATCCCAGTCCTTACCTTTACCATAGATCTTTTAGCCCTAATTTTAATTCTCTACCTATACTACCTACTCTATAGCCATAATATTTAGTCTTAACTGTAGATCATTAAGCTTTTACCATAATTTCCCACTCCTATAGCCCTAACCCTTAGCCCCCTACCCTAGTCCTTACTTCAACCCTAGACTCCTAAGCCTTAACCCTGATTGTAGTCCCCGTTTTTTTAATTTCCAGCCCTGACCTTGGTTCTGGATGGTAAACCATTGGTTTTGATTATAATCTTTGATCCTAAGGGTCAAGGCCTACCCTAGCAAACTCCTGTTTCCTTTCAGATCAGGGAATTTAATTCAATTGATTCTGGTTTCATCTAATAATCAACAGTGATCTGTGCCAGTTACTCGCGTGGTTCTGTGCCATCTGTAAATAGTTTCAGGCCAGCATTAGTCCTCCTTGTGTTTGCTTGTTCACTGGGTTCTTCAGGAAATAGGTGTCCATTGCTGGGCAGCTGCATACAAGCCTCTTATCACCGAGCGCAATACCAGGTGCCAGATGGAATGGTATAAAGAATGCTGCTACTACTGTTTTCTGGAAAAGTGAAAACGTGCTCGGTAAAATGATGAATCATGCTTCTTTATCTGGCAGTCTGATGAATGAGTCAGCGTTTGGCAGATGCCGGGAAAGTGTTACCTGTCTGACTGCATTTGCAGTATTAATGGGTAGATACGGTTATAACCAACATTCTTCATTCAAGGTAGTGGCTGTTAAGATGAATATGTCAGTGCTGTGGCATTCAAATCATGTCTCCCATTATAAAGGATAGGTAGGTATGCTAAATGAATGGTACTGGTCCAAAAGGAAATGAATCACTCATAAATTCCATAGACAATGCTGTGCAGTAGTTAAACTCCAAACGGAGAAAACCAACTGTTTGGACCTGATAACCACCATTCAAACTGGAATTAATATAATTGTCTGAGAGTCTGAAAAATCTTAATCATAATATAATATAACAGTCTTTCCACTGCATAGTGTCCACAAAACATAAAATATTTGACTTCACTTATTTTTCCATGTCATTGTTTGTTAGAGGAACTTCCAAGTTTAATTATGAGATAAAAATAGAAGATGTTTTCACACCCATTGTGTTGCATTGCTTAAATGCTTAAGTGATAACCATTGGGAAGGTCAAGAAACTTTATTTTCCGATTACTGGAAAAGCTTTACATGGTCCAAGTAAAGATAATCTGGCATGTATCATCTTGCACATAGAAGATTGTACAATAAAGGGTGGAATGTCCGACTTAGATGTATCACAAATACTATCATGATGAGCTTAAATGAAAGTTTGAACAATGGATGTAGAAAAAATGCTGAAAGCAATAATGCTTTTTTGATTTCTTTGTGGATTACTTCGTTAATGGATTGTTGGAACAGCTGCAGTTGTACCCCATCTATGCCCCAAAGTTACACTAGTAACGCTGCAGTTCCGACTTGCTTCATTTTTCCTATGCCGAAGGGTCGGCTCGGTAGAGGCATTGCCGGATTTGTTAAGTGACAGTGACATAAAACCAAAGTGATGCTTGTTAACTGTTCACATAGCTTATGTCATGACCTGCTCGTATGATCCTCATGTGTGCCACGGCCCCTCATTTACCTCACGTTTATTCCTGATCATAATCACCTGTGACTTGTTATGTTCGGCCTGTCCTGTGTATATCAGTCTGCGTCTTCCTCTGTTGGGTAGATCCATCATTAATGTTTCTTGCCATGAGATTCTGTTTCGTTCTGTCTACCTATAAGAGACCCCATTTTGCCCTGCATTTACGGCTCGCTCGCCTGCTTCCACGCTCGCCCGCCTGCCGGATACAACAGCATATGTCTTGATTCACTATGTGCTCATTTTTGCTAACATGGCTGTGCGAATCGCCATGTTATGTTGGGAGATTGGCCTCTCTACTGAGCAGTGATTGAAGATTTATTTATTCTGGCAGTAATATTGAAGTAAAGTTTTGATACCTGGTATCAGTTTATATTGAAACATTTTGATATGAACCAGAGTAACTCCCATGCCAGGTATGCATACTGTACCTCAAACCCATGGCAGTTTTGACCCCACTGGAGAGGCAGAGGCTTAACCACAGCTTTTATTGGG
>JAODKF010000002.1:13197682-13209954 GCA_026779585.1 Mormyrus proboscirostris | reverse complement strand
TCAAGCTTGGCTTGAATTAGCGGAGATTAAATACACCTGAATTTTGTTCGTGGAACTCAATGAGCCTGAAGTGAACTATTAGGCTAACTCAAGCGAGGCTATTACAAATGATCCTTGATTTTATAAGCTCGCTTTGTGGAACAGCCCCCTGGTGTGTGTGGTAAGTAGATCTTACAGGTTTGCTTTGTTTATACTGCCTGTGTAAACATAGGTTGTGTTGCATATTATTAACAAACTGTTGAGTTGTGAGAGTGCTGCATGTAACAATGGTAATATCATATTCTAGGCTGTTTATTTAGACAGGAGAAAGGCTGAAAGTACTGAATGGCATTAATGAAATGGCGCTCTGACTCCACCTGCTGGCTAATTTATGAAGGGTCCAAAGCACTATAGTGCATTGGACCATTATTGTTTTTCTTAGGATTATTATTTTTTTTTCTGCCCTAAAACTGAATGGCCAGCCTAAACCATATGACCAACGAAATTTGGTCAGATGATGTCAATTCCTACCCGCTACTGATACTCAGACCCATCCCAATCAGTCAGATGGGGGTGCCGTGCCCAACTTTGGCCCATTTTGGTCTGACTGCTATAACTTGGCCGTACCTTGGCCTACCAAATTAGACATCCCACCTCTCTACCCCATTCCGGGGACATGGTACAAGGCGGGGCGCATTGTATCAATAGGGTGTGCTACAACTAAAAACTGCCAATATCTCCTGACTGCCTAGACCAATCCAACTGAAATTTGGCAGTTATGTACTAGGACCAATCCTGAGATCAGTCATGTATCATGGCCGTCATTACTCATAAAATCCTGGCCACCATCAGCCAATTAAAATTAAGCAAAATTTACCAATAGCCAATCTCAACCAAAACAGGCTGACACATTTGTCTCCAGGCCCTTAGCATACTCTGTTAAGGACACCCCAATCGGCCATATGGGGGCGCTACAGGGACAACTTTTGCATTTCTGCCCATTTGTCCTGAATTGTTTAGGATGAAATTGAGATTTGATACAGAGCCAATGCAGTCTTTTATGCCAAATTCAATGCCCTATAGAAATTCATCCTACCTCTTTCCATTTTTCCTATTTTGTAAAAGTCTCAAAACAAGACTTTTTGTTAACCTCCTGGGATTTTCACCCAACTTACATAAATCTGGTTTCATTCAAATCAGGAGACAGTCCATATAAAGAATCATTTAAAAAAAAAACCTAAACTTTCCATAAGGTACAGCCACCAGCCACACCCAAACCATACTGGTGCCAAGCCCATTTCAATCAAATAGCTATATCTCAGGCCTGCCTCAATCAATCATCACCAAACCTGAATATATCCTGTACGACAGTACTGGGGAAGGGCCCTCCAAATTTTGTGCTGACCGGTCAAACGGGGGTGCTACAGCAATGTAACATGTCTGTATAACCCTGAAAAATCATTTTTATGATTTCTGTTCCAGGGACATATTACTGGATAAAATCTTTTGTACTGCAAGTTCTGTGAGTCATGCCAAGTCAAGATATATGCAATGCCCAATGATAGTCATTTGCATTCCCTTGTGGTGTTTAAAGACTTAATAAATAACATATTCCTATAACTTCTGCAATGTCCAGCCAAAGTAGGTCATTCTGGAAGTATATTAATCAGGACACTGCCCTTGTGGATGATTCATAAAAATAACTTGACCTACCTGTACCTTATGGCCACCAGCCACACCCTACCTGTACCATTTCCAGACTCAATGTAATCAACCGCCTTAATCTCAGGCATCCTTCAGCCAATCCTCACCAAATTTGACCCACTAATGTAGTGCTGGACCACAAACAGACCCTCCAACTTTGGTGCTGATCGGTCGAACTAGGGCGCTACAGCCACTGTTCATATGCGTCTAAGACCCACCTTACTAAATTCAGCTTCAATGTCCTTATTTCTCATAAAACGATCAAAGAATTATCACCTTTCCCTTCATCTGAGTCCATATTCTTAATCTCATTTCATTTTTCACCAATTTGCCTCATAGAACATTAGATTCATTTACACATGAGAAGGCCAGAAAGTATTAAATACCATTTATAAAATGGAGCGCTGACTCCACCCGCTGGCCGCACCATTTTCATGCCCATTTGAATAAAACAGCTATATCTCAGGCATGCTTCATCCAATCCTCACAAAATTTGACTGACTTCTGTACCACTAGACTCCCACCTTGTTTAATGCAGGTGAAATCTCCTTATTTTCCAACAAACATTTAAAGATTAGTCACCTTTCCCTTCATCTAAGTCCATATTTTTAATTTGCTTTCATTTTCCTGTCATATACCTCATTCCTCCCCATTGTGTCTATCAGGTCTCATTTTATCATAGTAGTATTTCCTACTTTCTAACTATTTACATACATTACCCATCAGTTATAGTCCGTACTTCATTTCCCATCATTACTTAAGTACTAAGCAGGAAAATAAAAGCTAATCCTTTCTCCTGTCTAAATAAACAGCCTAGAATAGGATACAGCATGATATTACTGTTGTTAAGAACAACTTAGCATTACAGGAGAATGATTTTACATCAAGAAATCATGACATACTCACTCAAAATGAAGACTTCTTTATAACATGAAATCCTGACACAATTTCATGACACCAGAGCTTCCTACCATAATAGAACAACCTAACATTACAGGAGAATGAGTTTACATCAGGAAATCATGACAAACTCACTCAAAATGAAGACTTTTATAACATGAAATCCTGACTTAATTTCATGAAACTTGGGCTTCCTATCATAATAGAACGACTTAGCATTATACTTTATATCCAGTTGTTTAAATTTATGTAGGCACTGAGGTCAGTTGTAGTCTTCAGAGAAGGGGGATCCTTGCACCTCTATATGGTGTTGGGGGAATGCATTGTGCAGGGATTCGGCATTGTGCCCATGACGCTCGCAGCGTTTGCCGCAGCGGCCTGGCCCCTTTCTGTCCTTCTCTTTGGGCCGCTCCCTGTCTAACGGTGCTGGTGGCTTGTGATCATTGTTGCAACGGTGGACGAGGATCGGGTCTTGGGGCACAGATCTCTTCATTAAGAGGCGCTGCAGCACCTGCTTGTCAGAGCGCTCCTTCCGGAAGTCATCTTCATACACCTTCAGCTGCATCAAGAAAGATAAAAGGATCATGGGAAAGGGAACGACCCCTGGCAGCAACATGGAACATTAACATATATACAAACATATAAATATTTTTGACAGTAAGCCAACTCATACTCACCAAGTTAAATGCAAGACAAATGGACAGGGATATAAATTTGAGTGACTTTTATAATGGCCAAATCATTATGGTCAGATGACTGTGTCAAAGTATTGGTGAAACGCTAAGACTTGTAGGGTACTCACAGTCAGCTGTGCTGAGTACATACTGAGAAGGGTCTGAGGAGGGAAAACCATGAACCTTGACAGTGTCATAGACCTGGCTAAAGGAGCTCCATCTACTACATCACAAGGAGATTCCCCTTCACGACAACCACACACCCAGAGGGATTCCTGTTTGTCCGCCTCCTATAGTCACTGGGGAATCTCATTAGTTGCTAAGGTCCTTCCCAGTTGTTGCTGGTGTCCTCTAAATTTCCCCCTGTACTTTACCTTACCTTTGATACCCAACAGATGCAAGATCTTCTCCGTTTCGAGAGAGTGATTCCTGATAGTTACTTCCTGTCTGCCAGGTCTGTCTGATTTAGGTTCTGTTCGCTAGCCTTTGTGTTCTGCCTTACCTTTCTGATCGCCAGATGTACATTGCTCGACCTCTACTTAATCTTTGACCTGTTCTGCCTGCCATCATGGATACTGTTTGCTTTTTGCCTGGTCCTAGCCTGCCCACTGACCATAGCATCGCCTATCGGTTTGGATACCTTTAGTCTGTCTCTCTGGTTTCTCTCAGCTTGTTGACTAAGGATTCGTCTTTCGCAATAAAGAAGCATTTAGAATAGATCTGTATCTGTATAAATAAAATTGAATTGAATTGAACCTGTGTCCTCTCTTTTGCAGACTGGGTGTTGGGCAACACAACAACGTGAACAAAGGCTATGCCGTCTGGTACGAATGAACAGAAGGGCTACTGTGGCATAAATGGCAGATAATTTTGATGATGGCCACAAGAGATGCGTCAAGAAATGTAGTGCATTAAGCCCTGCTGCTTCAACATACCGACTATGAATACCAAATGTTAGGTTAACATCTAATATATCCCCGACACACATCATTTTTAGGAGACAGACAACATTATTCACTTCATAGTCACAATGTGTTGGCTCACCACTTGTGTTTTTTTGTTTTTTTTTTATTTTACAAATATCTTATCCAGTACAGGATAATGGTGTGTTACATATTCCTATGTATTTTTAGGAGATCTATAATCTATGTATAAAATAAAATACAACATCAATCATTCATTAAAATACTAGACTACATTCCAGCGTCTCCTTTGAGGTATGTCTAGATAGGAAGGGAGCAATGACCTGCTCGTGCAGGAGTACCATCTGCTGGCGCATCTCCGCTTCTTTCCTGCGCAGCTTCTTGTTCTCCAGCAGCATGCGCTTGCGGTCCTTGTGCTCTGTCTTGTAGTCGGCCTCGTAGATTTGGGTCTGCAAACAGCGAGGCACACATCAATAAGCAGATATGCCATAGACAGTAAGGCCATAGACACTGCAGCTGACTCCTAAGCCCACAGCATGTAGGCACAGCAAGGCGTTTTCATGGCTATAATAAAATGTCAAAAATGTTTTTGGGAGTTAATATGCATTTTTTAAAAATGATCTTCACAAGACACCATGCTTGCATGTCTAGCTGGTTAATCTAAATATTTAGAACTAATAGCTGATGAATGAAAAGCTTCATAAAATCGCTAAAGACCAAAAGTCTGCCAGATAATGCTTTCACACAGTATGTGTACTTCCTTTGCCCGTCCTGACACTGTGCTGTTTGTGTATCTTCCTGTAGTTGCCTGGTTTTGCCCCTGTTTTTACTTTAATGTTCCCTTGGAGAATAACACAGTTTCCATCTACCTATATGTATCGACATTATCATCCAGATGAAAATCTATGTAAATCTGTAGTGCGGCTGTACTCAAACGTTCTACAGACAGACAAATAAACCAACAATAATGCTAAAATGGCAATTGGCACAAATGGAGATACTACAAAAAAATAATTGTAGCAAATGCTGTAATTAATAGGATTTGCCATCAGGTGGTGCTGTATACCATCTTGTATATAATGAGGCTGGTAATGGAGCCTTTGAGAGGAAAATAAGCTCTTACTACAGAATGCGGCAAGGTAGTTAAAATACACAAATTAAATGGTGTCAAAGGGTAGCTTGCATATAGCCTGCAGTGAGCGGTTGTGGGGTGTGGGCGGGCTTTAATGCTGGGTTTCCTGTTCTGCTTTATCAGCAGAGTATAAAGTTTACCTCCGCTACCCACCTGGCAGCGAAGAGCTTCTAGCTGTTCTTTCAGGTTCTGCATCTCCTTCCGAGTGGCTGTCTCCCTGTCCGGTTCCCTCCAGAGGGCGCTCTTCCCTACCGGTGCCCTTGTGTTTGTGACAGGGGAGGTGCCCGGCAAGAATGGGGAACTGCGGCCTGACTCTTGGTACAGCCTTTGGGAGGGCTCAGGGGGGTGCTCTATGTCTGGGGGTTGGGCCACCTCCAAGCCATTCTGTAGAGGGAGGGGAGGGGGCACTGAAACTGAGCATGTGACATAAACTGAGTTCTTAGCGATGGAAACACACACACACCCATTCACACCCACCCATGTCTGCAGCTTTGCTCCCACGGATATTGAAAATAGTACATGTACAATAATAATTATAATACAGTTATAACTGGTTATGACAAAATTTAGCTAGAAAGAAAGGCATTTGTTTTGAGGGAATGCTGGTTTTCAGGATTTGCTGGCTCAGCAGGGACACTTGCTCCCAATGGCATATTCACAGCACTCTTTATGGGGTGGCCCCTACTTTCAAAGGCCAAGTATTAAAAAAAGCAAAACACCATACTAATTTTCATCTCTATTTCTCTGTACTTCTCTATTGTTCCATTGTACTCTTTCAATCTCTCTCTCACACACACACATGCACGTTTGTACTCATAACTTTGTGGGGACCATCTATTCATTTCTATGGGCAAAGCTCTAATGCCAGCATGATGACCATAACCCCTACCCAGCCCTAAACTTAACCATAAGTTACCAAACAAAATACTAGATTTCCAGCATTTTAGTTGTTTGATTGTAGTCACAGATTTTTATGAATTGAATTTCCCCTTATGGTGACCAAAAAAGTGGTCCCCACAGTGTCAGAATAACAGGTTTTTAATCACATTGTGGGAACATTTGCTCCTGACAATGTAATAGAACATAAACCACATACACACACACACTCACTAGTACTCACTAGTGCCACCCCTGTCCAGTCCCTGCACACGTCGCTGTGATGCAGGCGACTCTCCAGGAGCCGGACATACTCCTGAAGGTGCTGGGTCTTCTTCAGCTCCTGTAGCAGCGTCCGCTCACAGTATTCCCTCTTGCTCTGTATGGGTCATAAAAAACACCCAGTGGGCAAGTCAGCAGTCTGTCTCCAGTACATCCCAACCCCCCCTCCCCTGCAGCTCCACTGCCCCATTAGCAAACCTCACCCATCATAAGACGCCCCCTGGAATGTACCTGCTCATGCTCCACTTTCAGTAGCAGCCTGCTGTTGAGGTGCTTGATTGCCATGCACTCCTGCTCCAGGTCACTGATGCGTTGTTGCAGCGCCGTAGTGGTGCCTCGGTACATGTGGTCCCAGTCTTCATTCAGCTTCATCAACTTCAAGATGTGAAGCAGCAGGACAATCAGACTGGGCTGCCACCCCCGCCCTCATAATGAACTGGGCTAGTGACCGTGACCCTTCACCTCCTTGTTGATTCTCCGCAGCTCTGTGTTCCTGTTCAGTAGCAGCAGCTTCTCTTCGTCCGCTGAGGTCACCGACATGCTCTCGGTGATCATTGTCACCTGGTCCTCCCCCCCAGACAGTGCATTTTCTGCCTCTCTGTAGCACACAGACAAGGCAAGCTGACAACAACCCCACCGCCACACACTTCGGAAACTTTCGTGTAGGGGTTGGCTGCATTGACTGCAATTCTCGTCACAAGTGAATCGATGATGTCAGGAGATTTCAGCAGACCCTGAATGGCCTATTGGGTTAAAGCTGTGGGTTTACCTTTCTTGTTTGTAATGATGTATCCTAGCAATGCAGAATTTCCCACCAAAGGCATATAACACCCTCACTTTTGATGAGGTCATAACTTTCCCCTCCCATTCCCAGTTCCATCTCACACTTCTTCTTTTTTCACCTGTTGTGCTCAAAGCCAGTGGGCACCCTGTGTTACAGTTGTTGACTGCATAGCGTGCCGCAGCTGCTGGCTTGCAACCAGTCCCCAATGGTTCAATAGACTGTATAACATTTAACCCATGACACCCACCAGCAACACAATTATGACGTCTGTAGCGACAGGGCAAGTAAAACATGGCTGTTCCTCTGAGTTTCCTTTATTGCCTCATGGAAACCAGACACAGGCCTACATACAGTGTCATGTCTAGGGATTCAGGACTATTGCCCTACACTTTGTGGTTTCAGGTTGAAGTTTATTCATGTCCCCACAAGGGTCCTTAATTGTGTCATTGACAGATATTTAACACATTTTCCAAGGAAAAAAAATCAAGCTTCAAAATTCAAGTAAAACTGTATGCAGATTAGTCTCAAATTCTGATAAAATCTAACTCTAAATCAACAGAATAATACAGAATTCTAAAAAGCAGGATTAAATTTGCCTGGAACAATTTAGAGCTGTGTGTGAATTGTGTGAAAATATTGACTGGATAATGAGCAAACTGTGTTCTAATTCAGACAATTGTTCTCTTTAAAACAGCAGTGGTTGTTTCACCTACAAATTAAGACAGGAAAAAATATGGCTCATGAAACAAGGACAAAAAACGTCTTGCGTTCCCTTCAGAGTAATTGTCCTGTTCACGACTTATGACCAGTAGAAATGCAAAGAATTATTTCCACAAAAATTGCAATCACTGGTAAAATTCACTCTGAGCAGTCCATGTGCTTATTTCCGGTTATTAGTGAATTCCAGCACAAATTTGACTATTTAAGATTTAATAACTTATTATATTCACACACACACACACACACACACACGCACACACACACACACACACACACACACACAGCTTCTACCCAGGTTATGATCAGGACTATGTTCTGATAAAACAATCTTTATGTGTCAATCTTATCCAGAATACCTGATTAGCTGAATAGTCCTCCCATCTGGGTTTGAACAGCTGACTTAAAGGTTACCCAAAAAATCTACATATACACTGGCCCATTGCGGATAAGATTGGCCACCTCTGTGAAAAACCTATCATAAAGCGAAAATGCATTTTAATACAGTACACCTAACCTAGCACACATTATAGCCTAGCCTATAGTCTACCTTAAAAACATGCTTGGAACACTTACTTAAGCATACAGTTGGACAAAGTCAATAACACAGAGCCTATTTAATAATTAAGTGTTGAATATCTCAGGTAATTTATTGAATAACATATTGAAAGTGAAAAACATTTACCCTTCGTAAAGTCAAAATATTATAACATGGACCATCGTAACCTGGGGAGCATCTGTACATACATGTATATATAAATTTGGTTGTAGTGCCAAAAATCCATTATAGTTTTATGTGTAGTATGCGTTCCTGTAAATTCAGATAGTTACCAACATAACTGGGTCTGGGTGACTGAATTGAAAAGGTAAAATGCATTTCAAGAAAACAAGAACCAGCATAATCTGCTTCTTATTTTCAGTGACCCAGTTCACAAGTGAAGACAGGGCACGAGTCAGGTTGGCAGCCACACAGACTCAGGATGGGGCACTGTGTATCCCTCTTCCCACTGGCACTTTGAACAACCTCTGTGGTGCCAAGAAGAACACAATGTGGGAGCATTTTAGCTTTGCGTCTTGTCTAGTGAAATCTTAGCCAGACAAAGTCTCCACAGTGCTGGCCCAGTATTACTGTAACTGTCTGGATGCAGTTCCTGGGCATCCCTTTGCTAGCTATGAATAGAGAGGGATTCCTGAAAACTGCAACCGGCCAGATTAGTGACTGTTTTACGGTAATCCTACCCACAATAGGTTTCTAGGCCTCATTTCTTTCATCGCAATCCCTTGACATTCCACAGAAGGAAGTGGAAATGCACAGTACTTCAGTGAATGCCGCGAAAAGCCCTACTGTTTTGTGGTATGGATTTCATTGCTCCATTCATTGGATATTCCTGGTGGAGCGTAACCATCTCCAAAACAACAAGCAAGCTACTGTATGAGCTTGAGTGTACAAGTCGACTTCTCTATTCATGAGCCATGTGGAATTTCTACATTGTACCTCATATGACACTCCAACTGTTCCTTGCATGCCAAATAAACAGAAAAAGGCTGATGAATTCTATTTACAGCCTCAGTGTATAGTCCTTAACCATTATATTTGTATTAATGAGTGAGTTGAAGGTTATCAACATTTTTTTCTCCTCCCAGATCTGTGCTGTTTCTTGCAAAACTCATACAATAACCCAAGTTCTACTGGCAAAAACGGCATTCCAGCCTGGTATTTATGATCAAACACTTTCAACCCATGGCAGGTGTTTCATAAAGCATGGGGGATATTTTAATATTTATTATAGAATATTCAAATTCTAGACTTTTTGGAAAACTTGTGAGCAGTTTATTTTCTATCATTCGCTCAGTATCAGAAGTATAAATCATTAGTTTTTGATGAGCCTCAATGGCAGTCAAACGGCAAAAGCTGCACAACAACAAAGAGTGTGGGAGGCAATGCAACCGGCCACATTTTATAAATTAATAACCGAAAACCAATTTCCAAAAACATTTCTGGTAGCCGACATCCTCTGATAATCCGACACGGCGGTGTTTCGCAATGTCACCCTGGATCTATTAAGGGAGATCCCTGGTTTTAAATGTCAGGTTGTGGTAGCTCAGTAGGCACATACTGTTTGTTCCCTGCAGCAGCCAGTGTGTGCGTCAAAGCTCAAACCACATATCTAGTATTACCGTGGCAACAATGAATAAACACGACATCACAGCCGTTTTGTCTCGACGTCTTTAGACTTTATTTTTCCTTCACTCTTCAGGGTTTTAGAACATGTCTACCCTGTTTGAAGATTTAGAGATAGTAGTTATTGTGGTATCCAAGAGTGGCGGTTTCATTTTCACATAGCACTGGCATCACAAAACCCAACAAAAATCATAGGTAGAATTTGAACGTCCCAATTTTACGGCCCCTCAACTTTAGAGATGAGGGCGAGAGACGCCTTCCAGTACATGCTCAAATTTATACCCACCAAACATTCTCAAATGATTACAAGATCCCCTATATAAATAACTTTCGAACATTCTATAGTGAACATAATTCAGTGCAAACATAAGTCTGTATCTAATTTGATCCTCTCTGTCAAATTACTGAAAGATACCAGGCAGCTATAAACCAAAGTAACATGAAAAACACACACATAATGGTCACAATAACCCTAGATGTAATAGATTATTATATATTACATAATATTATTTACATTTAGTGTAATTAGTAAACAGCTATAGCTTTCTGCTAATAGCAATAATTCTGTTTCTACTTACTCTGTGTTTCTTGGGGGTTTAACATGAACTGGCGAGATTGGACCCTGAGTCTGAAAGTTCTTCTGTGGAGGTGAATCAGATTCTGACAAAGACTGCGAAGATGAAGAACTTCCGTCCATGAGAGACTCAAACTGAAATCCAAGCCAAGTAAATAAGCAAAATGTTTTAAAATGTTGTATAAGAAAGAGGAACTTCTGGTAGTACCTTAGCCTTAGCCTCATCGGTGGGAAGAGTAGGAGACCTTCTCAGTCCTCTCTTTATGTTATTGGCTCTGCTTTCAAAGAGGAAGTATTAAAAAAAAAAAGCAAAAACAAAGCTATGTAAATTGTCACGCTTTCTCTCTCTCTTGCTCTCTCTCCGAAGGACATACGCAAACACAATCTCACAAATACAACAGCACACACCACTGCTGCAAAGCTCTTCTTGTGTTAAATAGCATTTATTTATGTGATTTACATTATCGGCAGGATAGAGATGGGCCAGAGTTGGAGACAACTGACTGAGGATCTGACAGCAGTGACGGCTTTTCAGAAATGTGGAAGGTAAATCATGAATCTAGCCTCATAAATTACAGCAGCCACTGTTAAACTTGGCAGCGATATTGTATAGCCTTAAGACAGTAAGTTCCCTTTGTTCTTTTTCACTTTGTTTATTTCGGTTGCTTAATTACGACTCTATAGCACGCCATCAAGGGCAAAACCACAGAGGGGGAATTCCAACATTGCAGCAACTCTGAGCTTGCTAAATTTGCACTGTGTGATTTACCCAATAGCATTTGCAGAACAACAGAAAGCAGAAGATTGTATGCTTGCAAAGGCCCTGTTTGGGGCCTAAGGGCATATAAGAAGACAGTACCGTATGGGTGAGCTAGAAACAGGAGATTAAATTGCAGACACTTCCCAGGAGCATTCTTGAACTTCCTAGTGGCCCTCTATCTCATAAAATAATAGAGAGGCGGCTACCTGTGCATTCCAGCACCCTTGCGTTGTGGTAAGTGGACATGCCTCAGTCATTCATCACAACAAAGTGCCAGTCAGGGTATTGCTGCACCTAGCAGGGCTTCACTGAGGAGAACAAAAGAAACTGCTTTATTGACTGTGCCTGTTGTCAAAGGTAAGGACAAATGACATGGTGCTACGCTGTCGCATTGATTTTCCCATTGCTTGCAATAGAGGGATGGTGGACGACTTTGGCGGATTGGCATGTGAGGGCCAATTTGATATCGTTAGTGCAGCAGCGTCTCATACTAATAACATACAAGGTAAAACATTGAGGCTGCATCTGGATTACTCCGTAGCATTCCAGATTAATGGAGAGAAAATCATCACCTTGATATTATCAGAAGCTTTCACTGAAAGCAACTTTATAGTTTTGGACATTTACCATCGTTGTCAGGATAAACCCCTTCTAGGGGGCAACAATAACTTCCCTACTGGGACACGAACTTGCAACTACATGGTAACTACTAGGGCTGGGCAAAAAAAATCGATTTTTCGATATATCGTTTTTTAAAATGTAGTCGATTCAAAATCGATTCTCAA
>JAODKF010000002.1:13157487-13174901 GCA_026779585.1 Mormyrus proboscirostris | reverse complement strand
AGAGGAGCTGGAGGAAGTGGCCGGGGAAAGGGAAGTCTGGGTTTCCCTGCTGAGACTGCTGCCCCCGCGACCCGACCACGGATAAGCGGAAGTCAATGGATGGATGGATGGATGGAATTAGGTAAATAAAAGTTCATAAAATAAAGTTCATAAAATAAAACAAATAAGATAATATACCAACAAATATAAATAAACTAAAATCAACATCTCATAAGGAATTGAAAGCCAAGGAAAAGAGATGGGTTTTCAGGCGAGATTTAAAAACAGACAGAGAAGAAGCCTATATAACCAGAGTTATATATTCGACTGTATTTTGACTAGGATAAAGTGCAAATATTACGGGCCCAAAACTTATCAGCTACAAGTAAATAAATAAAGAAAAAGCAAACTAAAACACACTGCAGGCAGAGAGCACACCAGAAACTTGAATTAGAAGATGGATGGATTGATGGATGGCTATTTTTTTGCCCCACTAGCCTGAATAAAAATTTAAACACTATTCTGAAACCAAAAACAAAAAGACTTGCATCTCAGAGTGCTTTTTTCCCAATCCATCCATCTTCCCCCAGATACAGCGTCATGGTGAGCCTGGAGCCTATATCAAGAAACACAGAGTACAAGGCAGCGGATTCTCTGGGTGGGATGCCAGTCCATCATAAGGCACATACATACAGGTCACCAAACCGTTTGGACTAGAGGAGGTAACAAAAGCAGATATAGGAAACATGCATTATAAAGACAAATACTGAAAGCATATGGAGAGTTGGAGTGAAGGGTATTTGAACCCACAACCCACTGCTATGAGGCCACAATATTGATAACTTCTTTATTGGGCTTTTGTAACTGAGAAACTTGTCTTTTGGGGCCTTGTGACATTGTGTGTGTTTTCTGAAACATCGCAATAATACTACAGTTCTCTTTTTATGAAATATGCTTGAATAAACCTGGTGTATATTCACATCCTATTTTGATTCTTGGTGGAATTGCATCAGAAGTGCATCTTTTTTTGAGCCAGTCGTGTTGCTTGAGGGTAATTTTTCTCTTATTTTAAGAAGTAAAGTTACAGAGGTAATTTTAAGAGTCAAGTCAGCATTTAAAAGGTACCTTTAAAAGTATGCAGCATTCAACATATTTTATTGCTAAATGTAAAAAATGCTACATCGTATGATCAAAGCCAATTCATTGGCAATCAGGCTGGCGATTATCAGGACTAAATGACATGTTGTTACTGTATACGGTGCTTAAATATGTAGAATTTACTGGTTATTTACATTTAATTAATTTTTGCATTATTATTATTATTCATAAATTATTATTAGTGATAATAATAATAATAATAATAATAGAAAGACACAAACCATAATGTCCTGAAGAAGAAAGCTCACCATTCAGTATGATCCTCTATAGTGTGCATGGGCTGATGACTACCACAGTAAGGATCTCATACTCACTTGTCTCTGGATGCTTTCTTCATAAGTAGCTGCATTACTTATTATCATTGAAGAAGTCATGAATCTTCAGAGATGTCAGGTATTCCAAATGTCAGTATGAGTCTGGCAGTAAGACAGTAATATGACACACACCAGTGATTCAGTATAAGAATATAGTTCAAGAACAGGTAAATCAGTTTGGGATTCGTCTGATCAAACTGCAGCCCTGCATAGTAAATCTTCAAATGTCAGCAAGTTACAGTAAAGCAGTTCTGCATGCAGAAGTGGACTAAAATGTGTCCGTGGTGCTGTGAGACTCAGTAACTACAGGAGGCAGTAACTGATGTTAAAACTAGGCGTTAAGTGTAAGGGGGTATTACTTTTTTTTAAGTTGCATGAGTGTTTGTTATGTCATTAGTAATGATTTTATCGGATAAAAAAGTTCATAAGTCATTATCTGAATAACATGTAATGGCTAGTAATTTTGTCAATTTTAAAAACAAACATTTTAAGCAAGATTGAATGACTGCACACAGAAAATTTTGCATGGAGGAGACAGCCCAGTAATGTCTGTTATGATGCAAGATTTTTTTACAATGAGTGCATTGTGCTTATAATAAATAGATATATTAGAGTCTGCTATACCTCATTAACAAACTTGCTCTTCTTCAGATATGTAGATTTACATCAATTAGAGTCAGACTGTTTTATATATACAGATGAATATATTAGTGTGTATTGTGCTGTGTATTATTCTCCATTAAACTGAAATTTAATTAACCCATTTTACTGAGCCACCAAGCAGAGACTGTGTTGGGTAACAGTATATACTTTTTGGCACACAGAATCTACTTCGGCAGTTTGCATCTTGTTCTTTCAAACTCATATCGTTGCATTTCCTCTCTTCAGGGATAGCAGCATAGAGGAATAGTTTAGAGTGAAGGAGAATGTGATTGATGTTGTATCACTTCTAGAAGGCATGAGTAAGCATGCATGCAGTCTCTGTCTCAAAGGCACACTTCAAAGATCTTGGATTCACCATTGACTGTATAATGTTAGGCAACTATAAGGCAGATACACATCCTCCAGACTTGCAGTCCCATTTGCCTGCCTTGAAGTTATACACTGTCATGTACAATGGTCAAAACAAGCTGTGCATGTTTGCAAATAATAATGATAATAATAACAATAATCACAACTTCATTGATCCTTCCTTTTTTACACCTCCCTCTTTTGTAGAGCAAGCTGTCTGTGAAGGGCTGCCACCTGTTGGGGAGCCCAGGAAGCTGGGGGTTATAGGTCTTGCTCAAGGACCTGCAGACATGCTGAGGCTGGGTTTGAACCTGCGACTTTGTGATTACAGGCACGCAGGCTGAGCCACACTGAGTCACATGCTGCCCCCAAAATATCCTCAAATGTTTGTGTTAATTCACAATTCTAATTTCAGGTTCTGACATAAAGGTTTACATATCATGCTCCATACCTGGATTTTAAATTTCCAGGGAGCATGTACTGTAAAATACCAACTCCACACATACCAGCTCTGCAGAAAATTCAGTAATAATTATGCAGTCAGCAAATTTCACATTGTAGGGGCTCCTACCTTTTAGTCAGAATTCATTTTCTCTTACCTTTGCTCATGTGTGCAGGGTTTGATTTGTTTTACGCATGCCCAAGCGGGGACGCGGGTTTTTGCTAGGGTGTTTAGGCACGCTGAAAATAAACACACTTGTTTTTGGCGCTCTGCTCGACTTGACTGCCTCTTTCCTTTTTCCACAACATAATGACTTTTTTATAAAAAGGCTTATAAAAAGAAAAGTTTGTAACACTGGACCAGGCAACCTCAGTAAACATCCACTCCGAAACAGGAAGAACTAAGGTACAAACCGTGACTATTTTTGCTTCCCCAAAGGTGTGCAGCACAGGCTGTCCATAATATGTTCTAAATATACTGTACAGAAATATGCATATTAGGAACAGGAAACAAAAAAGAAAAGATGTACTATGAAGTAACAAAAAACTTAGCTGAATACTGACATTAAACTTGTGATTATTCACAATGTTACATAAGTTCTCTCTCAACTGAGACACCGTCATCAACTTGCTACCTAACATGCCTTCCAGCAGTGTTACATAAGGCGATATTCCTCCGATAAAGGTAAAACCAGTTGAATTTAACACAAAACAACATAAATATCTCATTACAAAAATACAGAAAATAAAAAATATAATTAAAAAGTGCATATTGATAAGTAACTGCAGGTCACCTTGTCTGAAAACACATGGACATGGTAATGCGTACAAATTTTGCATTTCAGAGCAGATAATGGAACAGAAATTTTCAAAATGGATTCCGTGAAAAACCATACCACAAATTTGAATACTGGGTTTTTCCTGTACGTGCTTAACTGCAAGACCTTGACTTAAAAGCATATGCAAATATAGGTGAAACAAGCTACGTTTGAGTTACACTCAAACCTTCAAAAAACAGACCAATTGATTAAAGTATATGCTGGGAAGATGTATTGAATATATTGTTGCATTTCAAACATGCTACAATATACAGCATTTTGCATGGACACCATCA
The DNA here is from genome assembly GCA_026779585.1 of Mormyrus proboscirostris. Taxonomy (NCBI): domain Eukaryota; kingdom Metazoa; phylum Chordata; class Actinopteri; order Osteoglossiformes; family Mormyridae; genus Mormyrus; species Mormyrus proboscirostris. Next base: position 13,170,884 of record JAODKF010000002.1, on the reverse strand, counting down.
ATTTTTACAGCTGCTGAGGCAGAACACAGTACCACATTGTGATAAACAAATGGAAAATAAGACCATTTGGCCTATTGCTACTTAATTTGAAAATGAATTCCAGCAGGATTCTGATGAGATTTCATATTCTCCATAGAATGCACAAATATCTAGTTTCCAGTTGCTTACTTAGGTGCTGTTGGTGCACGTCTTTGAAAATTATCCCCTCGCCTGTCAATGACTGCGGTAGGGTTTAAATGTCAGTGCGTGTTTGCGAGCTGCTTCATTACATGACATCTGGCAGAATGCTACTTCTTGGTGGTACTCAGTCCCCAGCCTCTAAAGCCAAACCAGAAAGGTCTGGGCCAGCTTCCCAGAGCTGGTTGCTCCTGGATGAAAGGATAAAAATGAAGATGTCTCTGACTGTGCTGCCCGTGTGTGTGTGAGTGGTGCGCTTGCTGTTCCTGATGTCCTGGTAACAGAGGGCCAATCACGAGCTTTTGAAAGATGGACCACCAGCTAGGGCAACAGGAAATATTCCAGGAATAGGATCAGCCTGTCCCCAGATGCCAAAATGCTATAATCTCAATGGAAGTTGCAGGAGCCCCACAGCATGAAACAGCCAGAAATGCCTGTAAACAGACCTTTCACCTCCAACAACTCCCTGACAAAATAATGGTGGGATGGGGGGGATTTCCATGATGGGGGGTGATAATGGGGCTAGATCAAAGATCTTGCATCATTCATAGACCCCTGATGTGCACAGGGCCAGATTGAGGCCAAGTGTTCCTTCAGCCAATATGTCAATCTTTGAATAAATAATATTTGAATAATATATAACTCTGTGTCTGTTTGTATGTGTATGGGTCATGTATATATTATATTGTAGGGGCCAAATGTCCCCATATTGTGATAAAAATCTATTGTTATTTTTTTGGTCTCCACAAGGGGAAACTGAGTTTTATAAAAATCTTATAAAAAATGCAATCAAAAAATTAAAATGCCAAAAAAAAAGCCAAAATTGCATTTTCTTTGGTTACTTATGATTACAGTTAGGGCTCAGTTGAGGTTAATGTTGTCCTAGTTGTGATTAGGGTTATGCCTATTGAAATGAATGAAGAGTCCCCACAAAAATATGGATATAAAATCTCACAAGAATTGCCTACACAAGAAAAATGGGTACCAAATTGTACCTTTGCTTGCCTCTGCAGTTGTACCCTCTAGGGCAGGGGTGCCCAACTCCAGTCCGGGAGGGCCAGAGCCCTGCACATTTTTGGGTTTCCCCTCATTTAACACACCTGATTCTCCTTGTGCTAATTACCACACAGCTCTTGAGCTGAATTATTTGTGATGGAACAGGAAAAGAACTAACACGGGGCTCTGGCTCCCCAGGACTGGAGTTGGGCACCCCTGCTCTAGGGTCTGCCAGTTGTACCCTTAGCTGTAGGTAATTGTACCTTTTAAAGTACAGATAAGGACTATCAGGAACATTTTTGTACCATTTGGGGTACGTTAATGTTGCATGTCTATTTTTTTACCTTAAAAGGTAGAGAAATGTTAAGTACAGTCCCAGTGACAAGCAAAGGTACAACCTGCAAACCTGTTAACTTAATAGTGAACCACATAGTGAGCCACAGCCACCATGTGCTGGGCATGAACACAGCACAATCACAGCTGATTATGGTTTGCAGAGGAGCACAGAAGGCAACATAGATACAGAGAGTCTACAAAAACAAATGTACTGTAAGTGATTTTTAAAAAGGCTGCTTTGTGTTTTTACATAGTTTGTCAAATATTTTTAGATTTTCAGAAACTAAGACCTGTGCAATGTGTGGATGTACAAAAAGTTTATTTTAGATTTGAAAACCAATTTCACCGATTCACTGAAAAGAATCAGTTCCAAAGATCGATTGCTTCATAGATCAGACTTCACTTGGATAGCCGTTTCTCACTAAGACCACATTGCTTTGCATTAGACTTGGGTAGTAATATATAAGTATCATATTAGAACAGATTCACGGTGTGATATTACACATTGTAGAAAGACTGTGTGCTTGTGTGTGTGTGTGTAAGTATGTGTATATATACAGTACAGCCACCAAAAAAATGAAGAGACCACTCTATAGTTCTAAACAAATTTGCCTTTTTAAATTTGTGTTTAATAGTGGACCTGCTAGCAGAAGCAGGAGACAATGAAGACAACCAGAAACCAGCCAGGCAAAGGGCGGAAGCAACTTTCTAATGCCATAAATGACCGTTAACTAATCCGACGGTTTCTTATGACATCAAGTGACCTTCAAAAGGAATTGGAAACATTAAGTGGTATGAAGTGCACTGCTAGGACAGTTCCTATCTGGCTCCTAGAAGCAGGACTGAAGTCCCATAAAACAAGGAATAAATAATAATAATAAATAATAATAATAAATAAATAAATTATATATATATATATATATATATATCAATTGAGAAGTGAGTGAAACAAAAAAATTGTGCTGTGGTCTCATTATTTTCTGTGTCTGTCTATATATAAAAATATATTAATACCATGGTCTTTTACATAAATGGTTCATTTCATATAATTCCATAGGTGAGGGTTTAGGTAGTGTTATAGAAATGCCTTAACGCTGTTAAGCACCCCAATTTCTGGTGATGTGCCACAGCAGGGACAGTGTTGCCAACAGAATATGATGGAGCAAAAACAAATAATGATGATCCTCTGTCTTTTGTAGCTGATACCATTTGTCTCTAGTGATCACAGGTTCCATTTGTCTCTTTGAGTAATTGGCTTCTGTCTAGTGATTTTGCAGCCACTGTTCAGGACGTCTTAGCTAAAATTTACATGCACAGTCACACTCACAGCACTCACAGAGAAACACACACTTAAACATATGTTAATGAATTATGGATTATATTAACGACTTTTTTGAAGATGAAGAATGGGCTGTATGAGACACTGGTCAATTTCAAGATTTTCCTGAAGACAGAAACAAGAAAAAGTTTAACAGTGCCTCTGTTGATAGACAGCTGGCCTGTCTGGAGAATTAGAGCCAGGGATTTAAGCTAAACATTTTTCATATATGGGAAAGTGTCATGGAAAATTCTCTTCACAGAGGACGGATACAGATTCTTAACTGAGTCAATCAACCCCCTAGTGAACGTATCTGCATAATGCTGTTCTTTTTTTTCCTCCCATTAGTCAATCATTCAGCTTTGTTAGCCGAGCAGAAAGCCTCCCCAAGCCAGCCTTATGTCGCATATACCCCATGGGGTATCACAGGCATACATTTAATTCAAATGTAACATCCTGTATGACTAATCTGTTGTGCTACGTATCAAAGCTGTGCTGCCAAATACTAGCTTCCTGCTCTCTCTCTGCGTTTTTGAAGGGGAGTGAAAGAGCTTCAGGAGCAAATGTGAAGACCACTTAGGAAAGGGGGCCAGGAGGATGGGGTGGTGACTGTGCCCTGCAATGGCTGATGCTGCCAGTGGTAAACAGACATCTGGGTACGAGGGCACATTCATTTGCACTTCATTGTGCTGTACTTGCTTTTGTTTTTTCCCCAGGTAACAACTATGTGAGAAAAAACTGTCGTTTTTTGCAGCACATAGATCTCGTTCTCATCATTGCATAACTTTACTCAAAGCCAAAACAAATCAGGGATTTATTGAGGCTTATGGCAGAGAAAAAAAGAAACTTTGGACGACACCTGTGCAAAACAACAACAAGGCAAAAGAACAGTGGCTAGATGATAATTTCCCGTATGACAAAACAATGCAACGTACAGCACAATTGAAGTGCAAACAAACCATGATGCTACAGTAAATGCAGCAACATGCATAAGATGGAGGGAATTTCCATTCACAAAAAATGTTTTAGTTCTGTAAACCCACATATTTCAAACACACACAGCTGCCAAGCAGAGTCAACCAGCCCACTACAGACTCCGACAGATATGCGTTCAAATATTGTCTTCATAATCCTCTTAATGTGAATCCCCTAAATTTGTTCCCCACTGTACAAATAGTGAAGTAGAATACCTGCACACAATTTTCATGCTTTGACTATTAATCTACATGCTTGGGAATATGCTTAGGTTTTTTCTAAAATTAAATTTAAAACGCTATTAAAATTTAATTGGATTAATTGCTTTTATGTCTGTCAGTAATTTTGGCCCTGCTTAATTGCTTTAAAATCTACCGTACTTGTAATATTGGTGTTAAATCTTTGTTTATGTCCCAGAAGGAAAAGATGCTATACAATAATAATAATAATAATAATAATAATAATAATAATAATAATTTAAAGGTACAATGAAGGGTGCATTTATACATTATATACACAGTGAACGAGAGAGTTCAAATGCCTTTGTAATTGTTTCCTTGACATTATATATGTACACAGGCTCGGAAAGGCAAGGATACCAATCGAGGTACATAATGCAATGTCTGCTCCATAAAAGCCAGCTAGACAGAGAGAAGTGTTTCTGCACACATTCGCTTCACTCTTACTCTTGGTTAACCTGTCGCAGTTCAAAGGTTCAGTAGAATTAAATGTAAATGTATAAATAATCACAGAATATATGGATTTCGCAGCACGGTGGTGCAGTGGTTGGCACTGTTACCTCACAGCAAGAAGGTCCTGGGTTTGATACCTGGGGTCACCCAGGGTGCCTTTCTGTGTGGAGTTTGCATGTTCTCCCCATGCATGCTTCTTTCCGTGAACACACTTCTTTCCGTGGCCCCCAAACCAAGATATCTTCCGAAGTACACACAGGCATTTATTCCCAACAACAGTACTTAAAGGTTTACTTGAAAGCTTGTCATACTGAGTGGAATAGTTGTGCACAGAATGTAGCTTTACTGTGGGGGAGGCTTAAGTGCAGAAAACGCTGTAGACCTCTGGATATCAACAGAAAAAATCTCAGCTAAACGTTCATGTCAGTAACCAGCACACCTCTGTCTTTAGTCCTCTCACTTCTGACACCATGAAGCTGGTGAGACACCAAGGCAAAGCACTGCATGAATACCCAAATGCACTCTGCGTCCCGAGCACACCCCCCACCCAGAGGACGAGCCAAAGTTGGTGGCGAGACGAGGACAAGGGAGGCCTCATGTGTCAACAGGAACAGCTCTGTTTTCCCAGCCATGTCGATAAAGCTGTCTTGGCAGGCAGAGTGTGTGCAGGCAGATGTAATGACGTGAGGACTGGAGCCGTTGCCAGGTTCCATTTACATCTGATGGGCTACAGACTTCCAGCATCATGCTCCAACATGGAAGCCTAATGCAGGTACCTCACGGAGCCTGCTGCTATGGATAAAGGCATTGGGAGGATATTTACAAGGACATGCCTATGCGTGTATGTGTCTATAGCTTTCATTTCAAAGAAAACACTGCCATATATGTATTGGAAAACGTGCATTGTGTGTCTCGCCATGTTGTCTACTGTTAACTTATGGTCAGGCATGATCAGTTTTACAATTCATTGGAATGTGGCATTAGGTACAGATGATTTAATTAAAACAAGTCATTGGAAAGTCCTCCCGGAATTATTTTATGTGGTCAGGTGAAACGTGGACCACAGATTCAATCAGAGTAAAGCGTTACAGTCAAAGATGCATTCATTGTCTTGTTTTGCTCCTTAAATTAGATATATTTTGGCCATAATGCAGTTTTTTTGCCTTCCCGGTTGGGGCCCCAGCTGGAGCCCAGGATGAGACCAGAAGCACCGTCCCTTAATGTAGTTTTGCCTCATTCTAGGTTTCTGGACACTACCATCCATCACAGCAGATGTGTTTATGGGGGAGGGGTGCCCCCATACTGCCTGGGGTCACCTTTGACAGAGTACACAATGCATTCACCCTGATGCCCCCCATCACTCGCTGCCCCCAGTATAACTGAAAGATGATCTTATTTCATCATCAACCTGGTTAAGAGTCGCTGCAAGGTCTGGGCGCCGAAGACTCCAGAGTTCATTCCCTTTGGGGGCTGCGGTCATAAAAGTAGCATTTTAAATTTAGTCAAGACAGCGCTGGATCCTGTTTGCGCAAACCAGCGGCCTTGAACACTTACTGTTTGCAGCGAAAGGCATCTCCTTTTAGGCTGCAGAAGTAGAATGAGATGCATCGGAATGCTTATCCATCGACCCACACATAGATCAACACAAACCTACAGATGGAAGTCCCCTGTGTGGGGCACACACATTACAATTACCAGAAAAGGAGTGTCACATGACAGCGCACCCCAGCAACACAATTCCAATTACCACAGTTTTCAATTACCTTTAATACTTTCAGTAGTTCAACAGCTTAACCTTGTTTTGAGTAGTAAAAAATTGATTTTGGTATCTACCACCCAATACATTGACTTCATGTCCCAGCTTGTACCCTGCTGCAGTTCTTAACTTAAATTTAAATTCTATAACACATGCATAAACAATGCCAGGGTAGCTAATCAGGAGAATCAAGCCCATTCTTGGTGCATGGCTTTGGTTGTGGGCTGATGACATGGAAAATAATAGACAAAAAATTTATGTTAATGCTATTGCATACTCAGCGGTTCTTAAACTGTGTGCTGCACCTCCATCCCCCGCTTGAAACAATTTACCGCTGGTGCCGTCCCCACCCCTCTGAGACTGGTCTCAGGTGTGACATTCCAGGACTGAAACTCAGTCTCGTTATGGCCCAGTGCATAGCAATTTTTTGGTACCTCCTTACTTTGCCGTCATGATGTACAGCAACCTTGGGTTAACAACATTTTTCACAAATACAGTCATCCATCGACTTGCGTAATATTCATTTCACGGGCAACAGCTCTGGTAGACATTCTTGCAGTCAGCATGCCAATTGCACGCTCCCTCAAAGGTTGCGACATCTGTGGCATTGTGCTGTTTGATCAAACTGCACATTTCAGGGTGGCCTTTTATTGTGGGCAGTCTAAGGCACACCTGTGCAATATTCATGCTGTCCAATCAGCACCTTGATCTGCCACACCTGTGAGGTGGGATGGATTATCTTGGCAAAGGAGAAGTGCTCACTAACACAGATTTAGACAGATTTGTGAACAATATTTGAGAGAAATGGGTATTTTGTGTATGTAGAAAAATTTTCTGATGTTTGAGTTCAGCTCATGAAAAATGGGAGCAAAAACAGGAGTGTTGCGTTTATATTTTTGTTCAGTGTATGTTCTCACTTCTGGGACAAACCCCAAAGAATGGATTGGGGGCGCCAAGTCATCGCAGGGCACACTCATGCGCCATTCAATCACCTATGGGCAATTTGGCAACCCCAATTAGTCTCAGCATGTTTCTGGACTGGGGGGGGGGGGGGCAGAGTACCGAAAGGATACCCCACAACAACATGGGGAGAATATTAGAATTTGGTGATTAATGGTCATTGTCAACACACCACAGAAAAGCACACAGTGCGCAACAACAAAATGTGTCCTCTGCATTTACCCCATATGTGACTTTCGTGACATAGCAGAGGGCAGGTAATTCAGCGCCCGGGGAGCAGTGCTTGGGGATGATACCTTGCTCAGGGTACCTCAGTGGTGACATGCTGGTGGGGGATTCAAACCTACAATCTTTCAAGTACAAGTGCGCTTCCCTAACTATCAAGCCACCACTGCCCAAAATGCAAACTTCACAACCCTGATGAAGCCTCAAACCAGAGGTGTGAAGCCGCAGCGCTAAGCCCTGCACCACCATGCACCCCCTGCTTGTCATATATATGAATTACATTTATAGATAAAACTTAAACACTTTGCACTTTGCACCATCCATCTACCCATTTCCCATAACTTTGTTCACTCATGCTTTAGAGAAATATGTAAATACATAGCTGATGCACAACTTTAACATGACTTTAAAACTTTTATCACTTTAAATGCGATATATCCAATATTGCCCAAAAATAGGCCCTTCATCTGTGATCAACCTTTGACCCATTTGACCTGGTTTTAAGACTCAGTACTCACTCATTGATATAATGCTATTTGCAAAGCTGAACACTTTAAGATCCAGAAGTGTTTCTTAGGGCTAAAGATGCAGCTATAATGGGTTGCCAAACTAAGCCTAAAACATAAGAAACAGAATGTTACTTTAAGGGGATTTCAAAGTAAGAACCGATGGCAGGGTTCACAGCTGAAGCTGGGCTTCCTTAGGGCTGACAGTGATGGCTTTTCAATGCTTTGGTCCCACAGCAGCAGACTCCCAGAGGCAGCCCACCCTCACAATGAATTGTCACCTACAGTTTATGCTCCGGAAGACCAAGCCAAATTGCTCACACACCACCTGTGCTCACAGGGGGCTTTTAAACCAGCACCATACAAAGAAATTACTCCACAGATTAATTATGCAATTACAGTGCTATGGGCTGAGAGCAAAATGGAAATTAAAGTATAGAACTCCATATAGGGACGTAACTGAAGTGGGACAGAGATACGAATGCCTCACGAAAAAAGCAGATTACGGTTATGAGGAAGAATATGTAGGTTAAGAAAATAATCTTGAAGCTCTCTGCAAGTGATCTGTGTTTATGTTAAAAAAGGCATTATCTGGATAAATGTATATGCTGTGAGTGCAGATAGTAAGAAACATCTAGCTGTTTAATAATTCCATCCATCTGCTTGCCTTAAGTGCAAGACTATACCAGGCGTCCCATCCCAGAAAGCAGAAGGCACAAAAGGGAGGGAGATTCCAGATGGGTGTGTCACGGAGACACCATCCATTTAATATACATATTTCTTGCCTGTGGGAGGAAACTGGAAGAAAGCACTTGGGGCTTTCTAATGTGTTAAACTGATGGGAACAAAATTAATTAAAGTAGCTGCATACTTATGGGAATCAATTGGCTCAGACTCTAATGAGAGTTCTTCATAGTATTTTACATTGTGATTGATGTTTGCATTGTCCACTTTGTATAATACACCCGTCTCCCAGACTTGTTCTGTTGTCAACCTATGATTGCATCTTTATCAGCACATAAACATTAACATTGGCTGTTTATATTTCCCTAATTGTGTGTAAGTTATGTCATGGAAATTACTAACAGATACCTGACATGGATATGCTACTCAGTATTCTGCCCGAATGCAGCCCATTAAAGACATAGGCGTCCACTGCAGATGCATATCCTATGCACATCTGCTGCATCTTACAGTATGTTGTGTGGATATTAATTTTTAATACATGCCAGGAAAAATATGCACTGTTCTGAATGGTCTTGGAGATAGCAGAGAGCCAACAATTCTAGATTTGCTTGGTAGGGACACCTGTCAACACAGCTAGCTTTGGGTGGAAGGCACACTGGATTTCTGGTTACATAACATAAAACTGTTATTTAACCTGTTGCTTGCAGTTCATATTTAGCTCTGTTCTTGACTGGCTGTCTCCTGACGTTTGAAGGCAAGGACATAAGAGGAAATGTTTGAGGGTCTTCTTTGGAAGCATGTTAACCTCTATGCTTCCATGCTGTAAGGCATTAGTAAGGCTTTCTGCAAATGGGCCCATTCATTCAACTTGTATTGCAACAGTAGAAGCAACAATTCCATCAATAAGATGTAATCTTACTGTTGATGTCTCATGTTTTAGCCAAATAAAATTTTGAACTGAGCATAATTAACTTTGCACTAAAAATTCCAATACACTCCTGCACGGTAAAACAAATTGTGGGTCATTATTTCCTGATGAATGCAGCTTTTACATTGCATATGTCTTCCTCCATAAATACAACGTCCAGTCCCAAACAAAACAAAGCCTTAACCAGATTCCAAGCATGATTTGAACTTTGAGATTTTAAGCCTAGTTTGGTTCGGCCTCCCTGATTGGCCTGGTTTTGTTTGTGTTTGTTTGTGTCCAGCATCTCAGCAGCTTGGGGTTTTAATGTTGCATAGCTGAGTCATTTTTGCCAATCAGCCTCCCACCTGGTGTGTTGATGAAGGGCCTTCATCTGTGGCCTGGGACCTTTGCCACCATGTGACACTGGCTCCTAAATGAATCCTGTACCCTTCACACACATGAGAGGGGGTGTACAGTATGCATTTGAAGGATTGAAGAAAGAAAAACAAAAAAATACATTTTCCTAGAATAATACCTTCTCCCACTGAAAACCTGACACAGGCACTCAATCAAGCTTTGGGTCTATTAAAGATTATTGATCTGGAAAGCCAGGTGTGGAGGAGTGTATAGGAGTGCTTCAGGGAGGAGTGTGGAAGAGGCGGAATTCACATTTTTTTTAATGGCTTCTATAACTCTGTACCAAGAGGACAGGGTTTTCTTTTGAAAGAGACCAACAGGAGCAACCCCCTCCCCCAAAAAATGTTAAAATTAAAAATTTAAGATGTATAAATGGAGAGGTTAATTTTCCTGCATACGCACTAGGATGAGATGCTTCTAAAAGTGAAATGTGCATGAAATAGAATGCCACACATCTCCAATGGGACTCTAATAAGTCAGTGATTGATCTGTTGAGTAAAATGTCAGCTGAAACTCCAGCTTGCACAAAGTCACAAGAATAAATCTGAGTTATGCTAAATTCTGAAATGGTCTATTAACTTCACTTGTTGAGGATAACAGACAGTCATTTAGACAATGAACAATTAAATAATGCTCTGCTACTAAATATATGACCTGTACTTTTTTTTTGTGTTTGTTTTAAATTTTTATATATTTATATCTAATAAAACATTGTTTGCAATCAATCCATCTAATTCAACAATGACACCTTTCATAGTTTTGTCAGATTTATATAATAAATAATTACAATAATAAAGTTAAATAATAACACTCTATATCAAATTCATCTCAGAGAGATGCAATCAGGTTCTGACAGCCAGCAACACCATGTGACATAGGGAGTGGGCAAGTCGAGGCGGGGCAGGGATCTTTAAAAATTAAGGGGGCATTGGGGCAGATATGGTAAAGAGGAGCCCAGGAGTAAATGGGGAGGGGTGGGGGCAAAAAAGAGGAAAGGTGCACAGGCCTGTCTCTTAACATGGCTTCCATTATTCCACATGCAAGGAACCAGGGATTGGTAAATCTAGTCAGTATCTTAAGCTCCAGTCACTGAACCTAAGATAGACCTAAGTAATACCCTTCACATTCATAATTAAAAATAATGCCCTTCAGACAAATTCATTTTCATTTTCTAATAAGCCAAATAATGAAATAATTACTTGTAAAATCTATATTAAGTTGTTCTTCATTGTAGCTTGCATGCACAGGGTATTTGTTCTAGGACTCCCTACAAATCAGATACCAAAATCTGCAAATATCAAGTCCCTTATATAATATGGTGTGGTATAACTAGCATATATCCTCCTATATACTTTAAATCACCTCTAGGTTACTTATAATACCTAATACAATGTAAAAACCATGTGAATAGTAATTATACTGTATTTTTTAGGGAATAATAACAAGAAAAAAAGTCTGTACATCAATTAATTCACACTGATTCAGCTTAAGCCTTGGGTCATGGGATATTAAGTTTTGCTTTTTGGAACTTCCTGGTTTTTTTCTGAAATTGGTTGAATCCACGGATACAGAACTTGTGAACACAGAAGGCTGACTGCATGTACAATCAGATTTAATGTTGTGCATTTTAATAGCTAAGTAATATTAATATATTAATATAGTAATATTAATATTATTAAATAAATAAAGGTAAAAAACAAAATCTAACAATTAATAAGCCAATCTGGAGATCATGGACCTAAAGAACAAATTGTGTTCTAGAACTGTCTGTCTATCTGCTCACCACCTACAAACCCCAAAACTAGAGTCAAGGTTTTTTTTGTTCTTTTGGGGGATGCACTTTGGGCGAAAAACGACAAAAAAGTAAGCTAGTCATTTCACAGCTGTAAACCTTGTCAGGTCAGAACATGATTCTCAAAATGTGAATCAGGACAGGAAAATTCCTTCAATAACAAGTGTTCCAGAACGGTCTCACTCAATTTGCTCTGCCTAGCAATGCTCCTTAAGTCAACTTTAGTGGGATTAACTTCTAATTTTTATTCCATAAGAGACCAGCGAGTGAGTTTAGTCAAGACATTGCACTTCTCCTTTTGTCTGTTGAGGCGGAGTACCCCTCTAAACCACACTCAAATTCCCAAAATGGCATAGAAATGTATGTTACTCAAAATTCATATTGTAGGATATTAGACCTTGTTAGAAGGACTGGATGCAGATTTTCCAGCGACAGCTTTGTTGTCTGTGTTGGCATGTTGCCTTTAACTTGAAGTCTGCTGAAGGAATTGTATCTGACTGTCTGAACAAGTTGTTGACCCCCATTATGACAACTTTAACAGGGAAATACCAGGGAACATGTAATTCTGCAAAAAGCTGGTTTGAAACTTAAAAGCTTGAATGTAGTTTATGTTCCATCTTGTTAGGTATGACGGGTCAGGAAAAGATAAATGTACTCAGTCCAAAAGACTTGAAACAGATAAATGGTGCACAGTGCAGTGCACAGTTTTGCACCTGACGCTACATCATTTACTATAGGAAGGGTTGGGTCAGTGACAAGTTTAGAAAGATGAAGATAACTTCTGGAGGATGTAGGTTTCCAAATCTGGAGAACCAAATCCCTATGTGGGATCCCTCATACAGTCCTGTAATTATAATACTTGTGAATAATAATTGTCAATGGGGCTGTACCCTCAAGGGTCTGCCAATTGTACCCTATAGGTACATCTTCAAGGTACAAACAACATTAATGTACCCCCAATACAAAAATTTTCCTTATAGCCCATTTCTGCACCTTAAAAGGTACAAGTACCTACAGTACAATTTGCAGACCCTTGAGTGTACAGTTCTTTTTTTTGACACTGTAATGGAACCTGATGAGGTGACCATATGATGCAACAATTTGTTTTAATTATTGTGATAGAAGATATGGTACAAATCAGCACACAACTGTAACCTTTAAAAGCAAAGGTAAAATATTATCAATTCAGAATCTCACCCGGAAACAAAGCAGTAAATTTTGCAAAATATAACAAACTTGATGAAAAAAAGCCGTACTTAATCATGGCAGTGTTGAACAACAAGAGGGCAGTGTGTGTGTATCTGCGTATCTACAGAAAAGTACCCAATAATGTACAGAAACATTTTAAAATCTCTATATTCTCAGTGAGGATGGAGGTGGAGCAATTACTTATGCCTGCTTGCATTTCTGTTCAGATGTAACTACTCCCCCTTTACAAATGTGTGATAAATATATACTAGATACATAACCTGAAATAATGAAATAATACTGGTCTTTGCAGGGTCTATACAATATCTTGGTAAACATATTGAATATAAAGACATTTTAAATTCTATATAAGTGTATGATATTGTTATTGTCACGCCGGGAGTCACAGAACAGCGGAGATCCAGAAATGCGGGGTCAAAGCCTTTTACTGAGGCACAGGTACAG
>JAODKF010000002.1:13142443-13157086 GCA_026779585.1 Mormyrus proboscirostris | reverse complement strand
GGAAGAGAACAGGGTCAGGACCGAACAGGGGGGAGACAGGCAAGGCAAGGGTTCGGGTACAGACGAGAGACAAGTAACTCGCTTAGTATGGCTTCGAATCATCGGCTCAATACTTCGCATCCGACTGTTCAGCGAACCCGGCTTATATACGCAGCTTGTCCCCTGCTGACGAGCTGCACCCGCTCGACCCCGCCCTTGTGGGCGTGACAGTTATGTGTAATGGAAAAATATATATTATTTATATTAAAAACCTCTAATAATTTGTAAAATAAATTTTAGTTGAAACAAATTGTTTTACTTTTAAATTACATAAAGAATATGTTTAAATTGTATTTTTTTGTTGACCTGTAAAAGTGATTAAAGTTCTTGAGGGACATTTGTGGTTGTAGTTATATCGTTTGCAATGATAGCCTAGTCCCATTTTTAAAACCTATATGTAAAGAGATATTTGTTTAAAATAAAAAAAATGTCATTTTCCAGGATTTCTTTGCCACACATAATACAGTTACTAACTTTTTTCTCAAAGATAACGTCAGTCTTTTCTTCAGCAAAATGAAAGTAGCCACTTAATCTCTGAAACAGAGAACTATTTCTGAATATTACTATTTCTAATCTCTGAAACTCTGAACTATTTTACTGTAACAAACTTACATCAGCTATTACGTTAGTCCCTCTGACCAAAGCGTGTATGGAGGATCACTGGAGGAGGGAAGACCTGGAAGAGAAATGGTGAGCTCAAAAGCAAAGAGTCACATATCCATTCTCCAGAACAAAACCGCTAAAGGATTTAAGACCTAGGGAAAGGGGGTATTTGCATGGATTATGTTTAATACATATGTGATACAGCAGAGGGAGATGAGGAATTTTCTGGAGAAATGCTATTTCACTGCATTTGCTTAAAGACCATTTCGCTACACAGCATAGCAGGGGAGTGTGAGAAATTAGCATGGCTTGCATAACAAAGTTCACTCGTGCATCTCACGCTCATGATGTGAACGTCGTCAGCACCTTCAGAGTCTTGCAAGTGATTTTCTTCTGCCAATGAGAATTAAGTGTGTGAAAGAGTGACAAAAGTATCCCTAATGGGTATTTGCAGAGCACCTCATTAGAAAATCATTATTTAAATGCCAGAATCATTTAGTTGTCCTCAAGGCAGCTGATGCCAAGTCCTGATAGTTAATTATATTCTGTCTATGACATGGAACAATCACATGATGTGTCACAGGTTTTGAACATTAAGTCCACACCAGTTCAGTATTCTTCTTCTTTGGTCATGCTGATGAACTGGATGAAAGCCCATGCTGTGAATTATGCAACGACAAGAACACAATACAGTATTTTCTTTTTTTTGTGCCTGTTAGTCCATATGGAAGTTTTTCTAACATCTAAGGCAGGCGTTCAGACTTTTTTTTTTTGAGATGGCTGAGCCCTCTTTAAAAAAACAGCTTGCAGTCCAGATGGTGCAAAATCTGCTATCTGGTACACACATGTGAGAAGATTACAGGAAGATTACCCGAAAACTTCATGGAAATAGGCTTACTCACTTACACACTCGCTGAGTCATCCACAGCTTCTCTGGAAGACTGCAACAACACAAATTACTCCATCTTCTTAAGTTCTCAGCTGGTTTACATTGAATAAACAACTGAAATAAGAAACTTGTGTAGCTTTTCACCCATGAATTGCAGAAGTACTGGGATAACATCTTTACCTGGAGGAGAAGTTCAGGATGATGATGATTATGATGGATCCATCCACCCATCCATCCATTTTCTGTAACCACTTGTCGTATTCAGGGTCATGGGGGGTCCTGGGCCTATCCCAGAGGTTATGGGTGCAAGGCAGGGAACAATCCAGGATGGGGCGCCAACCCATCGCAGGGTTTTGGACAGCCTAGGTAAAGCCTGCTTGATCAAATTAAATACAAAATTCAGCCCTAATGAATGAAGATGAATGGGTTAAACAAAGGCCATTAGACCCAAGCTACATATTCATTGAAAAATATGTTGAGGATGGGCTGTAACTATTCTGTGACCTTTTGCATATGTGGTAAAGTCATTATTGTGTTTTCTGGTCGGGAAGGCTGTTGCGAAAGTTGAAATCTGGCAAATGAAAGACTGACTGCACAGTATTCAGTGTGTTTTAATATGATTGAGATACTTGTTTTTTTAAGTAATGGTAAAAGAAAAATTGTACAGATTTTCTATTCTTGTCACACCAGCAAATAGCTTTGTCTTTGTTTAGTCATGCCCAGCCTGGCCAAACTCCCCTTGCTTGAATTTTCTCTCACCTGCAGCTTATGAACACGTTTACCTGGTTGGGTATATTTTAGGGCTTTGATTTCACGCCCTTCCTGAGGTATTACCTGTCACACTGCACTGAGACATTGTCACTTTACTATTCTGCCCTTGTCTCAACTCTTGCATGATTCATTGGTTTTGCACCTTATCTTGAAACCTGAATTTGTTTTTTCCCTCTGCGTTGGCATTTTCTGGCCTCTAGGATTTTGTCGGTGTTTTTGATTTCTGATTTTAGATTACGATCTGAATATGAAAACTACCCCTGTGCATCCACATTTGGGCCCTCATGTCAGTTTTTTACAGTTCTGTACTGTCCTTGACAAAAATAAGATGCAACAAAGGGTTTAGAGTGGCCATTTTTGTCTGCTTTCTCAGATTTTACCCATCTTCACATCTGGTAGAAAAGACTATTACCGCGAAATGACAGATCTCAGCAGGGTTCTGATCTACTTTAATTCTCACCATGTCAACTGACCATTTTTCTTGCTCTACAATCTCAATTGCTTCTCAATAGCTGTCTTTTATCATTTTGTGGGCCATAATACCAGGAAGAGTAGTGAAGTATTGTAGTTAATATATTCCAGACAAACTATTCCACATCATGGTTAGATAGATAGATAGATAGATAGATAGATAGATAGATAGATATGAATCTTGCTAAAATATGAGTAGAGGTTTCATCTGGGGGATCATGGTGGCTTAGTAGCCAGTGCTGTGTGGCCTCGTACCTCCAGGATTGTGGGTTTGACTCCCACCCATGTCTTTGAAGTTTGCTTGTGTTTGTTTATTTCCTTCGGGCACTCGTCTTCCTCTCCAGCCCAGTAACATGCAGATAAATGAATTGCTGTTTCTGACTTGCCCGTAGTGTGCGACTCCAAGTGCCGACAATGGATTGGCATCCCACTCACAGCGCAAGCTGGCATAGGCTTCAGGCTTGCTGTGTTCTGTACTGAATAAGTGGTTACGAAAGATGGATGGCTGGTCTGTGGAAGGACTTCTGAGGTTCTGATACATTGCACAGAGGTACCTTTCATGCATAAAAATGAGCCCATTCATCCTATGAATATGCCTTCAGAGTGCCAGGGCGGATCCCCGTTTATTACCACACCCAAACACCCTCATGGGGACATGATATTCTAAATCTTATTTAGGAGCCGCACCTGAGAAAGAGCCTTTACTTTTTATTTTTTATGACTGCAATTTTTGAAATTGAAGAGAAGAAACTAAATGTGATAATAGTGAATTGGGAAAAAGAAATGTCGACTGCTGAAGCCTCATGTTAGATGTCAATTAATGAATTTTGACTAATTTAACTAGATCACATACACACCGTTTAGTGCCACTCTACAAACTTAAAGCCAAAACAAAACATGGCATATTAAAAAGCAGAGTTCCCCTGAAACAAGTCCAGATATCTGCCTCTTTTTTATGTTAAACCCAGCATCATGTAGTGATGGTTTTGCCTAGGTAATGTCTTTGCTGAGGCTGAGAAGTTTTGGCAGAGAGACCAATAGATCATCAAAAAGATCAAAAGGCACTCAAGTGTTTCCCCTTGGAAGGTGCAGTTATTTTTGCTATACTTTTCCGTCTAGAGTAGCTTCACTTCCACCCAGACCGTGAGGAGTAGGGATTGCTCTGCCGTCCCACCTCTGCCCCTGTTAAGGTCAGTGCTAGCGGTTACGCATCCACTGCCAAGAAAGAAAGGGCACTTGACTCCATTTAGCCTAGTGGGGCAACTTCTCTCTCTCTCTATCTCTCTGACACACACTCATATACATAGTCCTGCTTCAGGCCAGCTGGCAGCCATAGCCATCCTGGTCCCACAGTGCTATCAAGCTCGCAGCAAATAGCGCTAGACATCACGCACCCAACACACACAGGCATCGGCAGTGGGCTGAATACAGAGAATCCTCAGTCAAAAAAAACACCAATCCTGTACATGGAATAAAAAGAGGCATCTGTGATTCCTCCTTGCATGACTGTGAAAAAGAGGCTTTGGGGAGCAGCAGCAGACAGAAGCATTTCTGAGTGCCCGTTATCCAAATTAGGCGATTCAGCACGTATCTTCTGCTTGTGATCATGTTCTGATTCTGCTCTGTGATTAAATTTCTGTGTAGACAGACTCTGGGTCCAGAGAGGGCAAGTAGGCAGAAAGGACAGCTGTGCATCTGAACGCAAAAGGTTCGGCCCAGCTGGGAAATAGCACCAGTCTGATCGGATGTGACAGTTGTGACATCATGTGAATAGGCGACACATAGAATGCTTGACTCCTTAACTTCTCAAAGACTGATGCGAAAGATGAACTGGCCGGCCATTGACGGATCACAATGTTGTGAGTGTGAGCATGGTAGCAAATTGGAGAAGGGGATACTGGGTGTGGTGCCGTCACACCATCAATCACGCGACCCAGGAAGCAGCAGCAGCGAGCGACAGCGCTAATGAGACAAACAAGCTCATTTCTTTTCATCTATTATTGACTTCTTTTGCCTCTGAGTTCTGTCCTAGCCAGCATGCCGTCACAACATGGCACAGCATCGCTCTTTAATGTTCGGTGTAAATTCATCACATGATTTTTTTTTTAAGCGCAGGAGACAGGGACAAAAAAGCCACATCTGCTTGTAGCTAAATAACATTCTTTGGGATTCTAAGTGTGGTGTTGTGACCTCAGATTAGTACTAGTGAGGAGGGACAAGTAGATTCAATGGTACAACTCGAATCCCAAAAAAGTTGGGATGTTGTGCAAATTGTAAATAACAGAATGCAATGATATAGAAATATAATTAACTCATATTTTATTAACTACAGAGTATATAAAACATATCAGATGTTTAAAATGAGACATCTTGCTATTTCATGAAAAATATTGGCTCCTTTTGAATTCAATGACAGACACACATCTCAAAAAAGTTAGGATGGGAGCAATATGAGGCTGGAAAAGTTAATGGAACAAAAACCCAACAGCTGGAGAAACAATTTGCAAACAATTAGGTCAATTGGCAAAATTTCAGCAACATGACCGTGTATAAAAAGACCATCTTAGAGTTGCAGTGTATCTCAGTAAATATGGGCTGATGATTACCAATCCCCCTAATACCACCATGACAAATAGTGGAGTAATTTCAGGAAAAATGTTCCTAAGTGTAAAATTGCAAAGAGATATTGAAAATATCATCATCTTCAATACAAAATATAATCAAAAGATTCAGAGAATCTGGAGAAATCTCAGTGCATAAGGGACAAGGTCAAAAAACCATACTGGATTCCTGTGATCTTTGGGCCTGCATCACAAACAGGTATGATTCTGCAATGGAAATCACTAAATGGGCTCAGGAATATTTCCAGAAAACATTGTCAGTGAACACAATTTGCCATGGCATCTGAAGATGGCAGTTAAAACTGTATCATTCAAAGAAGCCATATTTGAACATGATCCAGAATCCCTAACGTCTTCTCTGGGCCAAAGCTCATTTAAAGTGGAAAACTGTTCTGTGGTCAGACGAATCTAAATTTGACATTCTTTTTGGAAACCAGGGATGCCATCAGATAGTCATCCAGACTAAAGAGGAGAAGTACCCCCCAGCAAGTTATCTGCGCTCAGTTCAAAAACCATCTCTTTCAGGGAAGACCTTGCATTTTCCAACAAGACTATGCCAAACCACACACTACATCAATTACAACATAATGGATTCACAGAAGAAGGGTCCAGGAACTGAACTGTTCTGCCAGCGGTCCACATCATTCACCCATTGAGACGAAAATGAAAATTATGACACAGAAGATACATTTCCTCAGTTTAAACATTTGATGTGTTTTCTATGTTTCGCTATGAATAAAATATGGGCTTATGAGATTTCCATATCATTGCATTCTGTTTTTCTTTAGAATTTGCACAATTTGCACTTTAGAATGTCCCAACTTTTTTGGAATTGGGGTTGTAGATGGGCTGCAGTCTAACTATCACGAGCTGATTGGTGGGTTTTCAACTCCTGTACTATCTGATGCAGTTGTCTCCAGAGAGCAGTTCTATCAAAAAAGCATAACATATCACTGAAACTGCGGTAGCTTTGGGGCCCATTGTACAACTCTAGGTTTTACTTGGCTTGGTTCTTAGCATGAGTGACCACACAAACTTCTTTTCCCTGACAATTAACTAAAGTGAGACATCTTGGCTCTGAAAGCATCCCGATTTTTGGGGTAAAGAGCGAAGGCAGCTCATTTGAGCCCATGTCAGTTATGGGCATAATGGTTTTAAATTAGATCTATTCATCATCTCTGAGGGACAATACCAAGAAGCCTGCAGGGCAGGAAGACAGCGGAGGGTGTGCAGCTGACATCAGGAACGAGGCCACTGGCCTTGTATAATGAGTTCCCCAATGATTATAATCAGCGAAATACTTACCATCACAAAAAAACAGGATGAGGACTAATTAGAAGATTAGAGTGACTATAGGTGTGCAAGAAAGGCCACGCCCTACTCAAAAAACAAGGGTCCAGTAACTTTTTTCATTTTCTACCATTGAAATCACTGCAGACTTTGGACCTTGTTTAGCAGACAAGTGCACCTGCCAAACAGTTCTCTATCATTGTTGCACATGCTTTTTTGTGATGCTGCCATGCATATTACGCTTATGGGGAAGTTGAGGCAGTAAGGAAGCTACAGTGGGAATGGTAGATTTGGCTTTTAAGGCCCAGTACCAGAAAAGGGCCATTACATCCTAATGCCAGATGGTCTGTCTAAAGCAGTAACATGATAACCAAAGAAGCCAGATTTGTATGGTTTCTGGAATAAAAATATATTGTAATATCTGGCAGACCGAGGCATTGTGGCAACAGCGAATGACGATGAGGCTCTTATTAGGGGAGAACAATGCCCTTATATTAAGTCCTGAAAAGGACTAACACAGGTACTTAACAAGCACCTGAGCCATATAGAACAACAGAAACACAAGGAGGTCAGACGCTGGACCGTAAGGTACACACATGGTATAGCATTTATACAACGTTAAGAACAAGCGAGAATTGGACAGGTTCCACATTAGACACAGACAAACATGCACTTCACAATTGAGAAATACAGCCATTAACAACAACAGTATAACAAGAGGCTATTTACAGTACACAGACGGGTCTATTTACAGTTGCCCCCTAGCATGCCAGGATATGCTGATCCCCACCGGTGCTACAATATTATACAATACACAGAGAATACACACTCCAATAGGCTGTTATTATGTATAATATCCTTAGATGAGAAAGTATACAATATGAAGGACTATAATCAAGAACAAATACATTCTCTGCTGGGTTATAAAATAAATAAATGACTGCACAATATGCTTTAACCAGCATATACTATATCAAGATAGATTATTCAGTGAAATATCACCAAATGATGAGAATACCACTACATATCAACAAAGTAAGGGAGAGCACTATATTAAAAGTTTAATAGAAGCAGGAACATTATATATTGAATACAAATGATGTCACCCACAGTCATCTATAATAGTCCATGCATGAGGGTAGTATTGGAATAGCAATGGTATCCTAACAATTACTCCAGAAGTGAGAAGATTAAACTCACAACTAATCAGAGTATCAGCACACAAACAGTGAATGCAGGTAACCGAATCGGCGCAAATCAAGTAACAGGGAGCTCCTTAAAGGGGTGGACCCTCTTAAAGGGAAAGGCATCGCCATCTACAACCCTATCCTCGCCAGTCATGTGTGAGCTGTTTCTCAGGCTCCAAGCTTAAAATAATCCCCAAAAGCTTGGCAGAAATGTCTCCTCTGTCTGTTCAAAAAAAAAGTCATTCGACACGACTATATTGAACATGAACAAGCAGTACAGATAATGACAGTGCAATGTAATGCACACAGAGGAAGCTCAGAACATGAACAGCAGGGTATAAGCACAGGGGTTTCTGAAAGGAAGCAGAAGCTGTAATGAATTTGCAATAAGACTACGAGAGGGCAGCTCAATACCCTGTATTTCTCAAATGTAGCTGAAGAAGAGGACGATAGTGTTACGAACCTCAGTCTAGGGTTGGGGCGTAACAGAATGGCAGGGAAAGGGGAATGGAAATAAGGGAAACACAGGCTGTGGTGCACAAGAGAACACACGTGGACAAAGGGGTATTTTTTTATATTTTCTCTGATTTTATTACACGCGACAGACACAGAACAAATGAACCCGGTGCAAAAGCTTCAGGAGTGATTATGGCCAAAATAAAAAACAAAAACCCAACTACCGATCGTAAGCCAAATCTATCTTAACTAAGTGAGCAAGAAAAAGAACAAAAACAACAAGTACTATACGTTACTCCCTAACCAAACAGTATACACAAAAATTTCAAACAAAACTGGCACTCACTCCCTACAAACCTAACACATACACAGGGTAAAGCGTCAGAGTTCGAGCGGCGCTCGAAGTCGTAACCAAAAACCGGGCGGAAGATCGGAAACCAGAAATCAAACAAACCGAAGTACAGAGAAAGGGCAAAGCTAGACATCGCATTCCACAATAAGCAAACCAACGACAAACCAAAATAATGAGCATAAGCTACCGAAGGTCCGTGTCTTCCGGCTTTTCACTTCGGCCGGACGGAAGTGACGGCCGATCTTGCGGAGACTCATGGGCGGGGTCCAGACGGAGAGGCGGAGCTGAATAACACCGGCGCGTAACAATAGGCAGAGGGACCAGCCTGCTAGCAGCACTATGGGTTTTCTGAACAAGACGAAATGTGAACGGTTACAAATATGGGGTGGGGGTGTGTGGTAACTTCTTCATAAATAAGCAAACTACCACATGGAATGGTGTAACCACTTTAATCAGCACGCATACTTTCTTTGGAGAAAAACCTGGCGGGAGCTGCCGCCAAATGTACACATTCAGCTCTTCTGTTAGTTAGACAGACAGGTGGGGCTTACCCAACAGAACCGGAAACCACGTTTCAACCACTCTCCATAAACAATACAGTTTCACCCCCATATGGAGACATCTACCAACACTCCATAAATTAGATCTAAAACAATACACATTACAACAGGGGGGGGTGTCTCTTTTCAAAAATGTCTAAAAGACGTACCACACCCAATCTACAATCAATCAGCGGACTGTAATAAATGTGTCGATGAAGAAGCCCACTGTCTGCGGCATCATTAGCGTGGCTATTAGCCTGCAACCCAAAGCTGTGTCACCTCCTTCCCACATCTTAGGGATCATGGACTGAGCCCAAGCTGCCAGCCCCACAGCCCAAGGTGATCGCAGGGTCCTTTGCAGACAGTGTTGCCCTGATAGCATAAACAGCTTGTTTCTAGCTGTTTGGGTTTACTTGTGTCAGAAGCCAGACAAAACAAGACTCTTCTAACACTCCCTGCATAGCTTCTTGAAAATTAGCCAGTTCCCATAGGGGTTACGAGTTTCTTCATACCAGAGTTGGGAAGCTACAAGTCACCATCCCAGAGCTGACGAGCCAGGCTTGACAGGACAACTACCGAGAAGGTACCTTGGTGCCATTCACTAGCTTATCATTGATAGATATTTTCCTATTGGAATTTTTCCTTTTTTCCAGTTTCCAATTTGAAACTATAACTCCTACAAACATTATGAGCATAGACAGGTGCATTAGTTCTTAATTACATCATTTAATTCCACAGAGGTACATATACAGACAGGCTGCATAGACTTTTATTTTATCAGGATAGACTATAAGGCTTGCCATTTAGTTATTTAGCAATTAGTAGGAATGGATTTCAACAGGATGGAGAGATACTCAACAGGACAGTTTACTGTAAAGCTGACCATTTCATTGTTTTCATTGTTTCATTGTTACATGCTAACATACATTATTAACATGGAATTTGCAATATCCCACTTGGAATACCTTTATGAGAAAAGCATGGATTTCCAATCCTGGGCTCGTTTGCCCCTGGTGTCTGTTAGACATCTGTCTCGAGCTTACAGTATAATTACATTCCGGTAAAAGTTAAAATTGATTAGCCCGGACAATTCCTGTTCCTTAACAAAATAGTTAAAAGTAATTGTATTATTATAATTATCATTATTATTATCATCATCATTTTAGATGGAGTTATACATAAATTCATGCAACATACATGCCACATTAATATTTAGTTAAATCTGGCATCATTGAATTATTTGTGTTTGTTTACAACTAACAGGAATTCACTTTGCAAGGAATTATTATGAAAGTTGGGATTACATAATGAGCAGTATTTTCTTCTTACATTACAGACACTATAACTACATTGCTAATACTGATGTAAAATTCTCTGGCAGAGTGGAGGACGTCCAGACCTATGGCCTTCAGAGTAAAAGACTCTCCCAATTAGGCACAGCTGGCTCCTGTTTCCCTAATGAGACATTCCTGGCAATAACAGTCAGCAGGGGTAACAGAGAAGGGACATGCTACAGAGGTTCAGTTGGTTTTCCTTTTAATAAAATTGTTAATACCGTCTGACCTTGTCACGATTGCTGGGGACAAGCAGGCGAGCGGCAGCCCAAAAAGCAGGCAGGCAGGCAGGAACATGGGTAACGAGGGTTTAATAGATACAGGGAAACGAGCACGAGACATTACAATGACAGATCTGGGGAATACAGACTGAGACACGGACTAAATACACATGACAAGCTAAACTGAACAAGCTACACAGGTGAGCACAATCAGGAATAGACACGAGGTAATGAGGTGGGCGTGGCACACATGAGGATCGGACGGAGCTGGGCGTGACAGAACCCCCCCCCCCAAAGGCGTGCACACCGGGTGCGCCCAAGGGGTGGCGACAGACGAGACAAGGGAAACGGAGGGGACAAGGAGAGAGCAGGAGGGAACACCGGCAAAGGCAGGCAGGAGGGGGAAGCCAGAGCAGGCAGAGGTGAAGTCGGAGCCAGCAAAGGCGCCGTCCGATGCCCAGATGGAGTAGGGGGCCCGGAGGCGGCCAACATGGAGCCGGAGGCGAGTCCGAGGACCGGCACCGAGGAACTGGGGGAGGGCCCGGAGGTGACAGCCGCACCGGCGCTGCAGGACCCGCAGGGAGCCACCTAGCCACTGCCAGGGGCCGAACGGGCAAGCCAGTGGGCAGGACGGGTGGGACCCGGGCCCAATGCCTATGTCCCATTCTCTTATGGGACACTGAGAGGCGAGGTTTTGGCCTGAGTTGACTGTGCCGGGGCGAGGGACAAGGAGTCATTAGGGAGGTCCTCGAGGGGTCCCACTCAAGCTCCTCCTTCTCTCTGGAGGAGAGAGTAGCAGTCAAATAGTCCAGGACCTCCTTGGGGACTATAACCAGGGCTGGGGGAACTGGAGTCAGGACCTCCAGTGTGGCCGCAGGCGGTGCAGCTGGAGCGGGTGTGGCCACGGGCAGAGCCAGCTGGACGGGCAGGATGGGTGAGCCAGGCTGGACGGGTGAGACAGGAGAGCCGGGCTGGACTGGCGAGACAGGAGAGCCGGGTTGGACGGGTGAGACAGGAGAGCCGAGCTGGACTGGTGAGACAGGAGAGCCAGGCTGGACGGGCGAGACAGGAGAGCCGGGGTTGGGCGCGCGGCCAGCAGGGGGAGCCTCGGCGGGCACCACGGGCGTGCGGCCAGCAGGGGGCGCCTCGGCGGGCATCTCGGGCGTAGCAGCTGTGGGCAGAGCCGGGAGCTCGGGCGTAGCAGCTGCAGGCAGAGCCGTGGGCAGAGCAGCAGCAGCAGTAGGCGGTAAGAGGTCGGGCACCTTTTCTAGTCCATCCGGGGCCAGCGTTCCCCGATGGTGCGATGCCCCTTTAAATGGTCGCGGAAGGTGTGGCGGCATCCTCCCAGGCTGGGACCAGAGAGCAGGCTCCTAGAAAGACCGTCGGTGCTTCTTCTCCCCTGAGCCTTTTCTTTCTTCGCCGACTGGGGCAGGCAGGAGATGGCGGAGTAGCCTCTGCGCCTACGAGAGGCTGGCGCAGTTTCTCCTTAACCCGGCCGATGAGCTGCTGCCAATGTGCGCTCTTTTGTGCGTGGAGTGACCCTTTGGAGGAGGGTCAAACTCCGGTCGGCTAAGTCCCAGTGGCCTAGCCAACGTCTCGCCTCAAGCAGCAGGACGAGCCATGGATCCTCGTCCTGCTGCGGTGAGTATCTTTGGAGATCCGTCATTCTGTCACGATTGCCGGGGACAAGCAGGCAAGCAGCAGCCCAAAAAGCAGGCAGGCAGGCAGGAACATGGGTAACGAAGGTTTAATAGATACAGGGAAACGAGCACGAGACATTACAATGATGGATCTGGGGAATACAGACTGAGACACGGACTAAATACACATGACAAGCTATTCAGCAACTGAATAAGCCACAGGTGAGTACAATCAGGAATCGACACGAGGTAACGAGGTGGGCGTGGCACACACGAGGATTGGACGGAGCTGGGCGTGACAGACCTCACCTTGAATGCCTAGTTATGAAGTTATGAAGATTTGAGTTATGAAGGTCTGCTGTTATGCAGAATTAGTTCCGAGGAGTATACTGGCCGTTGGTGATCTTGTGGCTGTGCTCTTTTCTTGGGGCAGTGTTGGTTGCACAGCTTGCTATGACTTCATACCTTCATGCCTTTGGATCCAACCATTTATGTGTTCTCCTTGTGGATTTCCCACAAAGATATACAATTAGTGGAACTGGTGTATCTAAATCGCCCCCCAATGTGTGTGTCTCCTGTGATGGACTGGAATCCATTGCTTCCCAGACTGGGAACCTCTACTGCATATAAAAGTGTGGATAGATGGAAATTTGTCTTACTACCTGTGGTCTTGTCAGTTTACTGTATTATTTGCCTACAATGTGGCAACCTTGTCTGAAAAACATTTAAACAATTATTTCATCCCATATTGATTCTTCCATTTTTTGTGTGTGGTTGACCTCCTATACAAGCATCTGTGCAGTCACACAGATGTGGAATAGACATGTTTAATGGTCACTGAATGAGAATTACAGTGAAGATGGTTGATCTGACTCAAGCAATTAGGCTTGAGTTTCTACTGTAAAGATCTTTCTTTTTGTGACATTTTATGCCATTCTTCCAATTATTAAGACATTCTCCTCTGTGTTGAGGATAATATCTTTACTCTTCATTTCCTGCACATCTTCAGGTGTCCAGGTCAGCCATTTCTGGGAAAACGTAAGGCTCACAGAATTTTTTTCAATGTATTCCTATCAATATTTGTAAATCTGGAATTGATTAGGCGAGGCCGAGAAGTTCACAATAGATAATGGTAGGTTTGTGTTTAGGTATTTAACATTTAATTTAAATTTGAAATGTGTTAAATGCATCATTTAAAGAAATATTCAATTTTGTAAAATGTTAAATATATAGTATTGAAGCATACTAATGCAAAGTAAGTCATAAGGCTGCAGTACTATTGCATTGCTGTCATTGGATAATGAGCTGAAATGGTGATTTGTTGGTAGCGTAGACTGAAGATCAATCAGTACAATTACATGCATAGCTAAGTCCAGCTACGGTTATAGCTTGAGTACGCCATTGACTACTGTCCTTGTCCTACTACACATGCATGGGAGGGGAATCGATTTATTGACTGAAGAATGTTTGACTCCGCTACGATAGGTGGCGATATCCTTTTCAATTTAGTCACAGACGTAAAAGAATTAATTAAAAAATTAATTGCAATCTGATCAGAAGAATAGATACAAAACATCAGGATACCATAACAAGAAATTAAGTATTTTGTATACTATGACACATGCACAGTAAATTTTTCATAAAATATTTCAAATATTGCAATGTGATTTTGTTGCAATAAATATTGGAGTATTTATGAAACGAATAAAGGAGAATGCATGAAGCGCTCATGCAAAAGTGTCACGTCCACGAGGGCGGGACTGAGCACCGGCATGCAATCGGTTGATAATGTCCCTGCTTCTTAAAGCTGTCCATGACCAGGCTCATTGCGAAATATTGTTGCCATTGTTCCAATGTGCCATACCAAGCAATGCTCTGTCTCTTGTCTTCCCTGAACAGTAAAACCGGTCTAAGTCGACACTGGCGGTACCAGCTTAAAAGGGACGACTTAGAGAATTGACGAGATACACCTAAGTAGACACTTTGGCGACTTATGTCTATCTCGCCGTTTTGTCGACTAGTAAATATAACTCTCCGTTTTGCCGACTTATAAAGTCGACACTTATGTCATTCTCGCCGTTTTGCCGGCATTGAATGAATCATGCTCTGCTGTTAATTGTATGGAGCTCTATACCAAGCATAATTGCATAACACTACTCTTCGAGTGCAGCGTTCATGTCAGGGTCTTGACTTGTAAATTTCAAGAGCACAGTACATTGCATTGGGT
>JAODKF010000002.1:13096371-13120463 GCA_026779585.1 Mormyrus proboscirostris | reverse complement strand
TGATTGGTTGATTAGATAATTGCATTAATGAGAAATTGAACAGGTGTTCCTAATAATCCTTTAGGTGAGTGTATTGTTTCCACAGCAACATGCAGCTTCATTGTCACCAGAAACATAATTTAAAAATATAATTTAAAAGCTGGTACTGAGTCCAGTTGAGGGTCCTCCACACTGTCCACACTTGTGAAAACGGTTGTAGTTTTTTTCCATACACAAAGCAGCTGTCTGCTAGTTAGATAACAGATAAACCACACACACACACCTACAGGTTTGTGATTATATCTTTGTGGGGACCCTCCATTCATTTCTATGAGGACACGACGACCTTAACCCCTACCCAGCCCTAACCTTAACCACATGTAACCAGACAAAATATTTTTAGTTTCATTGCATTCACAGATCTTATAATCTCAAAATGACAGATTTTTATTAAATTATGGGTGACATTTGTAATGTAAACCTAATACACACACACACACAAAAGTGCGGCTCAGTGTGCCACGCTCCTGTCCAGGCACTTGTTTATGTCTCCTGCTCTTCTGGGCATTTGCTCTGCCATTTCCTTGACACTGACAGAGTGCCTACACTGTGTTAACAGTGCATTACATCCTCAAAAGATATTCACCTGCTTTACAAATATGAAAACCTGTCTGAAATAAAAAAGTGAAACAAAACACCACTATTACTTAAGAATAATGTTATATAGACAAACAAAAAAAAAACAATATCACTGCAGAAAGGGGTTGGGATCGTTTAAAAGTGTCTTTAAGTTCTTATACAGTGCACCCATCCCTTGAAAGCCATTTCCTGCAGAAGTGGAAAAAGGCCACTGGGTAATGTTGAAACAGTGCTTTTAATTAAGCGGAGATGCTTAAGCGCCCCCCCCCCCCAGCTGTGCATGTTTAGTTCCCCGTGTAATCATAGAAAGCACGATGATGCAGTTAGAGTTGAGTTCATATACTAACAAATTAATATATCTGTCAGTGCTGAAGCTGGCTTTCTCTTACCATAGATTTGCTGTTCTGAGAATAGCTTCCCGTGGAAAACAGTTTAGCATGAAAAATATAGTCTATCCCTGTTGTTCATCTGTATGTTTAAAAGGCCATATCCTATACCGATAAACCACCAGTGAGCAAACAAGTTATTCTCATACAGTGTCATGCAAACAAACATCTTTATGTTTACCACTTAACCATGCATAACCATGTATAAAATTGATCGTTAGGTGCAGAAAATCATATCATCATTAATAAAGATGAAGTATAACTTCACTGGATAAACTATGGTACAATGAATAAATGTTCGTATTCACTTTTCGATAACCTATTTTCTGTAATGTCCAACTTATAACACAAGACCAATTGGCATCTATGCTACAAATTCAATTCACAAATAGGCTGAAAAAAACTATTGTTAAACATTTCAGCATCATTATTCCTTTAATAATGGAAAAAACAGGTTGGCCTGCTTGCCTTGAAGCACACAGAGGTCTAAGGCTGCATTCTGGTGCATATTTGTAGGCGAGTAATAAGCAATAAAAAACAGTCTGGTGAGCATGTAACAGGAAAAACCAAGAGACCCTGAATTACTGCCTTTGCAAAATAAAATTAGTCCGCATTTCAACCTGTAACCCAGCACACCTGAACAAATTGAGCCATTTCCACATTAGAGCTCTTCAAATAGGATTTGGAAATCTCGGGGCAAAAGCCCAAACAAATACTTTGTAATGAAAAAGCATTATTTGAGGTGATAGAAGAGGCTGAACAGAATTACCAGCATGCTGTAGCCTGGCCGATCCTCATTACCGGGCTAAAGTGTTGTCCTAGCGCACTGCAGACTGAGCATCTGTCACCCAGTTTCTTAGGCCAATCGCGGCTGTGTGGCCAGGGGGAGCTTTGGGGTATCATGCCACCAAATGTTAACAGGTCATATTATGTGGTCCAGGCCCAGATGCCAGTTGACAGGCGGAGCAGACTTCAGGGAAGTGTAGACAAACGGCTTCAGTTTCTGGACCAGACTGGCCTGCTGTACATTTGACATTGGGATTAGGGGAAAGGTTGAGATGCAGCCTGTTAAAAGTTCTGATGCTCGGAGAAGGACACACCCAAGCTGGTTAATATAGCTGTCTTAGCTGTCCTTAAATACTGAAAATTCTGGAGAGCTGTGTCTCTAGGTGCCAGCTGCCAGTGAAATCACACTTAAATTAAACACCCAGAATAATTGCAGCACCACTGGTCAATAAGAAACTAGCCGAAGAAGAGACACACACCTGGCCATGCACGATTGCACCATGCACACCATGGAAAACCTGATGCAGCATGTTTAATGAAAGAACTTTTTGTATACCTCAGCTATGGGATCTGATAAGATTGATGGTCCATTCAGCTACAGTAAGTGCTTATTTTTCCACTGCTGGAGTGTAAGTTCTGGGAGCAGAGGTTCTATACCATTGTTTTTTAATCACACGCACACAGCACCAATCTGTTTGAGGAATGACTTTTAACAAAAGAGTTCAGTTTGAGAGGGAGATGAACAGCAGTGAAGGCCAATCATGTAATTTTCGATAACAATACTGGCTTTTTTCTGATGGTAAGGCCACTTTGTGACTAAAAGAAAAAAATCATGCAGATAATGCAGGTGCATGGTGACAGGCTGCATGCAGTATTTCAATTTACGTCCTAAATGCACTCAGGTGTTCAAAGCTCGAAATAGAATACACCCCACTGTCACTGAACCAGGGGTGGATTTGCTGTTTCTGCCCCCTGCCAGATCTCATGTAGTGACTGTTTGTGACCAACAGGTGCCCCCCAAACCTCAGGGTCCCCGCACAAATGCATGAACATAAGAACATAAGAAATTTACAAACGAGAGGAGGCCATTCGGCGCATCAAGCTTGTTTGGAGAGAACTTAACTAATAGCTCAGAGTTGTTAAAATCTTATCTAGCTCCAATTTAAAGGAATCCAGGGTTTTAGCTTCCACTACACTAGCAGGAAGACTATTCCATACTCTAACTACATGCTGTGTAAAGAAATGCTTCTTCGAATTTGTTTTAAAATTTCTCCCACTAATTTACACTTACGGTCACGAGTTCTAGTATTTAAACATGTTATGATTAATGGTAAAAACCACTTCTGCATTGATCATAGCTGCACTGTAACTACATTATTAGGCAGTTATGGGCAGTCGTGGTGATGCTCAATCAGGCAGCTAATGGCACAGTGCCCTCATAGCTAACCAGCCTTACGGCCTTCTCTTGAACCCCTCATCCAGCAAATTTGGGTCTCCTGGATCTTACTCCATACTCCACTGACCTGTCACGGTCTAACCTTTCCCACAAGAAGGTCTTATTTTAGTGAATTGAGCTGCCACAATAGTCAGATGATTTGCTGCCCAGAACAGTGCTTCCCAGTTGTATTCTCAGGACACACCATGCCAGTGAGCTTCAGATTATCTTTTAAGTGAGCCTGAGACAACCTTTGATTGACTTAATTGAAGTCACTTAAGTTTGATACATTTTCATGCAATTACATTACCTGAATACTTGATTTTGCTGCTAGTTTCTAAATATATTTGGCCAATAAAATTAATAATAGATTGCTCTTTGTTAATTCATTTTCAGTAAATCAAGGATTATATTGTAGGCTGTGAACAATAACAGTAAATTCATAAAATAATAAATCAGTAAAACATTCTATTTTGTTAATTTTCTCAGAAATAGTTTACTACTGATACATATAATAACACTAATTCTCATATTTTAGCTTGGCTGCGCTGAACACCAGCATACACGTTTGGTCGTAAGGAACAGGTCTGCCTGAAATGGAGCATATATTTGAATTCTTTGGATGTGTATCCTCTAATCCTACCACTTGTGTGTGTCTGTATTATTTTTTATATCTCTTGAAATTTACGAGAAGAAATTTACTGGAGAAGTGAATCAGGATTCGGACAAAGGTCAGGTCTCATGTCTGCCCAGTGTGAATTTTGTCTGGGTGCTTATTTCACTAGTTAAGCTTCGAGGGAGATTGGAATTTCACCTTTGCTCTCAATCATAAATCTGCTTTCTGTATCCTTCCACAAAGGCTTCAGAAGAGCAGGCAAACGCCAGTTTTGTCACAAGCTAAACTGACAAACACATTTCAAATGCAATGGGATTTTCTGGTCCCTCCAAATAAAACGATCTGCCAATCATGTCTCGTCCAGATTTCCTTGTCATCGACTTTGTGTTTGTACTTCTTTCTGTAGGAGGCCATGCCTGTAACGCCCTAAACTAGTACGTATTGAGTCTGTATTTGTTATGTTCCCATCACAATAACTTTCCAGTAGCTCTTAATCTAACATGTGACACATCTACTCTAGAACAAAAGACCTTTTATTGTTTGGATGTTTCAGCACAGTCGGGATTCTTCGCTTTTCTCTAGACAATAAGCATACTGAAAACTGGAATTTAAATGCAATTTTCAAGAGCTGCATCAAAAATCGCATGTTTTTTTTCAACCACTAAAGGTACTAAACGTAGCCTGAGTGCATGAACATTAAGACCAAGAAATCCATTATTAATGGCAAGACAACCAAGAAAGCATGACTCTCCCATCAAATGGTCAAGTACTACAAAGTTCAAAGAAAGTGAAATGAGGTGTCTCAGGGAAGCATGAGCATGGAACTTCTCCATATAAGATGGCCTTCAAACCTAACATTTTCATGAGAAATCTCTGTCACCATTGTCTGACTTTTCCTGCAGTGCCCATTGCCCTGCTCTAGCAGACACTTTTGAGGTTATGCCATGACAGCCATTATAAAACATTACATAAATGACATTTTAAATCAAGATGGACTTGCACAGTATAAGTCAAATAATGTTACAATTCAAAACAAGGCACATGATAAAGGACTGAAGTATATGCTTTTTATATCATTTCATATAGCTGTAATCAACAAAATACACATGAAAATTGACATATGAGGATATAAAATGTTTTTTTGAAATGCACCGCATTGGATGGCACTGTGACTTTACACTTCCTGGTTTTTGAACTCTAATTTGGTATCTTCTCAGTGTTTTTCCAATGTTTGTAGTTTTCTATGCGTCATTTAGGTTAATTGATTTCTCCATATTGTCTGTGTGAGTGACCTGCCAAAGACTGACGTTCCATCCAGGGTGAACTGTATACTGTACACTGTGCACCCAGGCTTGCTTTTATCCCATGCTTCAGCACCATTATATTAAATCTGTACAGCTAAGAAGTATGGCCAGTTCTATTAATTTTTGTTAATTAAAATGAAATTGTTTGTAAGTTTAACTTTTTATGATGAAAAACATATTCACTGATCAGACCAAAAGTACCATAAAAATGTAAAAGTATTAGAGTAGGATTTCCACTTTGTTCTGGTTATTTCCGAGAAGCAGCAGATCAGGCCCATTTTTCCTCTGTCTTAATATGCCCTAAATATTCAAGTAGCAGCCAAACAAAGAAAAAACATTTTTTTGTGAATTTATATGTTTTAGAAGGTTTATGAGTCCAAACCTTTACCATGGGTGAAAACACATTTTAAAGACATTTATTCAACATCATACCAAATTTGTTCTTAGAATCTTACTGGACATATATATATATATCCATCCATCCATCCATTTTCCAACCCACTTCATCCTATTGGGTCACAGGGGGTCCAGAGCCTATCCCAGAAGCAACAGCCACGAGGCAGGGAACAACCCTGGACAGGGGGCCAGCCCATTGCAGGGCACACTCACACAGGCAATTTAACAACTCCAATTAGCCTCAGCATGTCTTTGGACTGTGGGGGGGAAACTGGAATAAGTGGAGGAAACCCCACGACGACACGGGGAGAACATGCAAACTCCACACACATTCAACCCAGGCGGAGACTCAAACCCAGGTCCCAGAGGTGTGAGGCAACAGTGCTAACCACTGCACCACCATGTCGCTATATAGCTTAATTTTTTTTTCTAAAACACAAAGAGTTTAGAAAAAATTCTGCATTTAATAAATATTTAGTGAATTGTTGTTCACATACACATTCTGCCTTTCGTAAGTGACTCATTGTTCCTTCTATTGTTCCAATGAGTATCTGGCCTAACTGTGGTTTCACCTCTTCAGCGAATCATCTACTGATCACTTGCAGTCAATGATGTCTTGCTAATAATGCCATGGCCTTAGGTTAATGCAAGGTGTTCTCCATACTGTTATAAACAGGACACAGAGCACCTATGGACCACAGGAGAAGCTCCCAGAGGACTGCCTGTCACACTGGTAAATAAACTGGATAGCAGGCTATCCTGTTTCAGCAGCTAAATAATGATCTGCCAATACTCATCGGTAGAAGGAGGCTTTAATGTCTCTCCCCATCTGTCGTGGACTGTTACAGTTGTATACAGCAGCATACATTGTACCCCATCCAAAGTTTATATTTGACTTCCTCAAACTAGACACATTGCCCTATATCTATAACTGTGAGGAATATTGGTGGAGGACTTGACCAAATTTTGTATTATACATTTTATTATATACCGAAATATATTTTCAAGACCTGAATAAAAAGACATTAATATAGGTTGACCTGTTTGTTTGGAAGTTGATATACTCATACTATTTGCTGGTGAAGACACGATGGTCTTCCGAAACACATACCCATTTACTTAAATTCCCTCACAAATTAATTAATAAATAAATAACTAGTCATTTACTTCATGGGATTCAAAATAATACACTTCAGACAACAGAGGCTTGAATTAATTGCACTCAGAATGCTGACAGTATATTATAGAATAAAGCACCCTTAAAGTGTTAATTAAAATTAAAATTAAAAAACAGACACCCTAGACCAGAGGTAATAAAATGGCGGCCTGAAACCCAATGCAATCCAATCCTTGTGACGTGTCCCCCTCTTCTCAGTTGGGGGACCCCACCCCTGGTCAGCAAAACCAAATGCTGCATTCACCTTGGAGGTCGGAAGTCGGAGCTGGGAATGACGTTACACATGAGTTCCAGTATAGCAGGTCAGAACGCCATATAGGAGTCCCAGGGACCAGATTCGAAAAGTAAGATTTCTTGCTTAGCTAGATAACTTCTCAGATTTAATTTAACCCAGTTACATGGCCTTTATCTTTGTTGACTTACAGTTAGCCTTAAATCTGACAAGTTATCCAGCTAAGCAAGAAATCCAGCTTTATAAAAGAAGCCCCAGTTCTAGCCCAGGTAATTGTTAGCCATTGTTAGCCATATCAATCCATAACAACACATTACACTGTATTTTGCACATAAAAATTCCATAGCAACACATCCACAGATAGCGGTTGGATAGTACTGTGTGTACAACTGATTTAATGACCCACAAATAAAACATAAGCTAATAAA
This sequence comes from Mormyrus proboscirostris, assembly GCA_026779585.1. Classification (NCBI taxonomy): domain Eukaryota; kingdom Metazoa; phylum Chordata; class Actinopteri; order Osteoglossiformes; family Mormyridae; genus Mormyrus; species Mormyrus proboscirostris. Next base: position 13,113,085 of record JAODKF010000002.1, on the reverse strand, counting down.
CAGTATGATACAGCTTTACAGCTTTAACGTCTTTTGATAAAAGGTGCGGCCATATTTAATTCTGGGGTCGGAGTTGTGTAGATTCCTCCTACTTTACAAGTCGGACTTCATGGGGCATTCCAGTTGAAATTTCTGACTAGGAACTCATAATTTCCAATTTATGAGTTCAAATGGAGCTAGGGGAAGCCTCCGTGCCCCCAACCAGCAAAATGAACCAAAGGAAACCCCCACCCCTAGCAAGCAAAATGTACGACAAGGACCTTAGCTTTTTGTGACTGACAAAATTTGGACCTTGGGGAAAAATAACTGCATACCCCTGATCTACACCAAGCAACTCATGCAGAGTCTTACCAAATGCTCCTGACTCAACAGGAGGAAACAGAAGAAACTAACCATGTTGTAAGGGTCATTATCACAGCCATCTCTGTAATTCTGAATCCCAATCAGAGAAATAATTGGTATAATTATTTAAAACTATTAATTCAACTAAAATTAACCCAAAAGTAAGACAATCGTATATCACCAACATTATAACAATTGTACAGTCAAAGATAATTAATTTGGTTCATTTTAAACACTCTTTTTGTAAGACGGGTTCAGCCAGAGATGATTATTGATTAAAGATATAAATCCCTTCCTGTAACATTCTGGAAATCTTTCATAGCAGACATAATGAAAGTTAATTAGATGTAAGCCCAAAAGTCCATGATGTCTTATTGAGTGATCCGAGTCCAATACTGTTAACCCATCTTGACAGAAAGGAGACTTGGGTCACCTTGAAGCAACCAACAATCATAAAGGTACTGTACATATATGAACTGTATAACGATCAGCAGTGAACGACAAGGAGCACAACACATGATAGATGATTGGGTGTTAAGCTTGGCCTATTGGAATTATAAAGAGGTGGAGCTGAACACTGAGTGGGAAAGCCCTTGATCGATTTTCAGAGAGTAATATGTTTTCTTCCTCGTCAGCTTCATGTAGAACTGAATGCACAATGAGAAATTGTAGGCTGACTAATACTGGAATATTAGCTGTAAAAAATGCCTAAAGTTAATCACAGTTTAGGTGATTAGCCTTATTCAAAATTCCCTATCAATAATATTATGATAATGCATTTTTTAAAATAATAAATAAAATTTATTATGCCTGATATTTGTTCCTGAGACAGAACCCGAGAGAAATTGGTAACACTTTACTTAAAGCAGTCATCATAATGCATTATAGATACCTTCACAATGCAGTATAATGCACTCATAAAGTATTATACACACCACCATAACTATAAGACCACACCATAAAAAGGCATAACACATAACCATGTTTGCCATGCATTATGAATGTTCTATGAAGTTCTCATTTATTTATCATCATAATGCATTATACGTCAGTATACACCATTATAAGGCATTATGAAGGTATTTAAAGTGCATTATACATGGATGCTTTAAGTAAAGTGTTACCAAAGAGATTGAATATCATAAAAATTAGGCATTGGTTTGGTATAAAAGCTTTGCCTATCACTATAATTTAAACCCTGGATCTTCTGGGATTTTGCTGCATTAAGTCATACAGCTTTTACTCAAGCTAAAACATAACTTATACTGTACTTAGGCTAGACACTGAACTGGCAGGTTGAAATAACTCCCTGAGTGGTGAGGCCAATGCTCTCTTCCATGGTCACATCATGGCAACCATTCACCCTTCCCCTTCCCCCGCCCGAATAAGGAAAAGGGATCTGGCTGAATTTACGGATTTTTCAGGTTGCCTGAGGTCAACACATGTAAACACCTTTCTAGCTTTTGTATGCCATTAAAAATTCATTCATGGTTAACTACCCAGATGCAGTTTTTTTTTCCAGAAAGGTCTAGTCACTGGCTATAGGTCACTATAGTCACTGGCTTTGTGATCAGCACAAAACAACTATGGAATCTGAATTCAGATGCTGAACCAAAGCAACAAAACTACTGAATATCTGATAGAGACCAGAGCCCAAGGTCAACGGAAACAGAAAACACCTTTCTGAGCACAAATAAGCACTTCAGCTCAGCAACATACAAACCTGTAAAACCTGTAGCCATGGACGGTATTTTTTGGCTTCTGTGGCTGCCTAAGTCACGTTAGAGTCCTCTATTATGTAATGTTAACATTCATATATCTGCTGAAGATTTTTACAGGCAATCATGAATTGGGTATTTAAATCTGAGCCCTGGATGTTGGACTTGCATCATGTGAAGCATTCCTGCAGACTGCCAGGTAACGGTGTGCCCAGTGTCAGGGCACCTTCCTGTACCAGTGACACCTGCAGTGCGGGGGGATCCTTCACACACTCAAAATCCCAGGTCAGACGTGTTAAATTCAGGCTGTCGTGCCACGCCGTGTCTGCCAGCCCTGCGCCTGCTGCCATAGACTGCACGCTTGAGGCACAAGTGCACGTATGTTCACATAGTGGGGCAGGCTGTAAACAAGCTTCTCAGAGGATGATTCCCTTGGCAACACTCCATTCTGTCCAAGAGGCCTAACCATTAGAAAGACAGGAGAACAGTTCTATTCAGCATGGAAGTTGAGACGGCTGCTTTGTATGCACTCCCTGTCCTCTGTAAATGTCCCCGATCTTTTATCAGACTATGCTGTGTGCCTGGACGGCTCTCTCTCTCTCTCTTTCTGGCTCTCTGCCCCCCCTCCCCCCCTGTCTCCCTCTCTCTCATATCCACACACTCAGGCTCAGCAAAATGCAGGCAGCAGCTCACTGTTAAGCGCTTTGTAACTGGAGAGCAAATGTGTTTCAGGAAACAAGCCCCTACAACACGCATCTGCTGGTCTGCCAAATTTTTTTGTCCTTTTTTTTCAGTTTTGTTTGATTGTTCAAGTTTACTCTGCTTTTCAGGAGTAGCACATGCCAGGTGACTTGCAAGGGAGGCTACTACTCCAGCATACTCTGTCCATTTTCTGTTTTTTTCTATTGATGGTCTTAATGGGAATCCTAATGAGACGCAGTGCTGATAGAAACAGGCCCCTCCCCATTCTGCACCAGGGGCAATTTACAGCTCCAGGACCCATGACTACTGTGTATATACTAAGGGGAGACCCATGACAGCTGGGGAGTGTCCCTGGGTATCCTATACCATATGTCAACCACAGTGACACTTTAAGTATTCCCATAAAAGCGCGCTCTTGCACACAAATGGACACACAGGAGCACAGACACATGCTGCTTCATACACCTCACCTGTCTGTGAGTGACATATGGCTCTCCACAACCCACCCCTCCACTTCCTGACTGATTGATGCAGATAGATGTAGCAGGAGGGACAACAGCCTCTCCTCTCTCTCCCTCTCGCTCCCTCTCCCTCGCTTGCTTCCTCTCTTTCCCATCACTCTCCGCCTCGTTCTCCTTCTCTTCCTCTGATCGCGACTCTACCACAAGCCCCTGCACCTTTGGCAGGGAGAGATGCGTGTGTCCGCTGGCGTGCACGCACAGACACGCACGCACACGCACACACACAACCGACAGGAGAAGAGAAGCTGAGCTTGCGCAGGCAGGCGGTACGGGAGCGCAGTGAAGACCTGCAAGCTCGTGCGAGGGATGTAGGAGGTCTGCTGCACGGCTGTGGGTGCATGCGTGCGTGTGGTGTGCACACACGAGTGCCGCTCCCCCTTTCCCTATTCACCCCCCCTCCCATCCTACTGCCTTCGGTACCGGAGCACAACGTGGGACCAACTGGGATGACCTGGTCGACTGGCAGAGCTCTGGAACGTCTTAGCAGGCTGGTTGTTTAAGGGACTCTCCCACTTCCACTCCTGCGTTACCACCTTCCCAGTAAGCCGGCACTGGTCAGCTCCGGTGGCTCAGATGGATACGGATCTGGCGCACTGAGACAGGTAAGTTACAAGCAGGCAACTAGTGGCATTTCTTCCTTTATGTTTTTGTTGTTGTTGTTTTTTTTCCTGGAGAACACAAACGTGGTTCATGGTTGATGTGCCTCACTTGTTTCCTCTTGAGGAGTTGTTTGCTCCCTGCTTAATGGCCAGTGAAGCTCCTCTGCGTGGACACTGATAGGCTGGTGAACGTCTCATTTGTGTAAATGCCGCATGTCGAAACAAACTGGAGAAAAACCCATTAAATGTTGACAGACATTCCCGGAATGCTGAGTTTCATATTAAAGCAATCAGCATGGTTCAGATCGCGGTATTTTTCCATCCGATTTGACTTATGTGTTTTAAAGACATGCTTAGCCTGGGGATAAATCTAGATTAATGGGGAACAGGCTCCATTATAACTAGTGAGAACAGCGAGTGGCTGTCAGTTACAATCCAAGCTTCCTAGTGCATGTTGGTAGGTTGTCTATATCATGCATCTGTCAGATGGCAAATATAGACAGGGCCGGTGGTCTGGTGCTAGGGAGATAATGCCGTCTCATGTTCAGCTTGGCTGGTGGCTCTCCCCGTTTCCCCCTGTACTTACGTTGTGGCAACATCAAAGCGCAGAGTCTGCAGAGTGAGACCTTTATGGGTGGTATGTTGGGATGGGGATGATGCCCTGTAGAATCCTGCAGGGGTTGGGTGGGGGGTTATTGTGTTGGAGGGGGACTTAACAGAAACACAGTCAATCTGCTACAGGTAGAGTACCAGAGGAGTTAAGGGCCAGTCCAAGGAAGAAGCCCAACATTGAACCAAGTCCCTCAGCCACTCAGTTCTCTGCAGTGCCTGTCAGCCTGATTGCACCCTGTGTTCTCATTGTTATCATACATGCCACTGTTTCGTGGTGAAGCTGTTCATTTCTCCTACGACTATAAGATTTATTTGTTCCCCAAATGTGAATGATCAACTTTAATTTTCCATTACTGGAGTCATTTGTTCAACATTTCTGTCCTTCTGTCCATGACTTTTGTGTTAATGTTTCTATTACACTTTTTACAGAGGTATGAATTATTAAAATAATAATTGACAATAAAAACATACCTACCACATCAATAATAAGTAATATAAGTTTGTAAGAACTTCCCTCACTTTGAGTTGGGGGTGGGGCATTTAAAATCAGACAGACATTTGAAAGAGTGACTCGGGTAAAAAGGCTTAACTGGGCATTGGAGACTAAACCCAGAGTGGCCTTTCTGCCAGACTGAGATCATTAGGTGGATGCTTGCATTCCACACAAGACGTGATGACATTGTCTCTAGAATAGAAGCATGTGGCGAGATCTACACCCCTAACAGCAGCTCAGGGATGGAACTGAAGATGCAGTGTTCATTCTGAAATATCAGAGCTTATAAGAGATTACCTGTCAGCTACAATTGCAAAGAGCATACATCAGGCAGTCTAAAGCCATGGTTTCTGCATGTGGCGAGCAGGCGGCTGTGTGTGTTTTTTTTTCCTCTGGATGGTCTGCTGGATGAAATCCATCACCGCATTGAGCTGTAGCCAGCAATTCCAGTCTAATACAAGTGAGCAGTGGGATCAATTAACCCAGGAGATCAACTGGAGCAGAGGGTCCGTACATTCTCTGTGCGTGAAGACAGTGAAATTTATCGTTGGGACATTTTAATGCAAGTGCTGGTTTGGCAGGAGGATTGAACTCTCTCCCAGTTTCTGATGAAAGACTCAAGAATGTCTCTGCTGAGTTTAGATTTTTTTTGTTGCTGTATGCATTTTTTTTGTATATTTCTTGTCAATATTGTGGGACCAAATCTCTTTTGCAGACAGAAACCAACATTTCACTGCCCTGACATGCAGCTTCATATCATCTGGCAGCATGTGGTACCTCTCTGATACAGAATGACTGACAAAGACATGGACTACGCTTGGGAGCTATGCGAAAACGGATTTTAGCTTGGTATTTAACTTTACTTACAGCTAGGACTATTTTCCTGATGTCTGACTGCAGGAAATATTGCTGTTCTTATTTTTTCACTGTTTGTGTGTGAAATTAAGGTCCTGAAACTTATCGCGGCATCCTTTCCCAGTCACATGATCAGAAATTACTCAAGAGTATACAATCAGTGGACACTCTATAAGGTACACCTAACTAGTAGCAAGTAGGACCAACTTTTGCCTCCAGACCCACTTAAAAAGATGTACGTACAGAGATGCCATTCTGTGCACCGGTGTTAAGCAGAGCTGTTATTTTTCCATTAATGGCTTGTTAGCTGGACCGGTCATTCTCCTCTGACCTCTCTCATTAAGAAGGTATTTTTGGAAACAGAAATGTCATAAACTGGATATTTCTTGTTCATTTCAGCATTCCCTGGAAACCCTAGACACTGTACTGTGTGAAAATAACAGAACAATGTTTCTGACATGCTGGAAGCACCATGTCTAGCACCAATGATCATATTTTGCTAAAAAGCACTTAAATCAGGCATTTTAGCTATTTGAAAGCTTAGCCAATCAGTAAGCAAACCTCTTGACTGGGTCAATCTATGTTGTGTTATTCAGTTTCAGCTACAAAATTATCTGCTTTGTAGTTTGCATTAGTGGGCAGGTGTGCCCAACAAACTGGCCTCTTGGTGTATATCCAGCGCATTCATCCAAATGTAAATCTAATGTAATTCAAAGCCATGCAGCTATTAACTACATATTCACACAAATCATCTGCATAAGCCCCTCCTCTACAATTCCATAGTGATGCCTACAAAATTGACAGCCATTCATTAGATAATAGATGATAGTGTAAATTAAATATTTCCATTGGACTTAATGCAAGTTGCAGTTGGCAGAAACAACCAGCACCGTGGAGGCAGATAAAAGCACACTATAAAAACAGATCTAAGCTTGATAAAACCACATATTACATCAATTACAGTGGAGGGCATTTAAATGATGCAAACGAGTGAACGTTTTCCATCTCTTCAAAAACACTTCACCCACGTTGCAAAGTATTTGCTGCAACTATTGCTTTGGCTCAATAGCTCCCTCTTTTCACAGGTTCTCTGTGTGATGGGTGGTTGGGGGGGGGTGATAAGGGGGTACTGAGACCTGACTCCGTAACAAGTCACTCCAACGAGCAAGCGAGAATAGAAGCTCTCAAGGCTGTAGCTTTTAGCTCATCAAAGTTAACTGCGGTAGGTCAGCCCTTTCTCTCGGTCTCTCTCCCAGTTTATAACACCTTATGGTGGCATCTGGAAGGTGCAATGCTTTGAGAGAGATGGCTCTTAACCTATCTGAAGCATATCTTTACTAAACCAGCATTCAGCCACGTGTGCGGTGTAGTTTACCCATGCGTGGGTCTGTTTTTAAAAAATCACAGCCAATCTACCCTGAAAACAGGCAACAGTCGCAAGCAGGTCCAGAAGCACAAAGTTACCATTTGAACTGTGAGATCACAAAATTAACACGTCATGCAGGGCAGACAGCTGCACGAGAGCCATTACAGAGGCATTTCTTGTGCACTGGCACAGAGAAATGCAGATCCTGCGACTCGTTTTGCGATGAGTAATGAGACATCACATGTTTCATGAGTCATGCTTTGCACCACTGTTGCATCCTTCCCTCGTCTCTGGCCTCCCAGCGTTCACTTCCCTAAAGAGAATTCTGCTCTGGCCCCTGCCCTTGATATCATCCACTAAAACGGACTTTGCCAAAGCTGTTCAAACCCAGCGTTTTTCCATCAAAAAATGGCTGAATCATAACTTCCTGAGAGGGAACTCTCTGTGTTCCCATGGAAACCACTGCAACATCTTACAGTCCAAAAAAGACCAACACATAGAAATCGCTATAATCTGCCTATTCACAGCACTGACCACAAGCAAGAGGACCGCTAGTAAATGGATTCTGAAAATACTTCAGTAAACTCATTCCTATGAAAATAATGTATAATCTTTTCATACTGTACATTGATTACTAGCGTTTCTCAAGTTAATATGTTTATTTCATGCATGACACATCCTTAATCATCTTTAATGATAATTATCATTTTAATAATGACTTACTACCATATTTTTTGTCCCAAACAGTCTTGCTATCATCAGCTACATTTAAGTAAATATTTCTAAATAATCATCGACATTATCCTAACTGTTGGCTTCCTGCTATTGTTGTTACTTGGTTTCAATTCATGTATTAGAATTGTGCCCCTGTACACACACACACACAAAATTTCTGAAAATATCACAACAGTCAAATATAACATTGTTGGCACAACCGAATAAAAATTTCCGAGGATATTTGAACCATTTGTCAGCGTCATAAGAGTATTGGTATTTTGTGATGTTGCTGAAGTAGCACAGGCAAGATTGAAAACTGTAAATGTAATTTCGAGGTGGCATATATACTAAACATGGCACTCCTGGAAAGCCGAATTGGTTCTGCCTCGCCCCTGATGCAATCTACGGGTGATCGGGCAAACGATTACCTTGTCAGGACTCTGTCCAGATCGCCCTCCTCTGATGCATGCCTGAGTGACAAGTTCAAGGAGCACGCGAGTTAACATAAAGCTTCGTGTTGACAACTCATACATATTGCATGCATCAAAAAACACCCCACCGCCTCACTTCTACCTATCTTTAAAGTAAAGTTGAAAGCTTCGCTGCGTGTTCATTCTCCCTAATCAGCAACTACAGTCAACGGCTGATTCTAACATGCCAAATATTCCCGATTCATTCACTTGTTTATTTTCAAGAGGGGTATCCGGGATTTCCGGTCCCATCGCTCTGAATCGCAAAGAGATCGACGCCTCCCAAAGCCGTACTTAGACGGGATAATTGTGTGTTGTGATACGTGTCATAGCGCATTCCCATTTGCTTATACCAGCGTGAATAAAAGTTGTCATTCGGGTGCATGTGAATGTCAGTATCATAGATTACTATGCTTTAACGTCAGTGAGATTTTTTTTCCAATGCTCAGAATCACTACAAGCTGCTACTGCAATATGAGATTTACTAATAAATTGTTTGCAATATGTTTCAGTGCGTGCACTTAATAAGTCTAGCACAAACCCAAGCAGGAAACTGCATAAGATCGTTCGCTTCATTTGCGTTACACTGTATAAACAATCCGCAATTTCCAAAGACAAGTCCAGATGGACGCTTATTAGCAATGCATTGCCATTCTCTTTTCATAAAGATGAGAAACATAGCCTACTGCTACAAAGGTGTAGTGGTTAATTACATTCTTAGTTGCTCGATATTCTCGTATTGCCCTTTTAACACAGTCAAATGAGCCACTTTTCCCGTAGCCAATACAAAGCTGCATATTGCATCATTTCCCAATTTTCCCCCCAACACTTACAGAACAAAGCTACTTCACTACTTTCTTTGATATCACAATTATAAACTGTAGAGTATAAACAGAATTTTTCATTGTAGTAATGTGCATTTTCTACAATATTTTCCAACAAGTACTGCAATTACGTTGCATTACTGAATAATACTGAATATTTTTGTTTATCTGCAATAATTCAAAATAATCCTTAAGTCACGAGAATTATATATATTTTATTTGCTTTGTACTGTATACATATTGTATTATCTATGTATTATTCTTAAATTCTCAGGATGATTCTTCATCCATAAATATTTTATCTTTCTTATCTTTCTTTATTGTGTGTTTGTGAGATAGGATACTTGGAGCTGTACACTAGGCATTGGTGGTTTGAAGAAGGACAGAGATAGAAAGAAAGATCCAAGAGAGGCAGTTTGAGTCACATGACTCCAACAAAACCTCTCACGTTCGGCATGGCGCACACACTAAATGTTTCATAGGAAACCAAATAAAAAGTAAAGGAAAAATCAGAATACATACTTATATTTACTTAATCTTTCAACGGAATTTAATGGATCTCTTGTTTCAGTTCCGCATATTTGTTATTTTTCCTTTCTTTCAAAACATCTAGTAAAATGTTTTAGTGAAAACCAAAGTAGTTAAAGCAATGGGCTATAAAAGTAGAATTAGAATGCTAGATCTGCTGTGCTGAGGGCATAATGGTTGAGAACGAAATAAACCGAGACAATTCTGGGCATTTTTGAGGTTAATTTTTAGGGGCAAATCAACACAGACCATAATTTGATTACTGTTTGTTGAAGTTATTGGACAGCTGTTGTGTTTACATTAATTGTGTTGACCTTTCATTATTAAGAACACACGTAATCATCTGTTTCCACACGACCATGTCCTTGATTGCTGAATTTCAAACATTACAATCCAAAATGTGAATAAACACAGTAAACTGCTATGCTCCCTTTCCAGTGGTCAGAACACCCTCGGATGAAAGCTGAAAGCAAGCACATATAGTTATCCAGTAAATGGGAACCAAAGAAATACTTAAAACCACAGAAACTGTGTTTACTGTTAAATTTCACAATCAACCTCATTCTATTTTTTTTACTATTGCTCAGTGACAGACTTTTCACGCCTCTCGTTAATTCATCCATCTTGCCTAACTGTTTATTCAGAGCTAGGCTGCAGCGAGCCTGGCACGTATCCCACAAAGCACAGGGCAGGGGGCACCTTGGATAGGATACCAATCATAGGGCACACGCTCAGAATGGGCAATTTAGAGGTACTTGTTTACCTAACTGCATGTTTTGGGAGAAAACCCATAGTAACATTGGTAGAGCATGCAGACTCCACACACAGGCTGGGACTCAAGCCCCCAGAACTGCAGGTATGGCGTGACAGTTCCAATCACTAAGCCATCACGCTGTGCAGTCCTTGCTAAATTTTCTCTTGTACAATCTCTTACAATGCCACCAGTAAGCGACAATAGACTGTTATCTGTCAGACCAAAATCTGAATTATTCATCTTATGTGGGTGATGAAGATAATTCATCATTTGTCAGACAAGAAAGCATGCAATTGCAATATTTCTTTGTATGGTATGGAAATTGTGTATGGAAGTTCTGTCTTATAAATAAGGAATTGAGGCATTAAAAGTCTTCATTTGTAGGAATGCATATGAGGTAAAGCAGTCAAACCAGATGGGTAACAGTAGAATTTAAGTGAGAAAGATAATATATGCATAAAAAAGCACATACAGGACTTAATTATGCTATACTGAGGTTGTATAGCAGGTATAAATTGTACTGCTGTTGTAGTTATGGTAACGAGATCCCAGTCAAGACAAATACTTTCAAGAATCCAAGTAAAGAGCAAGACTTTATGAAGGTCAAAACCGAGTCAATACCAAAATTTTGTCTGCGTCAAGACTGAGTCAAGACCAAGACTTTGTGAGGGTCAAGACCGAGTCAAGACCAAGACCTTAGAGGTGTTGAGACAAGTCAAGGCAAATGGCACATTTTCACTGCCATGCAGGAATCGACCCACATCCAAGTTATGCCGCAAAGAGAGACTAGTTACAGTGCAGTTCAACTGTAGCTCGCTTCGGTTTTCCACTGCAGAAGAGTCGGCTCGATAAAGACTTTGACAGGTTTGGAGAGTAACAATGATGTAAAACCAAAGAGGTGCTTATATACTGTTCACATAGCATGCATCATGATTTACTGTGTGCTGCTGATTTTCTAGCACATCTGTGAGTATTGCCATGTTATGTTAGCATCAAAGGCTAGCAGAATTAGCATTAACTTGAGTAAATTTATATTACGAATCCCTTCTGTCAGATGTTCTATATTACTTAGGAGGTTGCATTTTATCCAAGTTATTGCAAATGCATCAGTTCATTGTGATGTGTGATACTACTAATGATGAATATATAGAATATGCCCTTTTTTCCTTAATCCATGTATATCGACACTGAACACTGGTATCTCCATGAATTTCGACTAATCAGATGATGGTGATGCAACCAGCTCGGTTTGGTCTTTCTTTTGGCCCTGCTAGGACACAGGGCCATGTCAGAACGGTCAGCTCAGGCATTTACAATGGAAAACCACAAGTTTGTGGTACAGCTCAGTTCTTGGTGGCAGTGGAAAAGCACCATAAGCCTTTGGGGGGGGTTAAGACCGAATTGAGACCGAGATTTTGTGGGGGGTCAAGACCGAATCAAGACCAAGACTTTAAGGGGGTTGAGATCAAAACCAGAAAAATCAAGTTTATTTAAGAGATCATGATTTTAATTATAGTTTTTTATCATCATCATCATCCCTGCTAATATTTAAAAGCAAAATTGGATTATTTCAGCATAGCAACCCTTTGATCTCAAACATTAGTATTTAATCACAAAAACCCAACACTTTACCCTTGCTAACCTGATCAGATTTTCATGTGAGGGTGTGAGATGTGTAAAATCTGTCTTGTGTCTTTATCTAAAATTACGACTCCTAACCAATACACTGTAGCCCGAGACTAATTCAACAATGAGGCATCAGCAGAAATGCTTTCAGTTCCAAGACAAGACTGAATAAGTGAAACAGTGGTTTGGAGACCAAGGCCGGACTTGAGTATTATAATAGTATGCTGCTCTATGCAGTTTCAGACTAATTGCCTTGAGATGATTATGAAAAAAGGACCTAAGTGGATGTTACAGGGATTAAATAACGATTGCCAATGATCCTGCCCACTACTTTGTTGCAATTCCGCAGCTTTCCCATGAAGCACAGCCTTCAAACCAAAGACTCTGTCAACACTTGCATCTTGTGCTTCACATGTGGGGAGAAGCTAACTACTCAGTATTGAGGGTAACATACACAAACAGCAGGCACAACACTTTCCAGAGGGTGCATTTTTGCAGTTGAGGCACTCCATAACCAAAATTATTCATAGAATATGAAATGTTACATTAATACTAGTGGCAGGAAACAAAATTGATTTTATGGATATCCTACAGTTGCTGTTGGGTGAAGATCATAATGTGGCCAGATGTTTGTGCCTAGTAACATCAAGGAACACATCTTATAATAATATGCTTTCTCTTTTACTGACATCTTTGGTTACCTGGGTATTTCTTCTCATTATATATGACTTTCATGTGGGTATTTTGTCCCTTCCTTTTGGAAATTGGAACTAAATAAGAATCAGTTCTGGTGGATATTTTATATATTTTCCCTCATATCTCTGAAAAAAGCATAGAATGAGAACTGCATCTACTGAGTCGCATGTGCTTGCATTTTATTCTTACCAAAAGTGTATTGTGCTGTGTGCAATGCATGAAAAGGTCATCACTGCCTATGTGCGAATTGTAGATGTCAGACATCACCTTAAGGGCTCAGGCTCCTGTAGAATGAGGAAGTGAGTTAGAGAGTGAGCTAGTGGCTCTTGAAAAGTGAACAGTATCCATAAACAAGTATACCCACCACTGCCAAATGGGCTGCAATTAACAATGAAAATAATCTCGAGTTGGTTCAACCATAATAGGATTCAGTTTTCATTTTCAAATAGGCTTTTCCTAAATTGCCCATTTTTTTACTGTGTATGTGCCCCATAATGGACTGGCATCCAAAGCACGCCATGTGCCTTATGATGCCTTGGCATGGGAACTGATCCTATAGGCAATCCAGCTCCATATAGGTTAAACAGCTAGATGATGGATGGATGCCTATAGGTAATATTAGGATACTTTTACTATAAATTAAGATATTTACGCCCGGTGGAAAAAAGACAATGTGACATATTTAGTTAATAACATAACAAATTCTTAAGGACAAAAGGAAGCTGTGCGAGTAGTGCTATGTAACACATATATATGTAACAAGACAATTTGCTTTCAAAGAACTGAGTAATATTCAGAAAACACAATGGAGTTACTCATATTGCAAACTAGAATAGTTCTCAAATAGCAAAACAAACTGAATACAATTTAGCCAAATGTTATATTTTATACAATGCCGTGCTCATAGAATGCTGAACGAAATGTAAATTGTTTCCGCACTCTGACCTTATCCCCAAACAGGCACTCTCCAGTGAGAAACGCCGTTAGCACAAAAATTTGTTGCAGTTTTCATTTCCATTGTTTGTGATGCTAATCAAATGACTTGCCTCTGAGGCCTGTGATGGCAAATTTCATCACTGAAAGGTAAGCTTTTTGCATTTGTGATTTTATCTTTGTATCTTTTTAATGGAAACGGATACCAAGATGAAATGGCAATGAAACATCATTCCCCATAACCCTATTTTATCCATATCACATATTAGACTTTAACATTTGTTTAACCTAGGGATCTTTTTCACAACGCAATATATGTTTTCTAGGAAAGAAAATGCGTGTGTGTATGTGTGTGTATTATGCTCTTATTAAAAACCTGTTGCTTTGACGTTTTCAGGTTATTAGGATTCTTATTTATGAATATTTACTTTATGTTTAAAAGAACCATAGTTATTTCATGTTTAACCCCTCTGTAATTAGTATTGTTGCCTTACAGCAGCAGCACTAAGACAGAAATATTATGTTATAGGTCTGGTTATTAGTATTAACAACTGAGTCATCTGAGAAAGAATCAATGATTTCCTAATACACAATGGATATCATCTTTTGGTACTTCACATTCAGGTGCCATCTTGGCCCCAAGTAAATTTCCTGATAGTCATTTTTTTGTTTTTCCCTCAGTGTCACACTGTGCATTTAGGCAGCGAAATTCCACAGTATCTTTGAGAAAACCATGACTTATGTCTTTTGTCACTAGCCAAACACTATTTGCAACTGTGTTAATATGACGGTGTGAAGAATGAGTGTAAGCAATGACAATCCGATCTGTATCTTGCCATTAAGTGGTAAACAAAGAAGTCTTGAGCCAGACAATTTTCAACCATACACATATGCTTTCTCTGGCCTTGACTGAGCACAGTAAATGAACTGATTGCGGTGTATGTCAGCATGACAGGAAGCTGTCCACGATTGACACAAGTACATGCACAAGCACAGACACAGTACATGTATACAGAAATGCATTGTGGTTAATCACTGGGTTGGGTAGGTAACTGCATAAGCAATTGCTCATTATATAGCTTTGTCCTTTTTGTTCTGTTTAAGCAGTACGTGTTCTGAATAATATCAGCCTATTTATAGCCTTTCCACTGTGCTATTTTATAATTAAAATGTTTCATTATGCAAATGTAGTTTGGCTTCATTTGCTGCGCCTTTACTGAATTGTACTGTTCTGACTTGTTATTTGTAACACTTAGTCCCCCTGAAGAATTCCAAGAAATTAATACTACATCAGAACTAAATGAGCTGATAATGTCACACGGTACATAATGAAGAGTAGCTATATGTATGATAAACCTGTGGGCAAGGTTTAAAGAAATGAATATATATATAATTTGGATTTGTGTCAAAAAGACTGCATGAAATAAGAGACCTTTTCTGTCTTTTTATTAGAGTGATTAATGATATTGTTTACAATTTATTGGCATCCTGTGGATGAGACAAACATTTGAAAAGAGGTCTAGCCAGCAAGATATGCTATTTTTCTGGTAGATGGTGTAAACATCTAATCCTATTACAG
Organism: Mormyrus proboscirostris; assembly: GCA_026779585.1. Taxonomy (NCBI): domain Eukaryota; kingdom Metazoa; phylum Chordata; class Actinopteri; order Osteoglossiformes; family Mormyridae; genus Mormyrus; species Mormyrus proboscirostris. The sequence continues at coordinate 13,097,750 of JAODKF010000002.1, read as the reverse complement.
AAATTGAATTAACTGGTAGAAAATGGTGACTGAGATAAATGCTATGACATTTCTTGGTCTAATACAAAAATAACACAGTATTTAATGCAATCCAATAACACACCTACAGTGAGATGCACATTATTATGCTTTAACTATTATTGGTGAAAATGAAGGAATTAGTACAGGAATGCCTGGGTGGTCAGTATAAAATCAGTTAATGAGTGTATCCTCATTCTGAATGGCTTATTTATAATGACTGTTGCTCTGACATTTATGAATAGTTCTTTGGTTTGGAGCATAAGGTTGGAGCTTTAATTTAAATCAGTTTGAATTAACTGAATCCAAATCACTGTTTAACTAATTGTTGCTAAACGCACCATCAAATGAGTATGAAAAAGGAACACAGGATAGACAGACATTTTTTTGTTTTTTGTTCAGACTGCCCAGAATCTTAACAGTGCATTAGAGTGGGTGTGGCTTCATACCCCATGCTATGTTTGGCAATCTTTTTAATGAATGACAAATGAGAGTTATATGGTAATGTAGTACAATAACAATTATGAAAATATGATTACTAACAGGGTAAAGTCATTAAAAAGGTCTGTATGCAATATCTATACTGGTTTCATTATATTTAACATTGCATAAATATTTGGCAATAACTCAAAAATTGGCATGTAGGTGCATGTGACAAAGTGTGTCTGGAATGCATGACTTCTGGGTTGTGGCCTTCAGGCTGTTGCTTAGCTACTTCTGCACAATATATATTTATGAATGAGTTTGCCTAGTGGGACTATGTGAAACACAAGATGGGGGGGGGGGGTTGCTACGGCATATTCCAGGCAGAATAGGGAGCAAGCCTGGGGTACACCCTGGATGGAGTGACATGCAGATGCAGAATGCTAAAATTTCATCTAATTATTGAATTTGGGTCACAACTGTATTTTTTCTGTCAGCTTCCGTGATTACAATTAAGTATTCTCGATCACATTACTGAGTAATAATAAAATTGAATTGAGGCTATGTGAAAGACGTGATGAAAAATGCAAAATAAGTCTTCTTCTGATATTACATTTTAAAATGAATTTCTGGAAAAAAATCCATGATACTAATAATATGATTTTTGTCATGACAATGCACCAATCTCAGCTCTAAGAGTGTGCATTAATGTTCTGCAACTGTTGTTTCGGGCTGGCTCCAAGATAAATAATGACTTTCATTCTTGATTAACGAAGTAGGGGCAGAATTATTTCTTGGATTAGCCTGAAATAAGATATAAATATAAAATGTGTCTATACTCTTGCCCAGGGAAATGGTCAAAGTAAATGGTAAATGGACTGCATTTATATAGCGCTTTTTCTCAAAGCGCTTTACAATATATGCCTCACATTCACCCA
>JAODKF010000002.1:13068704-13096271 GCA_026779585.1 Mormyrus proboscirostris | reverse complement strand
CTGCTCACCGGGAGCAATTAGGGGTTCAGTGTCTTGCTCAAGGACACTTTGATGGGGTCAGGAGGAATCAGGGCTCATGGTCTGAGTGCAGTATGGTCTGGGTGTAATGTAAAAGGTATCTTTCATTTCTTTGTCTTCAGGAAGTGACTTCACGGAAAAAAATGCATTAGCCCCACCTCTGATCACACATACTGGTATTGAAGAATGTAGGAACTTTGCAGAAGGGAACCACTGCATTTGATCTGTAGCCCTTCAGACCCTTTGGTATTTTAAAGATGCATGAGTCATGTACTGGGTCAGTAGAAATGAGCTAATGACATTTTCTGAAATGGTCTGGCTGTCACACGAACAAATGTACAAAATGATGGCCATTTATATCTCAGAGACTTTTTTCATGTTTTTCCATTACAGTATCTGCCTATGTTAACTCATAATAGATGCCAGTTTAGTGAGTTTATGTTTGTTTGTTCTTATGCACAATAGATATACGTCATTATAAAGGTTAAGGTAGTCATGTTGGGATTAGAGTTTTCCCTGTAGAAATGAATGGAGAATCCCCACAAAGATATAATTACAAACCTGTGTGTGTATATGAGAGAGTGAGAGAGAGAGAGAGAGAGAGAGAGAGAGAGAGAGAGAGAGAGACATGTTGACCAGTGTTTCTCAACCCATTTCTTGGGTTGAGAAATCCCCAGACTGTCCACATTTTTGCTCCCTCCTAACTCCCTGCCAGACAGTCTACTTTTTTGCTAGAGCTGGGAGGGAGCAAAACCATCAACTGTCTGGAGGTCCCCAAGGACTCGGTTGTGAAAAACTGATATAGACCATGCAGATGTGAGTGTTCTTAAAGAGTGACTAAGGCAAAATAGCAGGTTCTGTGTGTGTGCTCACCCTAAGATGGTGACCATAATGAAGGCTGAGGGAGCTTCGAACCTTTGTCCCACACTTAATTAGCTGTCACTGAGCCGAAGAGTATTAGGTGAACTCGGATGACTCAAATAGCCCTCCAAACAGACAGACAGCAAGCCAAATTACCCTACATTTTTAAATTGATGCAAATCAATTGCATCGTTAGTGATTGTGCGACACTGCCCCCTGCTCCCTAAAAATTTGAAAACACGGGTGGCACAATGTTTTGGTTAAGTGAACTGCAATCACGCCATTTCGATATAGACAGGTAGCTGGAAGTCGATGTTTATCTCCAGGCAGATTCAAGTGGATAATTTCTCCCTATAAATATATTTCTCCAACATGGGGCAATTGTGAGGTTGCAGGCGACCTTAGAGGGAGGAGAAAAGAACATTTTCTTGTAGATGTAGATGCCATCATGTGGATGATGATAAGGACTGACAAAATGCACTATATTTGGCCCAAGCAGGATTTTTTTACCCCACATTTGACTGAATTTGATAGTATCGATACTGATAACTATAGTTCATGCTGGTTCTCTATTCTGACAATCATACGTGGAGAACTACAACAGGGTTCCTGCACAGTGCTCCATGCAAGGAACTCATTGTTCCTAGTTTGAGGGAGAGACCTGAGGCTCCTCTACTTAACAGCATCCCATGCGGTTATGCAAACTGTCCTCACTGTTCACCTCGCTAGCTATGAGTGCCATGCAGTGCCCCAGGGCCCCCTTCCAAACATCCACTCCCTAATTACATTAGCAGCTATTGGAGTCAATCCATTGATGGATGCCTCTGCTATTGAGATTTAAAAAAAAAAAAACAGGAACATTGATTGTGTGTGGAAATTTTATGGCTTCTTATTGATGAGAGAAAATTGAAAGGTTTATGGCTGGATGTAGTTCAGCTATAGGATGTAGAGAATAGTGTACAAAATGTTTTTTGCATAGATAAATAACACCAACTTCTCCTCTTGTTTTGCTTTCATTCTTTCATTCTTGCTGTGATTTAAAAGGGGAAATGAATGGGGCACTTTGATACCTCACGCTGCCTCCGGTATGTGTTCAGTACATGCACAGCCACAGGTTATCTGAATTATGCATTAACAATGACTTTTTCAGTGATTTTTTTTCTGCAACACCAAGCCAAGCTTTGACACGTACATTCTTTGCTCACTGTCAATTTCAATCTGCAGTTAGTCTTGATCTAGGAATCTTGGGAGAGTCTTAAGCCACTAAAAAAAGCTTTTGAGCGTCTAGTGGGTATCTCCCTAGAATGGCAACCCTGTTCCACGATGAGCAATTAAGGAAAATGAAATGGATGGATGGAGAGTTAGATGCAAGTGATTCTCATTTGTAGCACAATCAATAATGTGTGGTTCAGAGACAGCAGGAAGGCGTTAGCATCACAATTTTGCTCATTAACATACATATCAAATCTACAGGTTAAAGCAGTGGACGGCCGCAGGCTGACATTAAGGCTTTGTCAAGTGTGGGACAAAAGACGGAACAGGGTGTTCAGCAGCACGTGATGGAGAGTCTTTGCTCACCTTCCTATGTGTGCACTTTGATTAAAATAAATGTAGATTTTCTTTGGTCCACAGGGTCCTACTGGTTTAGGAGCTGGTTCAGTAAATGTGGTGCATTTTGATGATTCATACTGATTTTTAGGTCTATTTGTTATGACATAAATGTAAAAGTAATTGATTGGTTACTTGATTATTCCAGATCCTTGAAGCATTAACCATCTAGATTGCTAAATATTAATTATTGTTGGACTAATTTGTACAGCTTGAGGGCGATAGATTTAATTTAATAAATACATTTTGAAAATATATTTTATGTTAGGACACAATGTACCTCAATTTCTTTTGTTTTCCTTCAGGGCCAAATTGGTTTTTTTCCTTGAATAGCTGAGCCATTTTATCCGGAATTTCTGAACAGCTTATCTAATGAAGAAATTTTAAGAACAGTCAGTATAACCATGGACCAGTGTTATGAATCCTTTGCTGTACAAGATGGTAGAGTGTCATGTTGGGCGCACAGGTTCACATCTTTGTTGAGACATAGCTCTGAATGCACGGCTGTAGACATGTTCATGTTGAATCTATACTGGAGACAACTACACTTTAAAAGAAGAAAAATACGAATATGGCAGTATTAAGGTGCATGGCAGCATCTTAAGGTTGAAATAATTATTAGTTGTGGGACTATGTTCAAGGTGTTAATTCAAGCAACACTTCCATACAATTTCTGGTTTCATTATTATTATTATTATTATTATTATTATTATTATTATTATTATTCATATCTGCCCTCATGCAAAAACTATTGGTTTGATTCTTAATACCAGCCAAGCTTCCCATTCTTGTCAGTAAACATTTATGCATTCCTTTTATTTCTTATTTCCCGCCACCTTTCTGAGTCATCGACATCTAGGCTGTACAGTACTAGCTAGCCTCGTCACATTCTGTTAGGATCAGTGCCCTAAAGTACAGCCAAAGGACTGTGCTGACCGGCAGGGCGAGGATTCATTCGGCACTGTATATTTCACTTAGCTGTGATCACCGTGGCGTGAATCTCCTGCAGTTGTAGACAACATGGTGACATTGGGTTCTGGTGGGGGGGGGAGTGCAAATTTAAGTCGCAAGGATTGGCTACTGTATGAAGGTGTTTGGTTGACCCATGAGCCTTTCAGGCCCTTGTCGAGTAGCATGCAAGCTGCTGCTCCTCCTGCATGGACTTGCATGACCAGTGGCGTGCAAAGAAAGCCATAAGCTTGGCAGTGAGCCTGTGCACGGAGCTGGGACGTCACCCGAGCACGGGTGTGTTTTTGATCCAAAACTGAAAACTAATTAAAACCCAGGGCAAAACAAGCTAAAGGCCTGCATGAGGACTCATAGACTGTGAATATTTTCTGATTTTGTTGAAATCCAATGAAGATGGGAGACATTGTAAAAGTATGGTTCACATGGTCTTCCCCTAGAACCAGTCCAAGATCTTCATCTCTTCATTCATCTTCCTGATCCAGGACAGGACTATGGTGAGCCTGTCACCTGACCACATGACTGTGGGAGGAAATCAGTGCAAACACCTGGAGAACATGCAAACTCATACACAGAGGCAGGGGTATGATTCAAACCCCTGGATGTGTGAGGCTGCTGTGCTATCCATTGATCCACAATACTCCTCTTCCCCATTCACAAATAACCTTTAAAACTAAAGGAACGTGTTGGTATTGATATGGACCTCTTTTTTTTTTTTTAAAGCCCCAGGCTCAGGTGTGGCATAAATATGGAATCAAGGAATACATCTTGGCTAATTATTGGTGTTCCTCTGGGAACTGCTCAAACACTGGTTTTGCAAATTAAATTTCATGGTGCGTGTCTTACTGACAAATATGCTGACAAGCCGCCATGGCAGAAGCGTCTCAAGTATGGTGACTGTTTAATACATCTCAAAAAAACTCATGAAAAAATTCTGAAGGATAAATGCAGACAGAAACTCCAGTGCCCTGTTAACTAAACCACCAACCAAAAGGAGAGATAGCATGTTAAGTGCTTGACAGGCTAATGCTATCTATGGAGAACAAATTAGATACTGGGGCTAGGCTACGATCATATCACTAAACTATTTTGGCATGCAGCAACAACTTAATTCTCATTTTCCTTTTTGCATACCCTTTCATTTTCATCTTGACATTTTCACAGCCATGTTGTATGTCTTCTTCCAAATGACATGGAAGTGACATTGTATAGGAAAAAAAAATCAGGCCTTTAGTCTTCTTGGTCACTTGTATGGCCCTGCGGACCCCTGCGGACCCCTGTATCCGCAACAAACTATGGGGGTATGAAACAGTTAACAACACCCCCCTGTTCCCACTGCTTGGGGTAATAATAGAAGGGCCTTCCAAGGTTGTCTGTAGCTGGTGAAATCACAGGAATAATGATTAATTTACTGCAAGCTATAAAGATGGTTTGCAGCCTTCTTTGCTGTGTGTCCCATACTTTATCCGACATCACACCCTATATCTTTTTTTTGCATAGAGAGGTAATAAGACTCTTCCACAACCTATTAAAGGAAACCGCAAATTCTCTTACAGGTCAATGACAGAAGCCTTGGGATCTAATTGTTTTAAAAGGCAATTAAGTCCTACTTTAAATTGCTGCAGATCCTGTTTTTTATAGCTGTCCACACGATGTGGGCATCAAACAAAGACTCGTACGAAAATGATGTATGTGCAGATGATTATATCAATGTGACACATTTGCTACAATCTGAAGGACCCCATTTTCATGTAAAGCACAAGTGTTCACATTTATCAAATATTTTAGACATTGCTCCATTCCAAACAAACCAACGACTTCATAATTGTCATTTTAATAATGGATTGAGATTACATCTGTACCTCATAAATCTGTTTCATTAACATTCTCTTGGACGGGTGCTATAAAAAACAGTACGCCTACCATCACATGTGAATGAAAATCTAACACTTTTCAATGGAGGGGTCAGTTGTACCTGCTGGTATCTCCAACTGTTACAATAGAAAGTCTAGGGATTGCAACAGAAAAGAGTAACAATCATTCCTGGACAGATGTAAATAAGTTCAGTTCCATCTTTAATTATCTTTTCACTTGGCCAACAGTACACAGAAAGTAATATCACAGGTGTTAATTGATTTTCTAGTAGACCCCAAGCAGAAGCCTGATAGTCTTCAGGATTTTACAGCTGCTTAGCAATGCTGTGACACTGCAATGCACCTCTTCCAAGTCTTTGCATGCTGGCTGGAATGAGTGTTATAACGAATTAATTTAGTGATTGCAGCTCCAAGAGACAAGCTTCCAAAGAGTTTGCCAAAAACCAGCAGGCAACAGTGAATACATTTCCCTCCAAGAAGCTGAGTGCATAGTATATCATAATTTGGTCGTTTAAAACCTTTAATTCATTCTGCCAATGCAGATTAATGCTGTCCTGTAGTCACTAAGTAACATGGAAAAGGATCCATTTATAAGTATGACAATTAAAAAAGGTAACTTAATAAAATTTATCAGTAGAGAAACTGATGTTGTGGGAGGAAGGCGATTGCAGGGACAGTGGCAGGTGTCGATATCCTTAAATACGACTGAAATGCTACTTTTTGATACAATATTACAAGCTGTATTGGGGCATTGGTGTGGCTCTGTGGGCTAAGCCTGTGTGCTTCTAATCATAAGGTTGCTGGTTCAAAACCTGCTTCAGCATGTCTATGGGTCCTTAAGCAAGACCCTTAACCCCCAGCTCCCTTGGTGCCGCTATGGGTGGCTGCCCATTGTAGACAGCTTATTCCGCCAAATAAGTTGGTTGAGGGAGCCATAAAGACAATTTATTTAAAATTTTTTTGAGAGAAATAAATATGAAGAATTCTGACCAAAGACCTGTCATGGGTGACAAAGGGAAGATGGTCGTTTATGAGGACATGATGTTCTGCAAATTAAATAATCCTTAAGCACCCCTTAGGACATGGTCATGAGTGAAGGAGATTAAACTGTGGACAGTGATGCTTCAGTATTAATGTTAAATGGCTCACGGGCAGAGCGGATGTGTCAGCTGAGTCTAGCCCCAGGCACACTCAGATTCTGTTTTTACATTCTGAAGCATTAAGAATGGCACTGGAAAGGAGAGAGGAGGAAAGACTGCAGTTACCTGCTCCTTGACTAAAGTGCCTCTGGCACTTAAGAAGACCAACAATCTACTGGGCAGTTTGTAGGTCATTTCCTCAAACTGAAAGTAATTCTGGGAGTCTTTCAGACAGACCTGCACATCTAACATGGAAAGTTGTGCCTTTTTATCCTGTTGAACTTGTGCTCACCCTTACATTGCTTCCAAAATGTGTGCTAACAGCTGCACTAAACTTCCATTGCTTAGCAGAAGGCACGTTCAAATTGTTGCATCCCAGACATAAACATTTCCTTAGAAGATTATGGAGAGACTTAGCTGTTTATGCAGAATTAGCCTTGCTGTCATGACATTTGGCAAATCACTTAGCTCTATTAGCTTGGTACAGGGATAGGCAAGCCAGTATCTGGTAGGTTTTTTATCTTACCTGATGAGCCCTCCAGGATCTGGGTTGCCTACCTACTCCTGGCTTAGTACTTCTAATACATAACTACGAACACTCTTACTGTATATATTTGATGACATGCTCCGTTACATCTTTAAGCATTACATTCATTGAAAGTGAGCAGAATGTCTTATTTTAGTGGTGGCTGGAGGAGTCAAGTCACTGTGCCAGGCCAACTGCAAGACCTCATTTAATCTTTGACACCTTGCTGATAAACCCCAGCAAAGGAGCCAGCAGAATCCACAAACACCTAATAAGGAGCTCTTTTACAGGGGTCTATTTATATATTGACATATATGTTGAAGTTCAGACAACTACATTGGGCTGTATGCCCCAAGATTTATCTAGGGGTGATCTTTCAATGTGTAGGTACAGTGGTCCAAAACACAAAGAGAAGGGAAAGACCTTTGCTGGTAAAAATCAAGAAATGCTAACATAAAGTCCACATTGATTTTTTTGAGAAGAAACTGGAACCATTGGAAATAAAGCCAATGTCATGGAGGTCTTTGAACGAGAAGGCGAGAAGCCACAAGTAGCCTGGAGGGAGAGTCCCCAGATGTGACAGACCGACACGACAAGCACAATAAATCCAGGCAAGTGTAAAATCCCACCACTGCATCTGTCAGCATCAGGGATATGCTCAATACGCTCAGCTCATTTCTGTACACAAGGAACGCAGGTGTGTTTCACAAGAAACCAAAGAAAATTCCCATTGACCTTTTCCCATGGACAAATTACCCTGTTGTGTCTGTTATGCCCTCCTTCATTTGAAGCTCTTTTATGCTGAGGGTCAGTGTTAACTAAACCAGAAAATGTAATTGAACAGAGAGTCATGATATGCTTTGCTTATCAAATCCAGGTCACTAACACCTATCCAGTCATCATGCTGCAGTTTCTTCCACTTACTTATTTGAGATTTGCCATTAAATCATATGTATGCATGTGTACATTTTCAAAATGGCTTTGAAAACGTATCTTTAGTAAACATTTAGTATCACACACACAGAGTCCAGTTCTAGCCAAAAATCTCAGTGGTAACATTATAGACAGATTACCAGATAATCCAATGAATCAGTCACTATACAAATGAATGAAATAAAGCACATTAACATTTTCATTAAATATTTCCTGGAGAGCATTCCTAAACTCTTTCAACCACAAAACAATACAATACCCAACCTGCCCTTGACTTTTTCAGATGTTTGGTCTCTGGACTGCTGTCCAGACCAATTGCTCTCCACACTAGAAGCAGAAAGCAAAATCAACCCCTGTGTCTTCTTCTAAGACCTAAGAACCGATGCCACTGGCAGGAATAAAATGTAGACTCCACTGGGGCTCGTGCCTGAGAGACAGAGGCATGTAGGGGTATTTTAATGAGGGGTAGGATTATCGAGGAACAGCCTGTACTCGAGGCCCAGGGGACTTGCTACCCGCGGCACTGAAAGATGTCACTCTTTGCCTTCTACTGTGCAGTCAGTAGAGGCACAGCATGGGGAAGAGATCCCCCCCGTGCTGCCTAAATGCTGAGATCCTCCCATAGCTTGTAAATTGAGCCAATGCAACAAAGTAGGAATGGAAAGACGACCTCATGCGCTGCTTCTCTCATCTCTCTTCCCAATAGTCGGCAAGCTATGGGCTTTACTTTAATATGCCACACCGAGGTCATTGTTACAGATACAACATTTACATTCTTATACTCTATTTTCCCCACAAAGTGACTTCACTGCATCACTCGTGAAAATGTTTTGTGATGTATTTGGTGACATTTCGCAACTCCCCACACAGCATTAAGAATAATTGACTGTGTTATACTCTTCCAATTATTTATATTGACAAAACAACTAAATTATTATTTTTTAATTTCTGTCTAATATTGATGTCCTGTGCTCTTTAATGTTTGAGGCAAAGAGAACTGGATTTGGTTTTTAAATAAGCATTCTCACTATATTTCCACATTATTGGTCAACTTTCTGAAAATATTGTTAAGTTCTAAGCAATTTTTCATTCAGTGCTTCTGGAATCTGAATGAGCTGGGTGGGGGGAGTGGGGGGGGGGCAGTTCTGAGGATGCAGCAGATAAAACACTATTTCTGACCTACTCCAACCTCTCCAGTCAGATTTACGACAGCCTCGGTCAAGAAAGGAACCACTTTATATACATTACCCAGCTCACACTGGAGCATAAATACAGATCAGGGATAGGTCAAGGAGCGGGAGGGTTTTATGCAGGAGCTTTATAGGGGAATCAAATTTAAAAGAAAGCAGTCAAAGGCATCTTCTATACAATTCTGAAAAACACAACCCATAAAATTTTCTGCTCACAGCAAAGTTCCAAAAATTTCAACAGGAAGCCCTTCAGTGTCTCCCTGATTGCACAAGCAGCATGGCTGAGCGACGATGTGAGAGGAGTGGGAGAAAGGGTGAGAAAGGAAATAGGAGACCTTAAACATCTAACGGAGAATTGAAAGTCTGTGCTGAAAATCTAGGGCGATAATAATTCGACTCAGAGTCAGAGGAGTCACCCGCCATTCTGATATGAGTGTTTCTTTGTGCATACCTGGATGGATGGATGGATGGATGGATGGATGAGGCCCTGCTGGTATATCAAATTAATGTGCACATTCTAACACCAAGTGAATGTTAGGTAGCAAAATTAAAAAGAAAAAGCAATAAATAATAATATGTGTATATTTTAGCCAACATACATGTAACTGATTGTGGAATTATTACTTTTTGGTTCCATCAGATTCATGTCAATTCCAGATTACCATACTGGTAGCTCTCCTCCATGACGTCCTATATTCTCTCAGGTTTCCCAATGGCAAGTTTAATGTTGTGAGGATTGAGTCCATCCAACGTATTGCTCGTTAACTCTCCCAGAATTCAAGTAAATTTTAGAATGCAGTGGATTTTTCTCAAATAACATGCAGAAAATAATCTGGCTTGGATTTAAAATGAAAGTTCAGGCTTGATTTGCTCAAGAATGCATTTTCTTCTCCTTGCAGTTCATCACATACATAATGGTCTTATTAAAAACGAAAAGGTCAAAAGTGTCAATGCTCTTTCTGGTGTGTTCTTCATTATCTTAAGATCTTCATCATTTACCGCTATAAGTGGTGTCATCAGCATATCAAAGGTTCCTGATGTTTCTTTCAACATCTTGAGTTCTTCAGCATCTTGAGTTCTCTCACTTTGTATTCTACAAACAAGTTGAATATGAATGTTTTTCCAATTTGTAATAGCCAGTTTTTTTTGTTATATATTACTGACTGCAGCTTGTCCATCATAAGATTCTTCAAAAGGATATTGAAATTCTCTGGTACACTCTGTTGTGGGCAAGGAGACGCGGGTTTTCAAAATTAAATGGGAAATGAAGGTTACTGGAGAAAGGTGTTAAAGGGCCTGTAGTTGTCGATTCAGGTTGTCAAACATGATTATTCACAAAAACAGGGGAGGTGTGTGTCCTTTCAGCAATGCTGAATGGTATTGGAAACGGTGGTCCCCTCAGGCAGTTGTCCTCTGGGCTGCTAAGCCTCTAGGGAAGAGAACAAATCAGCAATATGCTTTCCTGTTGTTGCTGTCCGCTGGTGTGGTGCTGATCGACATCAGATGGCACGTGACAGATTCCCAGTGGGTTATCATATCATCACCCATTTTTCTGAGAGCCATCTATAGTATGGTGTGATCTATAAATCGGTCATTAGAGCTATGGAATTCTACTGAATTTCATGTTTCATTAAGGCACAATGTGATTAATTTCTCATGAAGTAAAGCATAAACAATGTTCCATAATGAAACATTCTTCATCACCTTTCAGATGTCTCTTGGTAGATGTTTTACCACAATCCACTGGCTACATTTAGCAATAACAGACTTAACATTGACTATAATGATCCTGAAATCAATTACTTTTGAAGAGTAGAGCTAGAATGGGTTCTGGATTATTGTACAAAACTGTGTGTGTGTGTGTGTGTGTGTGTGTGTGTGTGTGTGTGTGTGTGTGCAATAAAACATTCTTTCAGACAATACACAATAGAAAAAACTGCTTTAATTCAAATAAAGTGTTCTCTGCTGAGATTACACCTGTCATGACCCAATAAGGAGGGACACTCCTGTCATTTTAAAGGTTATTCTTTATACGCCCTTAGCTTCTTTTTAGCACAACAGCCTTTAACCTACTCAACTTTAATTAAGGTGCCTCTCAGTAATTCTGATACCACAGCACATTAGTCTCGTGAGAAAATAATTCCTATTAAGTGAGACATCACTCAGCAATGCAGTAATTAAGTTGTAGATAAGATTAATATTTGATTGCGCTGGATTATTATAAAGGCACTGTGGCACTGTGTTCAGTCTGAGTGACAGATGTGGGGCTTTCACAGAAAAACCAGTGCTGCCCCATTCAGGGTACAGCAGTACATTAGTAAGACACGGGCTTAACATTCAGTAGAGGCAAAATGTATTTTCAAAATCACATAATAACACATTTCCCCATTGAACATTTTGTTCCCTTGTTACACACAGAAGGTCTAGCTTGACGTCGCCCTGTTAATAATATCATCTTGGTTTCTCGGTTGGTGATTTTCAGTTCACAGTGGTATAGGCATAAAGATCAGCCATCTAATGCTGCAAATGCGTTTTAAATCTGACAGGATTCATCCAGATCAGAGTCCACGTATAAGAGGTGTACACAGACTTAAATAGGAGGTGGAAGGGCAGGAGGATTTATGTTCCTAGGTATTGCCTGAGTATTAGCATATATGTGAAGGGCTGGAGAAGAGCTCAGTGAGTTCCCATGATACCTTTTACATGGGTATAAATATGTTCACACTTCTTGTTCTAGTTCCTTATAATCCCTCTTAACCCAGATGCTGGAAAGGTCCTGCAGTCTCTCATCTCTCGTGATTTTACAGGGTCGATGTCATGGGGGGAGCATTCACGGTCCATGGCCCCACAAATGAGCCACCCTGTCTCCCCAAACGCCACCCACCAAGGACAGCATCTTTTATTTTCAAACATCCCACCTCTTCCGGAAGTTCCAGAAGGTCAGACTAATCCTGGTGCCAGCACCAGGATTTTATGTTGTGAATTTTTGTTTTACAGAACAACAGGAGCAGAAATGGCTGTTTGTTGGTCGGTGAGAATCAGACAAATTGTGTTGTTATAGGATTTAATGTAATGTGAAAAGTTATTTATAAGATGAAAATTTATATGCCCAGTAGAACAGTAGTATGTATAGGATTACAGTGAGAAACAAAGAGAGAAGTTTTCCATAGAAGAACTTTAATAGAACGCGGAGATTTGGAGTGGCCAAGTACCTGCCGTGACATTTCATCCTTACAGATGCGCAGGAGTTCCTTTGCATCAATCATTAATGCTGCATCCATAAATGTATTACAGATTGTAAATGGCTTTATTAATAATACACATAAGAACTTTGAAAAAGATTAATGTTAAAACTTACCTAGCAGCTTTCACTACTCAGTTTTGTTACTGGATTTCTGAAATGAGAATAGAATGGTATTAATACAAGTCAAAATATTATAAGATGGCAAAATATACAAGAAAAACTGATTTGATTTTTGGTCATGATGTATTTTTAGTGAGCAATTTAACACTTCTGTAGTGCAACCTCTTAAGACATGTATATGGTTCACTGACAGCTTTCAGGCTATTGACAACCTTTTGTAAATGTTTACTGCAGGAAGAACTTGGAAAATGACACCAGCGTTTATATGACAAACCAGTTCCTATGGCTGACTCATCCAAATTGTAGTGTTTAAAACTATTCTGATTTTCTATCTTTGGCCTTCATACCTGCTAAAAATATATCTGTGGAAATATGTAAAAACTACTGTGCTAGATTACAAAAAGAGAACTTTAGGACCAAGATATACCTTTTGTAACATCCTGGCTCTCATATCTGCCTGACCCTGATGAGCCACGCCTGTTGCTTGTTACCGCTCATTAGCCTTAATATTTAAGTATCTGTTAGTCTTGTAAGCCCCAGTCTGGTCATTGATGTCTACCTTCCTGTTGCCTGTGCCCTTTCCTGTACCAGTCCTCCCATCTTCCCTTCCCGGCCCTGTTTGTTTTCGAGCCCCTGTTTAGTTCTGTTCAGTTTTTGTGCAATAAAACCCACTTTGATGGCCAAATGCCTGCCTTTGAGTCCTTCGTCTCGCATACCATGATACCTTTAGTATGCAAAATAAATGTAAATGTGCATTGTGTGTTGCCTCAGAGGAGGATCCTTTTCCTGCACAGAGGAGTCAGTATAGATGGTTACTGCCATGGGTACGACTGACCTCCTGTAGTGATATTACTTTTCTACATTATAACTTCTTATAAAATATTAAATATTATGTCGTATTCAAACCAACTTCATCTTCCTACTTTATAATCTTCCTACTTAAATAATTATTTTTAGAAATTACTTAAATTCACCCATGTTGTAAATGCTTTTATAAAGGCACACCTTTCCTGGTCCAATTTGACAAATTGTCTGGTCCTAAGTAAAATATTGTAACAAGGAAAAAAATATCTGCTTTAGAGTAGCCAGTACCGTTGAACCAGAGCATATTAACTGATGCACTATGTACACATTTTAATCTTTTTTTTAATGCTGTTGTCATCTTTCCTGGCTCTGACTGAAGAACTTGGCATGTGGTTCTAGGGGTTAAAGTTATAGTGATATTTTGGAATACTAAGACTGGCCACTGAGAGGTGTTACCTTGTCAAGGCCATGCAGGGTAAAGACTGCCACTTGCCCACACAAAGCTCACCCAGCTAGAGGCTGACAGAGCAGGAAGGGAACTCCAACGCTTTACAGAACGGAATAAGTTGAGATGTGTAGTGCAAGGATGGACAGCATCCAAAGGCATCTGTGGTGACAAGAAAGCTATTTCTCCTCTGCTGCCTGCTTGTTGTAAGGAAAGTACAGGCTCCACACAGACTGGAACCTCACGAATCATACAATTCATTCAGCAGTAACACATGACAAAAGATTAAATATATTATGGTGAAAGTACGTGCAAATTTAAAGGAAATACACTTGCCCTACAATGTTGACAGGGGTATGGTTTGCTGTTTTATTAGATTTACACAGAAAGCTATCAGGGGAATGACTGTTCCACTGTGTAAAAAGACGATGGATTGATAATTCATATACCCCTCGCTATCTATATAAATCTAATATCTTAGATGTAATTTTGAGCACATTAATAAATTAATTAGCTGCCAAGATCCTTGAGAATAGGCCATTTGTATTGTGGGAAAACATCCCTGACATTGCAAATGACCTGATCAACAAGAGGAATTGAAAGACTGTTGAAAAACAATTGAAATCTAGCCTTGTCAGAATCATTTGACTATATTGTTGTTCTATTGGCTGTTGCGTTATCGCATATTGATGGGAGTGTCGACCCGTTTTCTTCAACAAAAGCAGGCTATCAGTGCTAGCATGCTGGAAGCAATGATATGATCTTAAACTCACCTCTTATTCTCTGTTATTTTGCCTTCATCCTGCACAGGAAAAAAACAAGTTGCCATCTAATTTTTCCTATTAATATTAAACCATGTTTTTTATGAAATTTGTAAACATAAGCTGTGCCAGGAGTGTGTCAATTAAAACGGGTGCTATGTTTCAGTGTCATTAGGACAGTTTGCTCTGATTCCTTTATGTGTGTGTGTGTGTGTGTGTGTATACATATTTTTTTGGATGTTCATCAGGATCAGTTGGGATTTGACTCCCAATCCATACTTTCTATTTTTGTACAACCATCTGATTTCCTGTCATAGTGCAGAAACATACTTGAGTAAATTGATGTTTCTAGGGAAAAAAATAAATAAACAAGATTTTAAAAAATGACTGTGATAAGAATAATCATAAAAAATAAGATTAAGATGCACTTTATTAATGCCATGAAGGGAAATTTCGACATTATAGCAGCAGGTATAAATGGGATCAGATGAGACAAGCAACATAAGAACACAACATGAAGGGACATGTAAAAAAGTGACAAGTGCCAGAATGATCGCTAATTTGTTAATATTTCACTAATAAAGATATCCTGCAAGGCACCAATGCAACTGCAAGCCCAGTGTGGCTTCAGAATATGT
The DNA here is from genome assembly GCA_026779585.1 of Mormyrus proboscirostris. Lineage (NCBI taxonomy): Eukaryota > Metazoa > Chordata > Actinopteri > Osteoglossiformes > Mormyridae > Mormyrus > Mormyrus proboscirostris. The sequence goes on along the minus strand of JAODKF010000002.1, from coordinate 13,081,144 downwards.
ATTAATGACACAAGTAAAAGACAATTAACCAGATACATTTATCTTTGCACCATTTACTAAGAATGTTAGTTTGACGCCACTTTAAGTATGTAGACATCCCATATGCTATACAGATAACAGTGGCTATTGCTCTAAATCCAATATAACAGGCATGTTTTATATTTATGAAAGGAACTGAAAGCAATGTAATTCATTAGAAAATAAATTCCATGCTCCCACAATTCTGAGATGTATCCTGTTACACAATAAATCAAGAATGGCTACATGTGCTGGTAACTTTTAGATGGGCTGAAATCTTGGCACTTCTTGTGTGATAGAAGCATTGTCAATGTCTACTGAAACAAAAGTGTTGTCTTTGATCCGGTAGAGGGCTACTTACCTCTGAGGTTGAAGGGCTACAACCCTGACGATGCTGAGCACATGATGGTGCTATCCTGGCTCAGATAGAAATGACTGGACTTCAGTGGTTAAATTTGTTGGAACATAAGCCTATAGATATTGCAGCTTTCCAGACCTGAACTGAAGATCGATGTGCAGCCATTAAATCTCTCTGTCTGCAGTGGGTGAAGCTACTATTTTTTCTGTTTTACAAGGATTTTCCAAATGAAAGGCCAGTGTGTAATAAAATAGCCTGAAATAACGGCACCAGATAGGCCTGTGATCCATTGTCAGTATTCTTCCATAGAAACAATAGGTTTGTGCAAAAAACTGAATATTTTCATAGGCAATTTTTTCAGATCTGGAAATGCAATGAGAAGATCTCATCTACTGCTTCAAAAACTCTAGCAAAATGGAACAGTTTGGGTTCATTCAAACTAAAACATACTTATAAATACTCAAAACAAGCTGCTGTGAAGATAGACATCTGTCTTCAGGCGTTTGACGAAGACCATCTTAACATTCTTCACATCTAAGTTACCCAGTTATTCGAAAACAGCATGAATGAATTGTTGATTGTGCTGCATTTTGAACAGGATGATTTAAAATACAGAGCTAATTTCAATGAATATGAAAATTTTAAGTAGGTTTGAAGCTATGCGATTTTGCTTCATACATAATACAGTCAAAGTCTTGTTCTTTTGAGCTATTGGATATTAATCAGATTGTTAATCAGTTGGTTTTGGTAATGAATACCAAATTCATTCGAATACGTTATTTTGTGTATCTAAGGAAACTTACAATTTTACCCCTGCAGCTAAAAAATTACTGGAATACTTCTGGAGAGCTCAATTGGCAGCAATCAGGTTAACAGCCTGAGTCCTTGTCCACCATGCCATTGGCAGCCTTATTGCTGACTAGGGAACACTACAGGATAATTTTTTTAAATTAAGGCAATATTATTGATATTGGTCTATAAACATTCACAAATATTCAACCACTCAGAGATGTGTTTGAATATTAAGTGTAGATAACGGGACCACACAAGTTTGCTGGCAACATACTTCAGAATGCATTCCTTGTATTTTTTTTGCTGGAATATAAAATTATTTGTAGAATTATTACTGGCTGCAGTTTATTCCAGTCATATCACCAAAGCAGCCAGTGTCAACTCCTGGGGTAAGAATGACTCTAAGCTGGATCACAAGCAAGGCCAGGTCTTGGTCTTTTTTCCGTAACAGGCTGGACTTTGAGGATTCCCTAATCAGACTTATTGATCACCAAAAGAAATAAAGTAAAAATCCGCTGGCCTAAACCAAAAATTGTTCCAGGCACAGAAAAAGTTTGGAACAGCAGGTGTTTTTAATATGCCATAATATACCACTCACCTATTAGCTGTTGAAGCAGGTGAGTATGATTTTGTAAGACAAAATAGAAAGTATATCAAGACTGGAGTATAGAATTAAATGCTTTACCATGACTCATTCAAATAAACCCTCTCCAGTATGTGCTTCTGGAGGAAAAGCAATCGTGACTTTTTGCCATTTTTTTGATCATGTTGAGAATCCATTTGGAGCCTTAGTATCGATTGTGCCTGGGCATCTGGGCCTGCTATGTGAAGATTAGCCAGATAATATCTGCGCAAGAAAAAGTACATGGACTTAGGACTGCGTTCCACAACAGTGTCATTCATATAAAGTAGATCGCCAAGCTTGTAAAAATTAGGTTTAATACCAGTCCTGAGTTCTGCCTTTTGTTAGGTGTCTATCTTTGTATATTGGTTCTCATCTGCTCCCTGCAAGTTCTATCTCAGTGTCCATATGCTGGTTGCACAGATGTGCCCACAAATACAATAGGTTCCAGGAGCCAATCCTTCCAGATTTACATGCTCCTGGATTTTCATGCCTATCTCTTCGTCTGAATGTGGGTGATGCAAGGTGCTGACACTCAGGTGCAGCAGCTCAGAGGACATATGAGATCGAGGGCCTTCCCAGGCTCACTCCCATAGTATTATTTAATGAATGTGTTTTTATTTTTTCTCTTTGTTCTGAGGTCAAAAGTAACATACCTTTAGCGTCAGTAACGTTATTATTATCGGATCTGGTTTTGTGCGTCTAGTGGTAGTGTAGTCAATTGTCATTTGGGGACATGACAAAATCAATACGAAGTACAGCAAATGCTTTCATTATGCTAGCTAAGCAATTAAATAAGAAAAAAAGGAAAGCAATGAAAAACACTTTCCAAGCTTTTAGGACACCTTATGTGTCATTATCATTATGAATTTCAGGCATTCAGCTGTTACACTGCAGCCACTCTCCATTCTACTGCCTAGTGACTGACTCGGCTGAATGCCAAGTAAGATGCGGGATAAGGTTAGGATACTGTAACACCAAACCTGTTCAAGCGAATTATTATAGGGTGTCCCTGGGATTATATTTAATTGGCTAAAATATTTAAAATGAAACCCAGTTCCGTCCTAACTTGACTAGCATCGGTTATTTTTGATTTCTATTGATTCTAATCAATGCCTGGTAGTTTTGGGAATACTCTGGAAATGAAGGTGTGAAGTCTTTCGATATTACAGTTGCTATTACTAAAGCAGCATGATAATAATTAATGATGGCTGATGTTTTTCCTCACACTGGTACAATGAAAGTGTCACGGATGTTGATAGCTTTATTGTTAAAAACTCACAAAACATTGCATTCTATAATGAATTTCAAATATAAGAATTAAATTCTGACACTGAATGTTTGATAATATCTGCTGTCATGGCAGGCCAAGTGGAAAAAAAACATTTCCTAAATTTCTAAATTAGAAAATAAATGGATGAAGACAGCTAAATTTTCAAAGCTATTTTTTTAAATTAAAAGGTTTTACCAATTTAAATAAATCAAAGTTTGTGTTTTTATCCATGATTATTTCCATGATGTTTATAATCTAGTGCAATTATAGGATCAGTTTAGTCGATAGATTTTCTATAAGCTTATCTGTCTAGTAGTCTTGGTTAATATAATACATTTTAGGACTTATAAATCATTTATTTGATTGGTTCCCAGTTTATAATGCAGCAATGCTGAAGAAATACGGAACACCTGCCACTTGGATAAAATCCCCTGAGATGAAAAGAATCAATTTCAATAGGCTGATATTTAATGAAAATGTCACATTTCATTCAGCATCAATGAATCTATCTATACAATTGATTTGAATGATAGTTATCAGTTGTGTTTACATATCAACCAAGCCATCTCTGCTTACCTGCCATTTCACATTGTGAAGACTGCAAATCAACAGCCGCACATCTACAACCCTCAGATGAAATAAAGTCCTAAAAAATCATTCTACTATTGGAAATATTGTCAAACTGTGGAATGATTTTTAGTTTTCTCTCTCCTGCCTGGCCCCATTAAAAAATGAAAAGAACACAATGATGCCAGAAAATTCTACAGAATTTATAATGCATGAAGCATATTGCATTTTCTATTTTCGTCTAGGCTGCTGTTTTCTTCTATATTTCTTGGCTTTTATTTGTCTCCTTTATTGATAATAAATCTTATTTAAGAACATTAAGAGTACATTTTAGAACCTCTACATCACAGCGCTTCCAAGACTCTCACAACTTTGGTTATGAAAATGTCCAAGTTAATCACATTCATATTAGTAGTCAAAAATAAAACCTAAGGCTGTACTTTGCTAACTTAAAAGTTCTGTCTTTTAGGTTTTCATGGTCTAATGGATATAATAGTTTTTCATTACTGAGTGAATGTTTAGAAGCGTTAGGAATTCATCTTCAAACTGCTTATACTGAACATCAGAGTTCAATATTATTTTGAAAGTAGATGCTCAGTTGTGTATTTGCTTTTTTTAAAGAGATATTGATTTTTAAAATGGATTGTCTCCCCAACAGAAGTTCTAAATCCTAAACGCAAGATCACCTTACCCAGTCCTGTTTACCATTTCCAGAAAATGTGGATTCACTCTGGGCAAGTCTGGGTGTAATATATTTCACAACACACTGTTATGTTTGACGCATTGTGATTTTCAGACCCTGCCCTCCATGGCCCTTTAGAGTCAAAGTGTGTGCCCTTAATTATTCTGTTGACCTATAATTAAATGAAGGAGGCACACAATAGCCGTGATATTGAATCACCTGAAAACGGGGCTCCCTTAGAAGACTTATGAAATGAGATGAAGAGAGACTAAAAAGAAGTCATTAACTGGAGGAGGTTCAACAAATGTCTGGGAACTGATTTATGATAATACACTATCTATCTCCATCATATTGGGTCCTTGGGAGTGGTTTTTAATATACAATAATGTGTTATTTTTAAGCCTGGGGTTTTAGCTGTGTATTATAAGGGTCGCTAGACATAATGAGCGAGCCAAATTCACCCTCCTGTCCAAGACAAAGTGAAATTGAAGTCCCATCAGAATATGGTGCCCTAGGAGGCTACCTATGTCACCTAATGTGTTGATCAGCACTGGCTATAGATCTGCATTTGATCATTATACATGACAGGGGGGGTGTCATGTCTTACCAGCTAAATATTTTGCATTGTGCCTTTTGGTGGCTTCTGCTGCGTAGGTGTCCATACTCCGAAGGCAGCTTTTAGCCAAATGGAGCCATGCTGTGTGTCTCCTTGTGCATGCTGAGGGCTCTGTGGAGATGCTGGCACGGGCATCGCTGACTATCAGGACACTGCAGGGGTGTTCTCGTACTAGGGGTGAAACAGAATCCCCAAGGCCAACAGGAGCATCACGCAAAGACATTTACTGTAGCTCTCACCCAGCAATAGATAAACAGTGACTGATCCCCACAGCTCCTGACTTCCCTGATAAAAGCCAATGCTGCAATTATTGGGGAACCGGGACTCCAGGGAGCTGTTTATATGGACAGTGCTTCAGCCACCCCTGAATATTAAAGTCCAAGCAGTCGAGGTATTTAAACAGCATCGATTTCTGTGCTTGGAGTCCCTGCTCGTCAGCAAATCGCACAGGCGACCAGGCAGACTAATAGACGGTGGCTCCCCGTTTCAGCCCGAGCTGCTACCGTATTGGGGCTGCAATTGGAAACCTGATAAATGGGCTGCCTCAGTTGTCTCATTTAGGCCTTCCGTTCCTTTCAATGTGATTCTGTCTTTGAGCAAACACCTGCAATGGGCCACTGTGACCCTGCCAGCTCCCTCAGTCAATTAAATAAGTCATGAAAGTCGGAACATGAAAGCTAGCTAAACAAAGGGAACCAGACCCTCATGACTAGAATTCTTTTGACCAGCAATATAAAGGGACGTATATATAGAAGTAAATCAAATTTTACGGTAAAATGAATTTGGTTTTATTTCATTGAATACTATATAATCTTGCTTGAAGTATTCCGCCTCGTTTCATTTTGATTTTCATTTTCATTTTTGGGGGGTATTTATGTGGCAGAAATGTGAAGCGCATTGAGACAATGTAATGTTGTGATAACGCGCTATATAAATAAAATTGCATTGCATTGCATTTATCTTGGAGCTCCATCAGACTGGCAAAATTAGACAGGCTAAGCCTTCTTTGTTGTTAAAAAAAAAACTAAATTAAAACTAAACTAAAATGAAAAAATCATGCTCTAACATACAGCACTGTTTTAATTTCTTTAAGTAGCAGAGTTTCAAAACCACCTTAAACTATAAGCACAGAAAGTGGCACAGGCTTGAATCATATGACGACCACATAATGAGCCGAAAAAAAAGAGGAAAAAATTAATTCTTCATGAGTCAGATCAATAAAGCTGGGACTTGGAGATTTTATAATGAATGACCAACCACAGGGGATGACTCTGGAGGACTTGTCATTTATTTGATGATATACTGTACCCCCCTATCCCTCCCTCTTCACAGCACTCATTAATGTCCCTGCTTGGGGCACACACATACAAGCAGAAGTATAGATTAAGAGCCATCACATTCTTGTTCACAATCCATGCTCCTGGAGATTCACTCCTGCCCCTCCTTACACTGATTCCCAGCTAATGCCATCTGGAAAGTAGCTTGTATCATCACCACCATCAATTTTTATTATCATATTTGCATGATAGTCTGTTTATTGTTTGCTGACTAATTAGTTTTTTCCTTCTACTTGCCATAAAAAGCATCTTCTTTTATCATGTACCTGCATATAGAAGAATATTTTGTTCCAGTAGTTGCCTCAGAAACCACTAGAGAGGGGTAATTAGCACACACTGGGCTGAGGCTACTGTGTTTTGCCTTATACAGCACTTTTATGGAGAAAGCAAACCTATAGATGGAGCCATAGAGACTTTACATCCATACCACTTAATCAGGGAGTAACAACCATCATTCAACATTTCTCCCTGATGAAATGCACTGCTGAGAGTCTTACCTGTATTTAATTTTTTTATGACACAGACACAGTGACAAGGATCAGCTTCCATCTTGATGGTGTCCTCAAGTTATTGTGAATATGAGGAGAATATCTCTAAGGTGAATGTCGCTCTCACTGCATAACAAGACTTAACCTTTACTAATGATGCTGCCACATACCACAGTATCTTGCCTCCGCAGTAAAATTAATAAACACAGCACTTGGAATCTCTGCTTGATATGAACCCGGATATACTGGGTATGATAGGGCAATGTGTGACTCCATGCCCATAAACAGAAGGTTGTTCATTCAAATCCCATAGTTGGCATTGAATGATTTCACTTTTGGATCTTTGAACAAGGCCCTTAATCACAATTGCTCCAGGGACACTGACCCTGCGTTCTGATCCTTACTTGGATATGACTTGGGACCAAAGCATCAGCTAAATGTAAATATGAAACTGCACACACATCTGTCTTTCATCAATTGTCAGTCGTATAGACATCAGCACTTCTCAACCTCAAGCTCCTCTCACTTCGTTCCTCTTTTGCTCTGCTGGCATTTCCAGATGACCCAACCTCCAAGCACACAATAACGAACAACATATTTCTTTCAGTGACTGATTGCCTGATTAATTTATTTAACTGGTTAGCTTAATTATAGCACTGAAATCTTCTACACTGCTTTATTGCCTTAAACAATTTCAGAATGTATACATGTGAATATATTAAGTATTTTTATTCATATAATCGTTTTGTGAGGAATTAGAGGGTGTGACCCTCTCCGGAAAAAGAATCAGGTGACTTGGGTTGGTACGGAAGTCTAGAAAGGCTATGCATTATTTTTATTTATTTTATTTTTTTTTCTCAAAAAGTTGTTTATCATTGTCACTAAAAGATCTGAGTCAACCAAGTAAAACTATTAATGTATTAAATTATAAATGTGCTAAAACTGCACCTTATCAATAATATAAAATTAAGGCCCATCTCATGTATTTCCATAATTTTTCATGAAATAACTTTAATTGTCTGTATGAACACTGACAAAGCTCCTCACAGGAACTGGACATATAGCCTACATTCTGTTGTGTTTGGCTTGCTTTTAGTTAGTATTTAGCTTTACTTAGTCATTTTAAGCTAGTTTTTTTTTTTTGCTTTTGCATTTTTCAATACTGACACATGCATCCATGGATGACTCAGATCCTATAGTCAAAATCACTACTGTTTTTTTCTTGTTGTTTTCTCATGATAACAAATAATATCAAGCGCCTTATTATTGGTGGGGGGATGGAGGGGCAGTAGATCCCTAGCTGTGTGCCATCGTTATGTTGATTAATTAGTTACACTTCAGCACAAATCAGTTTCTGAAAAGTAAGCTAACTCAATGACACAGATTTTCACTGATGGAATAGCCAGGGCTGTTTAGTCTGCTAATTATGCTGATCCATGCTGCCAATTTGTCCATCCAGGTCAGCCGCCTTTGCACAGATAAAATAGTAGCAAAAAACAACCACAGGGGGAAAAGTAGCTAAATTACTGCTGAAATAAGTTTTGGTGAAAAAATAATAGTGAAAAACTGTCAAATGTCAAAAAGAAATTGTATCTAAAATATATTGCCTTTCTGGACTTCCATATATTCAAGTGTAAAGATAAATAAGTGTGTTGTTGTTGTTGTGTGTTAGACCTGACCCTGATCCTGAGTTTTGTGGCAAGTTCTGATGGGTCATATGGTATATGGCTAAGCTTACCATTGTTATTTTTTGTGCTTCTTCACCTGTGTGAACTTCATCTCTTACCAATCCCTGTTTACGTCATTCCCTTTCATGTGAATCTGTCTGCAAAGTTGATTTGACGGATCCTCATACAGTATGTCTTCAGGCAAAAATCCTGACCCAGATAATTACAACGGTCTATGTCCAGTGAAACACATAGAAATGTGTGCATGTCTAACATAAAACTACGAGTAAATAAAAATCACTGCTGTGGAACTGCTGTTTTAACAAGCAGAATCTGTCTTTGGTTCCCTATGAAAGTAGCACAGTCTAAAACAAAAACACCTATCTGCCGATGGTTCACTCTAGATTTTATGAAAGAGTGTTAGAGCCACCATGAAAATATCATTTGAATTCTGACTTTTTTCTCAGAAATCTCACTTTAATCTCGGAATTCTGACTTTTTTACTCAGAATTCTGACTTTAATCTCAGAAATCTGTTTTTTTTTCTAAATTCAGAATTCTAAGAAAAAGTCAGAATTCAAATTACATTTTCATGGTGGCCCTAATCCTCTTCCGTAAGATTCCCAGGACTGGATTTATCATTTTCTCTCTCAATGTAATAGTCTTTTTCCCTCAGAGGAGTAAAAATGAAGAAAAAAATGTACAGTCTGACCCCTTGTTTTACCCATGTTATGCTGGTAATGTTGCACTCCTATTTATAATTACTATTTCAGTTTAAACACACCTGCCATCCAAACATAACCTTAGGGATTTGTGGGGAAGGAGAGGGAAATTATCAGATTGGGAGGGTGGATGAGTGTCAAACTCATACAATTATTTTGAAAAACACAATATGGAGGAATTCAAGTGTGAAGACTGGGAGTGCATTGTGAAAGTCCTTTCAGAGCCGTGAGAACAGAATGCGTGAAATTTGTCTGCTGTATTTGGAAGTGTATTAAACAAGGGAACAAGGAAATTCTCACAGTGAAATAAAACCTTACCCACCAGACTTTGACTGAAAGACACATCTTTCTAGGAAATATTCCCATTCATGTAAAAGTGATATATTTCATATTCATTATTTTCATATTTCATTATTTTCTATGACTTTCTATGACTGATTTTATGACCAGTATTAGTGATGGACGCAAACCTGATTGCAGCAACTATGAAATTTTATTTTAACATTATTTTTATACTCTGCTCTGTTTTCCATCTTTTTGTCTTGGAATTAAACATTGGGTTTTTTGTCCAGCGATGATACCCATATTTGATGAACTTTGTGATTTGGCATTGTAATACTGCTTGGCTGTGTAATACAAAGCTTTTTGGCTTTGTAATATGATTTGGCTGATTGATACAAAGTTTTCAGCCCTGCATTAGTAACCGTTAACTAATCCAGGGAAGGCGATGACTAATAATGACAGACGAGAAATCTGCTACCAGTGACATTTTCAATTTGCCAAAGGGCTTCTGGTCCAAAAGCCGCCAAACGCTCTTCAGTGGGAACTCAGCCATAGTGGCTGGTGTAAATCAATTTCCTTGCATGACCTTTGACAAAAACGACATTTAATACCGCATGGTTCTTATCAGTTATAAAACAGTGTTTCGTGTTTGTCCCCACAGTGGCCCGATCCTCCTGTCTGGAAGCTTGTCTGTTCCCTGATACCAAGAGTTCAGTTGCACTTTTAGGAACTTCAGTGAAACTGTAAGTACTGCATCCTGGAAAACCGTCACCTGTCATCATAACATTCTGTATTCAGTAGTCTCATTGAAAACCTTCCGCTTCTGTATGTATTAAGCCGGGCTATTTACTGCTCACTCTCTTCCCATCTTCAGCACCCATTTATCAAGAGTGATGAATAGCATGTGTCGACATAAACACACCACCTTCATAAACGTGTCCCTTTCCGCTCCCTTTGGCACCAAGGGAAATAGACATCCACCGCCTCCCCATTCCCATCCCCTTTCCCACCCCAGGCTCCGCCCTTTCTCCAACTTTAGATTGCCCTGTATACTGAGCCATAAAGGACCATGTAGAGGCCATTTTCAGAGTTAGTGAAAGATTTTAACATTATTGATTTTCTGAGTGCAGTGACCGATTTGTTAAGATCAGAAAGTAGAAAATGACACTCGTGTCCTGGAGTGGCAGCCTGGCTCTGCAGAGAACATAGGTTGTGAGCTTTACAGAAGAATAACCAGGATTAACACAGATTTAGATGTACTCTTTGCCTGTGTAGAGTATCTTCAGAAGACATTCCTGTTGCCAAACAAAATAAGAACTTACATATTAAATGTGATTGCTGGAATTACTGGTCATTGGTGAGTGAAATATTTAAAGCAAATGGCAGGCTTGATTTTTTTATTATTTGCCTTAACTTAACTTGTTCATGTATTACAATTCATTTTTTCTATGAACAAGAAAAGGTTTATTGTGAGTGTCTAAGTTTATTTTATATAATTTCATAACTTATAGTTAAACTCAAAAGCTCTTCTTCACCTGTGATCAGGAGTCCCACTGAAACAAAACAAATTTATACCATTCCACCAAGTGAGGGAGTCTCTAGTGGTCAGCTGATTTTGGCACACTGCTGCACAAGCAAATGCTTTATGAAGCAGTTGTGAGTTGCTGGTCACCAGTGGTTACACCTGCATTGCACCTTCTCTGTTAGGGTGCTTATCAGTATAAAGCTTATTTGCGTTTTCTGTGGCAAATGTTGATCATCTTGAAGTTCAATTGTTCTCTGTGTTCTTAACATCCAGAATAAGACCTAATTAGCAATTTAGAGAAATCTTATGCAAGTTATCTCTGGAATTTTACATTCCTTTATTGACACCTTTAGCCTTTTTTCAGTCTTCCTGATGTAGATTGGCGATTATCACATCCGGGCTGTGTGTTTATTAGCCAGACAGCATATGATGTTTGTCAGCAGGAAAGTATCTTTATTTCTTGATTATTCAGCCTTTGCTTTAATTTGAAATTCACCTTAATTAAAAAGTCATCATGCATGAGGTGCGTTTTATATGCTTAGCTCCAGAATAAGCCATTTCTGTGCTATGTTAGTCTTTCTAAGCTCATCATCCCCTTTCTCTAAATGCCTCAGTAGTCGGACACTTGGGGGGGCACTGGTGGCAATGTGGGTTAGGCCCTCTGATAGCAAAGTGCTTATGATCGGCAGTTCACCAGTTCAAGCCTCAGCAGAATCATCATTTTTCCTTTGGGCCCTTGAAAAAGGCCTTTAAACCACTCTGCCCCCCCCTCCCAAATACCCCAGGGGCACTACATAGACAGTCTGACCCTGTGCTTCAACCCCAATCTATACTCTCAGGTATCTACGCATGTCTCAAAGAGCAAGATGGGATATGTGGAAAAAAGGCATTCCAATGTACCTGTACTTATGCAAATGGAAAATACAGCATCTCATTTGTTTTATGTTCTAAGGTTGATCCCTATGCATTTTACCCACCACATGCATAAATGGCTCTGGCCAAACTGAGTGTCACTGCCTCTTGGTGTGCTTTAATTATGTTCTGAAATCCACTAATCAGAGACTGAGTAGAACAGGATAATGTGTATGTAAATACAGTGGAGAAGCAGGCATCAGTGTTGTCCACCCTCTGGAGTCGGGCTCTCATGCAGGTTAGGATCAGTCCCTGACCCGAGAGGCATATCACTGCAACCAAGAGCCAAATGTTGAGAGGGAGGGTCAATGTCAAATAGGCAGGGTAATGTGGGAGGGGTTTATAACTGTTATCATCTGATGCCCTAACCCCCACCCTAACCCTGACTATAAACCCTCCTGCCCTCTCATGATATACAGTCAGGTCCATAAATATTGGGACATCGACACAATGCTAACATTTTTGGTTCTATACACCACCACAATGAATATCAAATGAAACGAACAATGAGCAGATAAAAGGTCCAGAGTTCATTTCAAGTGTGCTATTTGCATTTGGAATCTGTTGCTGTCAACTGTCA
>JAODKF010000002.1:13030095-13057878 GCA_026779585.1 Mormyrus proboscirostris | reverse complement strand
TTAACTGTGAATGTTACACTTTTATCAAAGGTGTGGTCTTTCTTTGTCTCCTAGGATTTTTTTGTTTAAATGTTCATATATTTTTGATTAAATGCTAATTCTAATAACACGTTTGTATTTCCTTTATTTATTTGACAAAAATATTTAATTTGAAATACAGAGCTGTTTTTCTCTGTGACAGTTTAATCCTGGAAGTTGAACGAGCGATATACCCCACTATTAAGATCGCCTGAGCTGGGGGACTTTGACTGACAACAGACTTAGACATCAGGAGTATCATGTATATGTCCTGAGTGATGGGTTTTCTTTTGGGGGTTCCTGCAAAGTACAGAACAAGATGTAACTCTTTTTTTGGACCAAGAGTACATTTGGCTGGTATCCCATTCAGGGTGTGTCCTAGTCCTGGTCTTATGTTGCACCCTGACATGCATAACTGGCTTAGTGGATGGATGGATGTATGTATGGGTGGATGGATAGATAGATGGATGGATGTAGGCTACAAAGAAAGGGCCAAGTGATCAGTAGTTATTCTGTAGCAGAGTGAGGATTAGACAAAAACAAACATGCTGAGAAGGCACTGACCTGGCAAGATAGTCAACTCAACATTCAACACAAGAGATTAGTCAAATCTGGCAAGATGAAAAAGTTTTATTTATTTGCGCCATGTGTTATATTTGATATATTTATATTTGTATATATTTATATTTGATCTTCTAAAACCTCACAAAATAAGCATTTACCACTGGTGAAAAAAATGAGTTTTTTCCCTATTTTAATTTCAGCATTTTTGAAGTGAAGGATGTAAATGTCATCCTACATGTGAAGCATTCATAGCCATTTTGTATATGTTATATTACAATTTGCTGCTTCAGAATATGAAATAAGAATAGGCCTCTGTCTATTTCATCCATCTTTATCAGCTTCTGGAGCTTGGCATGATTTCCTTTGACTACAATCTGGAAATATGGTTAAGCAGCCATTAAAATAAAACATTAGGGCTACACACGCTGAATGCAAACTGTAGTCATACTGTATTATTTTCTGTATGTTTTTTTAGCCTACAATTTGTTAGCATGGGGGCAGGTATTACTTTCACTAGTGCAAGCCATCGATTATCTTAATCTATTTACACAGAAACCTAGACAGGGCCTGTGTTAGTAACAAATCGACCCGTGAGAATGTGAAGCTGGCTGACTCTGATAATCGGGTGAGGAAGCAAAATTAGAGATTATGCAAACACCTGTCGTCTAAAAGGTATAAACAGGACTGACACTGAGCAAATTTCACATGTTACGTAAACCTTCACAGAAGGAAATGAGCTAAATAAATTCATATGAAATTTAATTAAATTTTAAAACCTTATTCAAGGCTTATGAGAGGAGGTCTTTTATTTGCACATATTTATTGTTACCTGAAATGCATTGTTTTGCTGTAAACAATCATGCTTCATTCAGAGTGGTCTTAAATTCTTACATCTTAGCTGTGCTACAGTAATTTTTTCTGCATTCTGTCATTAAAGGTTTTGAGTAGCAGCGACTGATGTTTGACCTTAATCTCTGTGGGTGGTTTACTGCCACTAGTTGTAAATTCAGTCTGTGTCCTCCAGTTTAGAGAAGCTGATGCTAGTCTAGGATGTTAAGAATATTGTGTAACTTTCCTTAGGACTAACAATTGTTGCCATATGGCGGTTTATTTGGCAGTGACTTTTCAAAATCTAGCAACCACACTTAATGAAACATCCATTGTGGTTCCCCACAAAAAGTTATTTATAAAGTAATTTTAATTCAAATTTGCATTTGAGTATGTTTTCAAGAAATATTTAAGTGATATACCTGGAAAATTAATTAACACATTTGAATTTGATTAAGCACATGTTTCGCTGTTTCTACTGCTGGTACTTGCCCGCATTTGGCTACCTTTTGGAAGTAATCTGGGCTAATCCTATAATGCAGAATTCCATTTCCTGCCAATCTGATGAAGGCGGAATTAGCTGTTGCATTTTGACAGACCTGCGTGTCGAATCTGGGTTTACACATTGGGGTGGTCTTTTCATAAAACGATTTCCTGACAGCACATTTCCAGTAGATTCTAAGCATTTTTTACAGAGATGAGTACTGGAGCTTGCTCTGGTAAGTGACAGATTGTACTACTTAAGATCTATCATTTAATCAAATTAATGAAGCAAAGGCAGAAACATACGTCTTATACCACTATACAATTTATAGGACATTTTACAGAACTGTCATCACATTATTTGCTTGAAATATCATACCGGCACAGCCAGATAATGAGAAGAAAATAATGGCAACTATTTATTATTACTATTAGTAGTAGTAGTAGTAGTAGTAGTAGTTTTATTGTTGTTGTTATTATTATTAGTAGTAGTATTACACGAATGCACATATTACACATACTGTCAATATTTGTTTAACTATGGCCTGCATTTTATTCTCAGTTTTGTGTCACAGTTTTTGCATTCAGCCAATTCTGATGATGTCGTTGATGATAATAATGTGTTTAGGTGTGAGGGCTGGGCCACCGTACTTGCACATCTATCTGTTACAGGTGTATAATTTCTGTGATTTCTATCATTGAACTGGTTGCCAGACATCATCAGTCATCCCCCCTCACATTTGCATGACAGCTGCATGTAGAATAGACATGGTCTGCTGCCTGAACAGGGACTGCACATCCTCATGCATTCATGGAAGGTCTAACAACTCTCAACAAGGTCTCTGACCTGTACCCTGGGCACATTATTGCTCATGGGATTGTTAGTACAAGCCAAACATTGCTGTAACATTTCTCGATTTATTACTCATTTAAAGCCATATAACAATCATTTGTATAGAAGACCTTTATTATTCAAACGAATAAATAAAAAGCCCAATCAAAATTAAGATTACAGTGTATTACAAAATAGTTCAAAATGGTTCAATGTATGGTAAGCTCTACATGGGGGTGATTCCTGTTTTGGGCCACATATTCATGTCCTTGTGTTTAACAGGCTCTTATTCTTTTATAAAATTAGACAAATCTTTATAACAAACCTATTTTATTATGTGTTTAGGTGTTTTCTATTGCTCTAAACAAAGATAAATTACTATTTTTATCTTTTTACATCTCTTTAAAGCACCATTTCTCTGGAATATGCGCTCATTTTAGCATGTCCCAAATGCAATGTATTCAACTTCCTCAGTAAATATAAACTATAAAATTATAAAAACCAAACCTTATTCTTTATTATTTTGATAGACTAGGGTATACTACCTTTAGAGAAAGAAACAAATCTGGTGAAACTTATTTTGTTTTCTGTAATTATATAATATATTGTATGTCCTCACATTCGTTTACACAGTCTGTGAAAAGATTACAAATCCATACAGCCATTTCCATGAAGTGACATCATTTGTTTTTGGGGGGAAATTCAACTGGAAGACTAAGGTAAGGTTTAATTGTCACTCTCTCCTGTATTTTTCTCAATTTTATATTACACACTGGTTTGAGGCACACTTAAAATTCCACCCTGTTATATATATAGTATGCGAAATATTTATTGGAATTTTTTTTTTTCAAAACATGTTAAAAATAGCTATTTAAATGTTGATCAGCTGTAGAGTAAGTGCTACCTAAATGTTGCTCGCTAGAGCTAGAGCAAAATTAGCTAGAAATATTCCACCCAGTTAGGTTCCACCCTGTTAGGCTATGTATGGGATATGCAGCCTACTGAGTAGAAATTGTACAAGAGTATTTATTATTGTCATTAAAATGACTTGTAGATTTATTATTTGAGTGTATTTCTTGTGTATGATAATGAATAATAATGGTATGTTATTATTATTATTAATGTTACTGCAGTGGTATTCTTATTATTATTCGTATTATTAGTATTACTATTATTATTAGTTGTAGTAGTAGTATTGTGGTTGTGAATCTGAATCTACTTGTTAAGAGGCCTATTCGGTTCCACCCTGTTATATTGTATTCCACCCTGTTAGGCAATGATTTTAAAAAATATTCTAATAACAACAGTAATTGTTTGGTATATTTGTATATTGTTTTGTTAAATGAGGTACATATAATGCATCTACATATACTTTTATTTCTAATTAATAAAATTCCTCATACAAGACAACAAAATGGGGAGAAAAATTGCGCAGATTTCATTATTCTGACATTGTACGCCTCATAAAATTAAAACTGTTAATACTACAAGAATGAAACTTTGATCATACAGTAGCAAAATGGACACATTGTATCCCAGAAAAGTTCAGTATTGTTTGACTCTTGTTTGATATATACAAAAAACATCCGACAATTATAATATTTTCTGCCCCTGAGCTTGGCAAACATGTATTCCTCATAGCTAAGTATGGTATAGTCCTGACAAAATGTTTAAACCATAAAATACAATCATTCCAATTTTCAGAAAACATACAGCCATATATGTGGCCCAAAACAGGAATCACCCAAATAGCACATTTCTAAGCAGTACAACTACATAAATAATAATAATAATAATAATAATAATAATAATATTTTTATAGTGCTTTTCAAGATCTGGAATGGAATAAAGTAAACAGATAAGAAAACAACAAACATATTATGGATAGGGAAGGCTATATGCTTGAGCACACAAAAAAATGTTTAGCTTGATTTTCAAATCTGAAACTGAGATCAATTGACAAATAGCAGTTTGAATTTGGAAGCGGGGAAGAGGAGAGAGCCAGAAGAGGAGGATCTAAGTGTGCGGGGAGGCTGGTACGGGAGAAGCAGTTCAAAAAGATATGATGGGGCTGGGTTATTAAGAGCTTTGAAAATCAGAAGAAGATCTGCATTCGAAACTGAAGCCCAGAGCCCCTGAAAGACAGTGGCCTTCTCTCCATCTGACAACCCCCCAGTATTGTCAATCTTCACCATTGTTCATGTAGAAACTGGTTGTTGTTGTTTTTTTGTATCTAAACCAACATTGTAACGTCGCTGAAATTCATTGGCATTACTCAAGGCTTCAGCTGTAGGGTTCCTTCAAAGCTTCACTTCCAACAAAGCCAGACTCCTGTCACAGGGGGACAGTTTGTTTACACTGCGGAACCCACTGCTTTTGTAACTGCCCAACCATGTTCTTGGTGTGATAGTGGTGAGGCCAGGATCTGTGCCTGAAATCTGCTCCTCCCAGGCCTCCCTCTTTCCTCTTCTTTACATGACTAATCACATGCTGTCGGCTCAGATATCTCTCCATCTTCTCAGCTCCAAAGTAGCGCCAGGCTGATAACGGTGCTCCACTGCCAATTTCAAATGCACGCTATCTCACCAAAGATGCGCTTCAGTGCATCTCGGCATCCAAGCGGCGCTCGCTTCTCTGTGCCGACAGTGCAGTCATTTGAATCAACCGTCTGTTGTGCGTCACACAAACACACAACTTTAAGCTGCATTTTCTTAATCGAGTCATGTAGAAAACATAGTTAAATGCACGATTAATTAGCATGTGTACTGACTGTACTCTCAGTTTTAGGTTGAACCCAGAATCATGTGATTCCAATCACTTTCTGCATTGAAAGATACAGTCAGAGGTAAATGTGACAAGCCATAGCACACACGATTGATTTCGTGCTCATTTATAATTAAAGCTATCCTTCATTGCCATGAGGATAAACAGTAAAATAAAAAATACTTCTTTTGTGCTGCTGGTTTACAGCAGGAATACTTTACATGCAAGTCACTGTTGCTCTAGGTTGTTCGAATCCTTGCTTGGAAATAAAGGAGGCTTTCTGGAAGGATCCTTGCATGTTGTTTGTATTGTGTGCTCATGAAAACGGGCCAGGATGACAGTAACAATGCTATCATTTGAGGCATCACATAGAAACTGCGATGCTGAAGAGAAAAGGTTCTGGTATAAACTGGTTTATGTGGACTTATTGGTGGTTTTTAATGGGACTTGTAAAAGGGACTTATTGGGGACAAGGGAGATCAGATTCCAAGAAAAATGTATGCAACACAATACAGCATCCATTTGTGACAGAGGTCACTGTTCAGTTGCTGTTGTTGCTAGTTTTTATCAAATATCACTTTACATAAATAGGGTAGTATATTCACCTAGCTGCCTAATTATCATGCAGTTGTGTCATACAGCTATACTAGAATTAGGATAAGAGTAAAGTAGTATATTCAAAACAATGTCCAATAACATACTTTCACTTTCAGTTGAATTATTTTTGATGACCTCATCAGAGAGCCATATATTTAATCTGCTAGCTTTATGGTACAATATAATCACATCTGTTTCTAATTGGAAGGTATCAGAATCAGAAAGTTGTTTCAAAACTAGCTCATTTAAAGGTTATAACAATGGATCTAATGTTGTAATCTGTCATATTGTGTGACCTGCCAGTCAGATTAATGAATTGTATTTTCGCTCACATGAGTTAATGAATCCATTTGTCTCCTTAGTCACAGGGGCTATCATTTTTGGCACGAAATGGACAAATTCAATAAAAAAAAACAAATATGAGCACCAGGAGCTCCCGTGGGTCTCATCTTAGAAACACGAAAGGTCAATGCAGGACAGCTAGTGAATAGGGCCTGAATTACAATAATGGGCTTTTACAGGATGGGTTGCTGGAGGGCCCTGTAGCAATTGATGCCCCACATTTTATAAGAGAACTATTCCTTCTTTTCTTTCTCTTGCTCTCTCTTATACTCTGTGTACGATGTCCATTTGTTTTGTCTGGGCATTTAAAAAAAAAAAAAATTAATCCATGGCCTTGTGAATGAGACATGCCTGTCAGGGGAGTTGGGGAAGTGACCAAAGAAGGTGTGGTTGAGAGGAAATGAGAGACAGCTAGAAAATAATGGAGTATAGACCCAGGAGGGACATTAAGGAGAAAATAAACAAGCAGCAAGCAGCCACCAAGTGAGTTCAGCGAGAGGCAATAGGGAAACCAAGACTATCAAGGAGTGGAGCAAAAAAGAAATGAATGGAGACAGGAAAGATTGTGAAAAAAAGATGTGCGACATTAACACGTTGTTGATGGTTTTTTCAGGAACCTTTCGGAGCTGATACATGTAAACAAAAACACTAGTATTGGTTAAAAAAGGCAATTGCAATGGAGGTTTTTGAGTAGGAGGCTCTCACACGGGCAGTGTGGCTGACTGGAGAGAGATCTGTTCTCTCGGGTTTCGCTGTCACTATGGGGACTGGCTGGTGACAACAGCGGTCAGAGCACACAGCGCAGTCTCCCTCCGTCTGGGCCACTTGCCGGATCTGGGTCTCTTAACATGTGCGCATTGTGAAAATAAAGCTTGAGTATGTGCCTTTCTGTTTCATAACATATTTACATACGTGGGGTATAGCATTTTGGCATTCCAGCTCAGTGGTTTAACACAAAATAGCATTACCATTTTCATACCAGTTACAGAAAAAAACAGCAAAATGAAAATAACTCTAACACACTATGCTGGCAAAAAATCCCTTTTCAACCTTAATTCTGACATACAAGAAACATTTCTAAAATACAATGTTAATTTTTTTTTTTTATTGAAAGTTCTTAAATTGCGGTGTGATTTTTCATTAAACATCAGACTTTAGAAATTACCTGTCCGAGAAGGGGGTGGACTGGTAGGGTCCAGCCACCTCAACAACAATGGTCCCCTGCTCATAATATGTCTGGGTATATCAAACTGTTTATTCAACAGATGTTTATAATTTATTTATGCCCACTTGTCAACTTTGGAAAGGTGTTTTTATAACATGTTAACATGTTCTGTTTAATATCAAAACTATTTCTTGAAAACGTTTAAATAGCTTATATGCAGATTACGGTACAGAGTTGTATTTAAGTCCTTGCTGTGATGACACAGATAGTTTACTTTTCTCTTTCATCATTGTTTAAAGAAATTTGTTTAGATTGCATAAATCACTGTCACCCTTATCTGCAAAATAACTCTTGAATACAAAGGACCTATGTTTTCATTAAACAACACTGATTTCCCTGATTGAAGTCATCCATTTTCTTCATGTTGTCCTTTAAAATCTCCTTGAGCACCGATTTGATTTATTGTGCGTGCTAACATTGGGGCTGTTAGACTATATATAAGTACCTTATGATTTGTATCACTTGCTTGTCTTGAAAGTATACATAATTATAAAGAAACATACAACATGAGCTTGAAAATACATTTAATCTTTGGTTTGGGTGCTCTTTTGCAGAGTAAACTGAAGTATTTCAAACCTCGCTAACCCCCATATGCCTGGACCTACCTAACAGTGAGAGGGACGGCAGTTTCTGCTCCCCTGCTGGGCAAAATGATGCAGCTGGAGGGAAATTGTGAGGTGGAATGAATAAGGGGTTTGCAAATAATACTGATCAGAATTAAATGGAAGGAGATTTCTGTGTGAAACCTCCAAATGAATCAAACCAGTTTGTGCATGTAAATTGAAAGTCTTGACAGGCAACAGTTAGCAACGATATGTACTGTAGCAACACAGTGTGATGCTACAGTATATGTAACGCGTCAAAACATCCTGCTGTCCAGTCATATGTTAATTTGGTGTATATTACAAAATTTGAATGCCCTGTAGGAAGATCTTTGCAAAAGTACAGCACAGTATACTCATAACACAGGAAACTGCAATAATCATTTGCCAGACACATTTATTTGTACATAATAAAATGATTGACATACTCCCTCCCACAGGTCCAAAAGACTGATTTAAAATGTATTTGTCAGAAGGTTAATGTCAGGTACAATGTATGTAGTGCATTAAACACATCTAGCTTAAAAGCTCTAATACTGGTGACATTCATGCAGTAAAGGTTGGTGGTAATAAGCAGAAGGTGTATGTTCTTCACTGCGCATCCCTTATGTAAGCCAAGTCAAGTTGAGGTAACCTGAAACTGTAAACCTAAAAGTTAAAATAACTTTGAGATGAATATAGGCAAAAAGCTATTTGGTAATAATTCAACAACAGACTAATTTATGTTTGAAAATTGAGGCAGGCCAATAAAATATCATGAATTACTGCAGTACACTGCATTGCAAACAGCATTTATATAATTTGTAGTATAGTTTTACCTACCATAAATCAGTATCCTGTATACAATTTGAAAGATATAATGTGCATGACAATTTTTGGTACCACTTTACAATAAGGCTACCCATATAAAGGGTTTATGAATGGTTTATAATCTGTTTATTAATTATGTTGTAACACTTTGTAAATTATTAATAGTCAATTTTAAACAAATTATTGGCAAAAGGGAGCCTTATTGTAAAACGGTACCCAATTTTTTTTAAGTTTCAGGAAGGTTGCTGAAGATTTCTGACTGAGAAAGCAGTTTGATATATTTATGTATATTTCTTAAAATGTTCTGTTTATTCCAGCAACAGTACGGGACATTCTTGTGGAAGCATAACATTTTGAACAAGGATTTGGTGACGTGAATTGTTTTGAACGTTAAATTGTGCTATAACACATTCATTATTCTACTTTCACACTGGTGAAAGTGTATGTAAACATTCATAATTTTTGCAACATGAAACGGTGAATGATGACTATCCACTTGCAGCTACTAGTACAGGGAACTTTACTTTCAAACAAAACTGAAAAAGACACAAAACAATAGGACCACGAAGGATCCAAACAAAAGTGTGTACTAATGCACTTCAGATTAGTCAAGCAGCACACACTGATGAAAAGAGCATAGGCAGGCTCATATTTATACAAGAGAGAAGGGTTAAACGAAGAATATGTGTAGGCCATAACCAATTAACCAAACACTGGGAACTTAGAGTAACTTGAACTATCTGTAGGTGAGAGTAATAACAATCATCCAACACACTAGGGCAGGGGTGGCCAATCTTATCCACAAAGGGCTAGTGTGTATGCAGGTTTTTGGGATAACCTTTACGTCAATTGTTCAAACTCAGGTGTGAGGACTCTTCAGCCAATCAGTCCTCTAATTAGGGAGCTGCAGCGAAAACCCGCATATACAGCAGTTCTTTCTGGATAAGATTGGCCACCTCTGCACTAGGGCCAAGGAGCTACACAGATAAAACAAGGAATAAAGGACACAACTATAATACTGGACACAAGCAGGGAAAGCCAGGAAAAATGATAAAAGCAAGAACAAATATTGAAAAGAAACACAGTCAACAAGGGGGCACCAAGTCCAGCCTACTTAAAGCTGGATTCTGGTCAGCCTCAACCCATAATAGCAGGGAAACATAGTGATTCAGCCACCTGCTTAGTCTATTCAAGAGGCCCAGGGAACTGAGGAACACACTAGGAACTGTGACAGGAACTAAACACAGAACTGAATAGAATGACCAGTGACCCCTGTTGGCCAAACTGGGAAACAGCCGATAAGACAAAACAGGACACATTGATACATATAAAATGAGATACATAAGACAAAAGAAAGACAGAATATGTGGTACAGTACAGGGTAGTTTTAAGCTGGTAGCCTATCCTAGGATGTATACAACACATAAGCTTTATCTAAGTGCTTTAGCTATCATGACATTATTTTGACATTATTATGACACAAGCATTTTTGCTTTTGAGATATTGGCAACAATAAGATAAGAAAGTAGCCAGAAAACCTAAGCAGTTCTGGAAAGCACTGGCATTTCAATAGCTAACATTGTGAAAGGACTGGATGCTTTGCTTTGTTCTCCCTTGGCATCTTTTGCAAAGTTCCAGGTGGACATTCCTCTGTGCACCTACACCACTTGAATCCTCATTTGGACTCCTTGATGAAATCAACTGGGACTTGAAACCAACTGGGACTTCTAAAACTATATGGACTCAAATTAATGTGAATGTAAATGCAGTTTCATGCTCCCCGGTCGCCTAGAGGAGGACGAGGTCCCCTTCCGAGTGTAGGTTCCTCTAAAGGTTTCTTCCTGCCAGAGGGAGTTTTTCCTTGCCACAGTCTCCGCAGGCTTGTTTGGTGGGGTTCTGGCCAGTTGAATGTAAAGTGCTTTGTGACAATGACTGTTGTTAAAAGCATTATATAAATAAAATTGAATTGAATTGAATTGCATCCCAAAGCCAGAAAATAATAATTATAAAGGTTTATACAAACACACACACATACACACACACACACACAGGCCAACGCACATCCTGTAGGCAGGATGGCACAATAGTGCCCAGTGTGCCACCGTAATTTCTCCAGTGCCTTGTAATTTAGTGCTTTAATGCCAAGATGGGGATGGGGGTCATAGTATACAAAATGTATTGCTCAAAGACTTTCTGATGCCTGAAACTGACAAGAGTAAAAATAATTAATAGAATTATAGGTACTTCATCAGTGAAAAACTGTTTGTTGCTGTTGCATGTTTATCGTTTCATTTCCATGCTAGTTACTATTTTTAATAACTCATTTATTTTTTTTTTGAGGAAAACCAATTTCTGGTTTCTGGTCTATTTAATTTAAGATAAACACTTGGGCTGAATGCATTAATTCAGTTCAAAGGGTTTGTGGTTTATTACACGCTGCAAGTCAAGCAGTACTGGTAACAACTCTGCTACACTTACAACATAGTTCCTGTTTCACTGGACAATTCCACATGCACTCAGTTTCACACATAGAGACCTCAATACACCAACAGTCATACTGTTTATCATGATGTCCCACAGGTAAATGTCCATGCACATAGGTCTTTTCCACCAGCTTAGTGTGGTGTAGAGCTATTTGATCAGCAGATGGTCGTTTTCCAGTCAGAAAGCAGAGGCACCACCTAGAATGTTCAGTTGGCTTTATTCTTAAAATACTGGAGGTTCTACATGTGACATCTGTCTGTGACGCACCTTAGTTCAAAAAAACACCACGTTGGCAGCAAAGCAAGTAATGGCCAAATGAAGCTTCATGAACCAATTGCTGTATTTTCTGACACCACCAGATGGTGCTCTCTATTCAAAAAAAGGCTAGATTGATGCTCCAACGATAACCAAGAGCACCATCTAGTGCAGTCAAAAAATACAGAAAATGGCTCATAAAGCTTCATTTGGCCATCACCAAGCAAAGCATCTGGCAGACAACTTATAATATGTTAGACGAGGTAATATTTATTGTGTAGATCTTACAAACTTCAGCTAAGCAGGCCACAAAGCTCCATCCTATGGAGATGAAACCTCCTCCATGTATTACTGTAAATGCCTCATCCAGTGAAGGCACTACACCACATTTCAGTCACCGCCAAGAATCTATAAGCCTGTTTGGATTCTCGCTTGTAGAAAGACTGTTGACTTGTAACCATTGCGACACCAAATATCAGACTAGAGTCCTTAGTAATCAATTGCCCAGTTTAACTTTAGGAATAGACGTCACACATGAGCTCTAATATACCAAATTGTACAGATTATGAATGGATGGCTGCCACAAAATGATGCAGATTCTTCTGCTAATAGCATTCACATAGTACTGAATCAGAAATATACAAACAAATCACACATTTTTTTTTCAATACACATTAGGGAGATCAGTTACTGAGTGGGTCATTAAAATGCTTTTAAAGTTTTGGAGGATGCTGGCAATTGAAAGTTAGTTTAAAAAAGTTTAGCTTTGAAACATTACAGTCTAAGATTCCAAAATTAAGGCTAGGAATGTGACATTGTTAATCAACCTCGTTAAGTGAACAGGTTGGCTATTATTGTTCTGGGTATAAATTGCTACGGATGTTTAAACATCATTCTTACAACCACTGGTCCCACATTGGTTCTGTCCTCAGAATCCTGGCCACTATTCATAAGGAGAATGAGGAAGGGCAAAAAATTACAATTGATGGAAGGAAGCAATAAATGTAGTACTAAATTTCATGCCAAAGTAATAAGTTATGAATAAATCATCATACTAATTGTACTTCAAGGTGCAATTAAGCTTCTCCGGGAGTCCAACAATCCTTCTTAACCAAATCTAGATAATGAACAGTCTGTGAGGGGCTTAAAATGTGCAAGAGTAAAAAAAATCACTGTATACTTGATTTGTTTTGGTTTTTCATAATGTAAATAAATAAGCTACACATTTTTTAAATAATGACAAGTCATGCCTTATTCATGGAGTGAAGCTTGGTTTTGAGATTCTAAATACATACTAAGGATTCTTTTGACATATATACATATACATATGTGTGTGTGTGTGTGTGTGTGTGTGTGTGAGTCTGTGTGTCTGTTCTGTAATATCAGACATTTGTTGTCTCTTGTGACAACAATTAATAAGATAAGGCAGAAATGATTTTGAAATCATTTTCTTTTTTATCCTTGATGTGATTTTATATTTAAAACAACAACCAGTTGCTTAGGCAACAACTGTTTTATACCCAAAGAAATCTATTAATATTAGATACTTCCTATAGGAATGGAATGGCCAATTTGGAACATGGGTAAGCTGTAGTATATTTTTGTGGTTATTTCTGTAGTTGAGGAAGCACAAATTCAAAGATCTGTTCCTGCAAGCATAGTACTGTGCAAATAAATATTTGCTTGAAAATGATGTATTTTGAAGAATCACAAATCAAGCAGCAGTGTTTTTATGCCTGCTTTGATCAATCTTTGAATAGTGTTTCACATCAGTAATACATAGGGATGGTCAATATCTGCAGGTACTGGAAAACTTTCATTTGCAGAATATATGTTCAAGGTGGTGCTCAATATCACAGACCAATACTAGCATCATGCATATGAATTGATTAATGACTATTCTAGATTGATGGGTAAACAAATGAGTTATTATACATCTACGGGGCTTAAAATATTGACAACCCCTGATCCCATGATGGCCCAGTCTATTTATCTATTGCAATCCGTGCCCTGGGTTGCAGTGAGCATGAAGAAAGGCATGCAATTACTCCTTTTGGAGGTAATAGCAAAGTAGTGGCTGTTTTTGGGGTAATATGGTTTATGAGTCATCATGTTAATTGTACTTCAAAGTACGCAGTTGCTCCCCAAAGTCCATTGCCTCATAAACCTATTTTCCATTTAAATATAATCAGTAACACCCCATGGGACATCTATTACTGGAAAGTTTCTGACTTTTGTATTTATTTATTTTTTTATTTAAAAATTCTGTGCTGAAATAATTAATAGCACACCTGTGGACATAGATTTATATGGAATTAATTAACTGTGCGTCTCTGTATGTTTGTTTGCGTGTGTGTGTGTGTGTGTGGATTAGTTGTCCCCCTCAGTGTAATAATAACCTGTAATTTTGACATTTTGGGGACCGTTTTTCAGGTATCCACAAAGATCTGAGAATGCAATTCAAAAATTAAAAATGCCAAGTCTCGCATTTTGTTTGGTTACTTATAGTTAAGGCTGGGAAATTAGAGTTTTCCCCATAGAAATGAATAGAGAGTCCCCTCGAAGATATAATTACAAACTTGTGTGTGTGTGTGTGTCTGCATCTTGTGCCTTATGGGTGGCAATCAGTGGAGCGTGAAATAAGTCCTTTGGGACACTAAGGAAGAGAGCAGTGGCTGTTGTCTCATTCTGTTCCCTAATTAACTGCAAACAGCTTTTCATATATGAAAGGCAAAT
This sequence comes from Mormyrus proboscirostris, assembly GCA_026779585.1. Taxonomy (NCBI): domain Eukaryota; kingdom Metazoa; phylum Chordata; class Actinopteri; order Osteoglossiformes; family Mormyridae; genus Mormyrus; species Mormyrus proboscirostris. Next base: position 13,043,339 of record JAODKF010000002.1, on the reverse strand, counting down.
GTGTCATATCTGAATTCACCTCGACAACTTTCCATATAGTTCTATAATCACAAGCTGTCCGGTAAAAATAACGGATATATATAATAAAGGATGGCTGTGTAACCCATACCAAGTTAAAGTCTTAGCTAAGGTAATATCTACGGAATTATTGGATATAAATGCATTACTTCCAATTGTTGTTGGCAACCTATGATAGAAAATGTGTCAATGTAACAACTGGAAGATTTTGTTCCTATTTTGTTTTATCTGTTTCTTGGGGGTAGCATGGCGACTTAGTGGTTGGCACTGCTGCTGGGATCAGGGTTTAAAGTTCTGCTCTGGCTCCATGATGTGGAGGTGGCATATTCTCCCCCTGATGGCATGGGGACCCATAGGTGTGCAAGTGTGTTTGAATGCCATGTGTGTCCTGCGATGGGTTTGTGCCTCATCTTGGGTTATTCTCTTTCTTGCACCTGTGGTTTCTGGGATAGGCTCTGGAACCCCAAGATCTTGCATATGACAAATATGGATGGATGGATGGATGGATGGATGGATGGATGATTGATATTTTTGTTGCCTCTCATCAGTACACCTTTACTGTACCATTCTGCAGGATCTTCCCCAGATCTGCCATTATGAGTTCATTATCAGTTTTAGAATTCAGGCATAACTGGTAAAGCTGTGTAATCAGTAATGATGAGGAAACAGGATGCCTGGGCAGACAGAGCACCATGTCTATGTTCGTCATGTGTCAGTTTATGTGAACAGGCAAAGACAATCCAATAATAATGAGAAAGCGAAGTGGAATGAGCAGCTCGTTGGACCAATATGCTAATCAGACTCAGGCTAAATGGCCAGAACTGTAAAGGGTTTGGGTATGGTTCAATTACCATGTGTTCAGCTGATTACTGCATTGTCAGTGATTTAGCCATTTAGCCCCCTGCCCATCCTCATATCCTATGGGTAAAAACCAAAACAGAATACAGTGCTCATGTATTGATCCATTGAAAAGGAAGTAAACAGTAAACAGTCACTGTGGTGGGCATCACCATGCTGCGCACCTGATGGGTTCTGGATGTGTGTAGTTTGCGCGTTCTTTCTGCGTTTCCCTGGGAAAACAGACAACTCTGTGGTTTCCTTCCACAGTTCAAAGACATACAATTAATGTGTGTTTGCCATATGAGGGACTGAACTGTCTTCCAGGCTGTATGCTGCCACATTCCCTGTGGCTCTTGCAACAAGCTACAGACTCACCACCACCTCAGGCTGCATAAGCAGTTATGGAAGATGAGGGCATAATTATATATTATTGCGCAGGTGGCTAATTTCACGCCTTGCAGACCAAAGGGTGTACTGGGTTTTGTTCCCTCCTAGCTCTTAATTAATTAGTCTCAATTAGCTGTAAGCACTATAAATGTGGACATTTCTTGTTATACCAAATATCATTTACATGAGGAAACTTGCATGCTTTGAAAAGAATATGTTTAATACGTTAATATGTCGATCCAGGAAAAGCAGTTTGGAAGATGGATCGATGGATGGATGTTTGATAGCACACATGTGGGCATGGATTCTTCATATGGAATTAATTAACTGTGCATCTCCATATGTTTGCTTGCATGTGTGTGTGTGTGTGTGTGTGTGTGTGTATATTAGGTTTATATTACATTGTGGGGACCACATGTGAAAGGTGCATTAGTCCTAATAAAGTATCACATGAATTAACATAAATGAATTGTGAGCAAATAACAATCAATTAGTTATCTAAAACAAAGAACATGTTTTGCAAACAGTAAAAAATAGGTTTACATTTTTTAAAAAAAACTTCATACCATTACTGTTTTGCTCATAAATTTTGTTGAACTAAAAAAATTATTGGCTTGACTCAAGCCTGTAAGGCTGTTCATAAATGTCTAAGCAGGTTATTAGGCTTAAGTCAAGCAACAAAACAACATTCATCATGCACCCATCAAGTGGTCCAAAACTGAAATGAAGGACAAAATAATGAAAAGCATCCTCTCCACCTATTCATATGCATATATGTCACATAGCTGCATTTTTACAACCCAAACACTTATTTTGTTTTCCAAATGATGCTCCTATTGTTCCACAATTAAACACTTACAGTATGTAGATCTTCAGTGTTGTATCCTGAAGAGTCAGGCTTGTTAGTTTTTTTTTGTTTGTGTTTTACAACATTTTTTTATACAAATATACCTATAACAGGGTACGAGCTGCTGTGTCAAAGTGGAGTAAGATTCTCATACACCGCGATAACTCCAGCCAGCCCTCAGTGATACAGAGAAATAGATTTTTTCATTTTCCATTGAAATATTCGCCGTTCAAAAAGGCACTTATATGAAAGAAAATGAATCGCTGTCTTGGCCAAGTCCACAAACATAATCAGAACAATACACAATGATTTGGTTGAATCAAGTGTGTCCTAAGATGAATAGAGTACAATTGTCCTGTTTTTCTGTTATTCTGACTGTAAGTGTTATTTTTCAGTTCTTACCTGCTGATTTGTATCAGTGTATTAAGTAGTGGAACATATTGGGAGCAACACTAACATGCTGTACATAGTATCAAATATTTATGGTTAATTCATAATTTTCTGAAATGGATTTGGTTGAGAAGAATCTTGCATTCTTGGCCATATTTCATTTATTTATTTTACTATACATGGTGGGTCTTAATTTATTGGCACTTAAAATATTGCAACCTATTAATTAGCAGTGATGAAGGAAATAAAATAATTAATTTGCTCTGATGTAAACTGGGTGTGACGACCGGTCGGCAGGGCGAGCAGTGAAGCAGGCAGGAGCCATAAGCACAGTCGAAATGGGGTTTATTTGTACGGGACAGGACACACAGTAAACCACATCAATGACAGACCTGGGGATACAAACTCAGACGCGGACTAAATACACAGGACAGGCCAAACTTAACAGGTGATTACAATCGGGAATTAACACAAGGTAACGAGGTGGGCATGGCACACAGGAGGATCGGACGAGCAGGTCATGACACTGGGAGATTGAAGGATAAATGGATGGATTTGTGTCAGCGTCGTTTGTTTCCAGTGTAATTTAAGATGCCTAGAACATGATATTTAGATTGGACATAATTTAATTAAAATACTCATACACAAACAATTATAAACACAGCTGCAAAAATCAGCATATTGGACTCATAGAAGTGAAGTTTGGAATTGATTTGATATATATGATATATATATACAAGAAAATTTACATTTATTAAATATCACAGAAAATTAAACACAGACTTACCCAATAAAGAAATTCCGTCATTGGATACTCTTGAAGCAATTTTAAAAAATAATTAAACCCCCTTTTATATTATACATTGTACCTCTTTTGGGGAGAAAAAATTGTGTTGTTTCTGAGCTGTGCATTAACTGGCTTAAATGGGTATGGGCATTCTTTCTCACCTGGCCAGGGCACAGAGAACAGACTGATCATACAGTCACAAAGAGACCCAGGGCTATCTTTTGAAGTCATAATAGACATATTAAACATTTACTCTTTACCGCTAGGTAATGAGTAAATAGGTTATGTTGGGATTTATTTAATCAAAAACAATGAAAATAGGAATCAAAGCAAAAAAAAAGGGAAGGGGGGACATATTTAAAGCTCTCCATGTGGGCCATACATGCTATAGTAGGGCTGCGTGATACTGTTTATCATTTCAGCATTGACACTGGAATTTCAAAATCACAAACAAAATCACAAGACAGAATGTTGAGAAGTAAAGTATATTAAAGTATAAGTACAGTATAAGCTTTAGTATTAAAGTATAAGTATTAATGCACTTAGTCTTAGACTTTTCTTTATACTTTGCAGTATAAGTCAAGTATACTTCACTATACTATTCTTAAGTATATAAAATATAGTATATAAAAAGTAAACTTCAAGTATACTGCATCAGTTTTAGTATAAAATAAGTATACTCGTAGTACACTTGAATAAACTACTTTTTGCTAAGGGGTGCATAGGTGCAATAATCACTTCTGATGACATGGAGTGTCAAATAAAGTAATTTTAAATCAAACACATCATGCTGCAACTTCATTTGCTGCTTGACACAAAAGGAAAACTCACACAGTTCACATTATGCAGGCTCTGCATGTACAGCGAACCACCAGTCACAATCATTAACAGAGCTGCACAATGTGCTATACTAATATTGACATTGCATGTTATACACATGCAATTTTCGCATCACAAGGACCATAAGAGTTAGCTGGGATAAACACACCAAATTACTTATTTACTCTCTCATAGGGAACAAAACTTAGCAAGCATTGCAATTAGAATGATTGTTTCAAGATAATGGAGTATACTGTAAGTTAAAAACTTTACTGCTGTTCCTTTTGCATCTAGTGGTAACTCATGATTGAACTTCAAGATTTAATGATGCTTGACTGACGACCAAATTAACTTATGAACTGGCTGCTAGAATTTAACCCCTTTATTAGGAGTATCCGTATATAAAAATATCGTACTGCACAAAGGTGAAAAGCTTTATTTTATTAAACTAATATGTCGGAAGTGACTACATAATATTAAGTTATTACAGTATTATAATATATCATGTTCCATACAACATTAAATGTCAGTATATTGTGAAATACATCCATTACACTAGGTAAAAATACTTATCTCTTTTAAATTTAATTCAAATTACCATTAGCGACATCAGCGATGCAAAGAATATAATTATCACACACATATACCGCATTAATGCAACGGCTACACAAAGTAGATTGTGTGATTGTGTTCTTTAAATGGCAAATAATTGAAAGCTCATACATGTAAATATCACTGAGAAATCAATTTAAACAAGTAATGTCTCCATTTAATGTCTCCACTCCATTTGAGCTGCTGGATGGAGTGGCAGCTCTGAGGCTAAGGATCTGCGCCAGTAACTGGAAAGTTGTTGGTTCAAATTCCGTGATCCAACTCTGTTGGGCCTATCCTGCAATTACTTCGTCCTGGGTGTATGATGTCAATCTAAATCCAGGCCTACAAGGAGGTCCCTTAACTTGCAGGGAATAACTTAGGGGTTAGCAATCTAGCAACTGGAAAAAAACTCACACTTGTCCATTCAGACTAGTGTGGTACTGAGGTATCATCATAGCTGCATTCAGGTTCTCATCCCTGCAGTGGTTTGTTGTGTGGTGGGTGCAGCATCATGCTGTAATCAGTGCATGCTCCTTACCAATGTCTCCATTTAGACAAAAGTAAATAAACCAGACACATTACTTGGGCATTGTACTTGAAACACACTGTTCCTAGTTAAATTGTAACAGTTAGATTAGCTCATAATAAACAAAGAGCCTAAATGAGCAAAGTATTGAAAAAAATATAATTTGATTTTTAAAATGAGCAAATTTTACATCTTGATGCTTGTATCAGAGTCATGGTTATTGAATTATTTACTCAGTGGTTATTCAGTGATCTGTGATAAAGAGAAACACTGTTAATATTTGGCATATTGCTGCAGCTGCAGTCTCATACAATACACGTCAGAGCAATTGGCAGTAGTAGTTAAGTGTTAATCAATTGCATCTATTATGTTGAAATGTCATGGTATTTCTCGTGCCCCCCCACTCATAGAAATTGTTGTGAACAGAATCACTGCATCTGCAATGTTTCACACCACATTATTTTTTTATTTTGCATGTATTGTGCATGTTTGATTGGCACAGTGTCTCAGTGGGTAGCACTGTGGTCTCACCCCTCCAAGGTTGGGGGTTAGAGTCCCCCTTCATTGTGATGTTTGCATATTCACTCTATGTTGCATAGGTTTCCTCAGTGTCTTCCGGTTTCTTTCCACAGTCCAAAAACCAGCAGTTAGGCTAAATGGTGTCTCCAAATTGCCCAGAGGGAATGACTGTATATGTGTCCTTTGATGGAATCACATCCTGTTCACATATACCTGCATCCTGTATACTGGGTACCCCAACCATAACCAGTGTTGGGATTGGCTCCAGGATAAGCCGTTAGAAGAGAGATTGATGGATGGATGGATGGATGGATGGATGGATGGGAACCATAACAGTCAAGTCTAGATTTTTATTTCTGATATAACTTTCCATAACGGAAATGCATGGCAAATTTTAATCTATACAGTATATGTTGTAATTCTAAATCAATTGTCAGATTATTTTAAACCTGACAAGATTGCTTATTATATAACATCAAACACTTAACATTGTATCTGTGTCTGTCCCTTATAATGTATCATTGTATCAGGTTTTTATTACATTAATTATATATTATATAATACACATATTGTATATATTAATTATTATATTTATTTCTTCGGCTAAGACCAAGCAAAAAGAATTAAATTTACCCTATTAGATTTTCAGAATTAGTCACATGCATGATTACTGAAAATAGTTAATTCTGTGAAAATGTAAAATGTGAATTGGTCTTTTTAAGACAACCTAGACAGTCATTTGTTTAAAAATAAATAAATAAGTGAAAATTCTGAAATTCTGTTCGAGATAACGAGCCTTTTGCTTCATCACTGTCTTGCAGCTATGGCTTATCCTGACGGAGATGCAGTGAGGCTTGAACGCAAAGCCTCAAATCTGAGCTCATAACACTACACAGACAATTAAAGGGGATTTTGGGGGGGAGGGGGGGCTGGCAGAAAATGGAATGATTAACAAACATTGTTAGAAAGGACGTGAAGAATACATACAAAAAACTGACACTGGCTTATGGTAGCCCTTGAGGATGTCATTTGTGCAACCAATGGGACAACGACTTCTCTGGCCAAACTTCAGGATTCCTACAGTAAATTTAAAAAATGCTAATCACAGAACAAATATGCTGGGCTTTTTTGACTATGGACAGCTTGCTCATTTAGCACACATTGTACCTTCGCAAGCCTCTGAGCAGAATTTGAACAGTGCGCTGTATAATGAATTTACAAAGACCAATACTTAAATGACAAAAAAAGAAAAACAATGTTTAAAGATGTTAATGTGATTTCAGCTTTTAACCATTAAGAATTGCTCCAAGAAACACCTTTGTTGTTATTGTGGCAGTGAGCAGTCTCATTATAAGAGGTTGACACCTGGCCTTTTAAAGGAAACGGGAACCCAAGAGCCAGTTGATGTTCTGCTTCCTTTTATTTTCATGAGACAAAGTATATAAGACTGACTGGCCAGCAGGAGCTCTTAGACACTGCAGAGCTGCGCAGAATTCTAATGGTTTTTTTTCGTACATTGGGTAATACTAAGGAAAAGCAGTTATCGCGTTAATAAAAATCCAACTCATCAGCCTCTGCGTGAGGAGTTTGCATGTTCTTCCTATGTTTACATGCATTTCTGCTCCAGTTACTGCCCAGTGGTTGATCGATATATCTGAATTACACTTAGCTTGTGCTCAAGTGTGTGTGTGTCCTGGAAAGGGCTGGCATCTGCTCCAAGGTGTACCCTACCTTGCGATTTCGGTCATAGGCTTTAGGTAATCTTCCCACATTAGAATAGTAGTTATCAAAAATGGACAGGAAAATTAAAACTGACTACTTGCTAGATTTCTTCATAGATGTTTATGTGCATGATATTAAGTTCCCCATAAGGTAACTGGTCTGAGGATAATCTCGACTCAGAGCTGTAGTAATACTGAAATGTATTTACCTTGCTTTATTTAGGGATCTGTGTGATGTGGTGGACTACTAGTTTATCACCACCGAGCAGTAATTCTGCAGTATTTTCCTACACCTGCACCTAGGAGGAAATGGGCCGACCAGCCAGGCCGCTGCACACCAGAGAGATATGCGTTTGGTATTCCCCTCCGTGTGTGCAAACAGTTAAATCGGGCCATCTATCACCCTCCGCACAGCAGCTCTACAGCAGAAAGCCTTCCAATGCCAGGCTGGGAAACAACGTGACAAGACCGAGAATGAGGGTCTGGCATCTGCTTTTGGGCAGGCTGGATGCGCCTTGTCATAAGGCATTTCCAGCATCCATGCAATTACACAGGAGACTCTCAGCTGTGGGATTGTAAGGGAGTACAAATATGTGTGCCCACGTGTATATTTGCAGTGTTGCAGTGACATACTCTCAATATTAATGTCCTCTCTTTGTCTTTTAAGACACGTTTGGATGCGAGAGGCCTGTCTGGTGCAGACGTTTTGATCCTTGGATTGAAGTCTGAAGAGGGGAAAAAAAATCACACTTCAGCTTCAGGGAGAAAGTATTGATCTCCCCTCTCACATTTGAACATCAGATGGAGGGAAATAGAGCTGGAAATAAGGTGAAGGTCAAATGCAAACCTAAGCCCTCTAACAAAATCTCGACAGCAGGATGTGGATGGATTGATTGGTTGTGTAAGGAACTGTTCTGAACATAAATCGCAGCATGTAATGTTACAGGCAAAATTTATAGGTAAAAAAATTAATAATTCAGCCGCAAGTTGATTCATATTCACATACTCCCCAGGCCCCCCTTTCTATCCACCTGATGAACCAACGTGCTGTTAGTCAGCCTCCATTAATGAGAATGTATTCACTATTTACAAAAAAAGAAAAAAAAACAAAGCTTTAAAATGCCAAGCAGCTCATTTACACAGACACTCAGTCCAGCAGGTACACCCACTCACTAAGCGAAAATACAGTGTCTGCATGGAAACGGTCATGTGCGTGTGTGCGACGCCACACGACACTGAACGGGCACATGTGGAGAAAATCACCGACTTGACGGACGCGTCATAATTTACACCAGTCAATGGCCTGGGCTTGCTGTCACCTGCAGATGAGAGCTCTTTCCATTGCATGCTGACTTGTGGGGGTCTGTTACAGCTTAAGTGGAGCCGTAAACTATGTTTCAGCTTCCACCTCCACAGCTTTCACCTGCTTTGTGCATTTCCTCCCACTGTGGAGGAGCAAAAGCCCTGCCTGCTGCCCTTATCTCACATCCCTCAAACATTTCTTCTAGGCTCCCATGTCCTTTCTTTCTTGGTTTGGCTTAACAAAAGGCTCCTGCCAAAGATCTCCATGACTAGGCATGCTTTTGATACATTGTAATTCAAGTTATCCTTATATAAAACTATACGTACGTGGATGTTAATTTTGGAGATATTTTAGCAGTCTTGAGTTCAGGTGCGCATACTTTATGCGGACAAAAGTATGGGGATGATGCTGCTTCAGGATTCAAGAACTGGAGGAATCAAAATTGTATTGTCATGTCTACTGATTACTGTAAAATTCTAATTTTCCTGTTAACTCTTAACATTTGTCCAAAATAATAAGTAACAATATATAACAACACAGTAGGCACCAGAAATGATCCAGTGCAACAGTACAACACAAAGTGAGAGTGACTGCAGCAGAAGTTAGATTATGTAACCATGACAGTATTGGTATTAAAGTATAGATTTTATCAGTACTTGGTGAGTAGTCACAGGACCTTTGGACTTTTGCCTGAATCTTGATGTCCAGGTGTTTAAGGTCTTGAATCGCTTGGAAGAAAGCCTTACCTCAGGAGCGTTACCTCCTCCTCCTCCTCCTCCTCCTCCTCCTCCATTGTTTATGATGGTGGTGTCGTCAGCAAATTTTATAATGGAACTGGCACCGTGTCGGGCCACACATTTGTTGGTGTACAGGTGTACTGCAGGGGGTTCAGAAAGCAGCTCTGTGGAAATAACTGGGGTGGAAGAGGAATTACTGTCGACACACACATGATGGGGTCTGCCAGTGAGGAGGTTTAAGATCCAGTTGCAGAGAGCGGTCCTAGTGCCAGGAGCTTGGTAGTGAAAGGGATGACAATGTAAAACGTCAATCTATAATCCACAAATAATAGCCTGGAATAACATTTTCTATTGTCCAGGTGGGTTGGAGTGTTGTGGGGTGCAAGGGATATGGCATCATCAGTTGGCCTGCTAAGCAAATTGGAGGAGGTCCAATATTCCAGCACCAGCCTCTCAAAGTGCTTCTTCTCAATGGGAATAAGTGCCACTGGGCAGAAGTCATTAAAACTGGGATAATGGTGGTGCTTTTGAAGCAGGTGAGGACTCTAAAATATCTCAGAGGGACTCTAAAAATGTCAGTGAAAAACAGCTGCTAATTGGTTGCTGCAGACTTTTAAAACACAGCCTGAAACTTCATTTGGTCCAATTGCCTTGTGGATGTTGACTCATTTGAAAGTCCTCTTCACCTCATCCACAGAAATAGCAAAACTAGGGTCATGCGGTGCTGCCGGAGCTAGCCCAGAAGAATCCTTTTTAGCAAGCTCAAACCAGGCATAGAAAGCGTTCAGTTTGTCTGCAAGAGAGCTTCCGGTGTCGATGATTACTTGTGACTGGTTTGCAACCTGTAAATGTCTGAATGCCTTGCTATATTTCGTATGTGTGTAAGGTGCTGCCAAACTGCAATTACTATTTGTTGCTGTTCTGTCATTTTGAGTTTTTGATTGCTTCATGAAGTTCATGAGACTGAAATATTCTTGTGTTGGCTTGTATTCTTTTAGGAAGTTCTCTGGAGATTTTGGTTGGTACATAGTCATATATGCAGCTATAGTGAAGTCTGTGACTGGTAACATCAAAGGTGTAGATTTGGGTAAGGATGGTAGAGACATGTCCCAATATTGTGGGAGTACCGCATATGTTTATGGGGGCACAGGGTCTGGGGCAGATTTGATCCCTAGCAATGTTAAAACTGATGAGTATCCTTTGAACTTTGAGTATCACATTCATCTATGACAGAGAATGAGTTTCTGGACATAGTCCAGTCTACTGAAGCAAAACAGTCCTGATGATTTTCCCCCATGTCCCAGGTCCGGCACTACACCATTTTCATGACCAGCTCCATGTGATTTAGCCCCCGCTTAAAAAAGGAAAGTAACAGGACAGACAGGTTAACTGAGGTGAAATCCCCCAGTATATGCATTTTGGTATGTGGTGTTGCTATGCAATTCATTCAGTGCAATGTCAGTATTCCTTGGCGGTGAAATATAAACAGCAGTCATAAAAACAAAGAATCAGCAGATACTCCAGGTTGGGTGAACAGTGAGTACCAACATCAGCAGCCCACATGTTGTTTATGAGAAAGCTTACACTTCCTCCTTGACATATGATTCAGTCCGATCAGTGTGGTAGATAAAACACCCTCCAGTTGGATGGTGGAGTTCAACGTGCTGGCGGTCAGCCATGTCTCGGTAAAAATGAAAACACAGCAATTCCTCGCATTCCTTCAGAAACGCCTTCATCCCCTGAGATCATCCAGTTTATTGTCCAATGACCAGACATTGGCTAGGAAATTGCTGCCAGTGGAGGTTGACGCACACAAGGTTTTGTCCATACTTGGACGCCTGCCCACTGCCATTTCTTCACTTGATATTTCCAGGTGTTCCTAGGTGATACCATACTGTTTGCAGATGATACAATCTACAAACACTGGGTCCGTCACATTTAAACTGTTCAATTGTTGTTCTGATGAGCAAATCCAGTGCATCCATTAGCAGATGTTTATTTCCAAATATAGTTTCTCACTCATATAGTTTTCATGGGAACCCAGATTCATCCTCCAGTGCTCAGTTGTGTTTTCTTGTCAGCCCTGTAGTAGCCAAGACCTTCTTACTAAACATTAACTTCGTTCTTTAATTTCTTTACCATCAGAACATGCTCTTGCTGGGTCGAGTACCATCTGGGTGCTGAAGGGTCCAGACATCCTAGCATGAGCAGGCTTGTCCAGTGTCTCTGAACTATCCTTGGCCACCCCACAGTTGGACGAAGGTTGTTGGTTCTTCAACAGAGAGACCAATGTGCTGCTGTCTATGGAATGTCTCGAATGTCTCAAATGTCTCGAATGTCACATGCAATTCGGTTGAACACAACTGGAATCAGCCAGTGTTAGTAATGACATATTGTCAGAGTTTGAAGGACAACTTAAACAAGGGCCTCTCTTGTCCAGATGACATGGAATCACAATTGATAATTTACTAAGGGAACACAGGCATGGGAGATGTGAGACTCATAATCTACTGTAGTACACTGTCATCATAAAGCCCCAAGTCAGTCAGGAAACTTATGCATTTAGGTCTAACCAAGTTTTTGCCTCAGGAGCGTTCATGCAGGATTACATGGTCTCTATTCGTATTCTGGACAAAGGGAACTCCAAATGGTGAATCACCCTACACAATGGAAACATTGTGGGCCCTTATGAGTAGAGCTGCTCTCACTTCCATTAGTAATACCCTGTAATTTCAGCAGAATTAACTTGGAAGCAGGTGTCACATAAGTCCACAGACTCCATATTCTCTAGTTTAGAAGGGAACCTAATTGCAATTAAATAATAGACTAGTGTGGGAATGGACACTCCCTGCACACACCTGCCTGGCACTTACATCATTTTGGCCTTAGATGGGAAGCCTATTATCCCATGAAAGGTAACTCTCTTCACTGAATGAAGCTGGGAGAGTCCCTCACAGTCATCCAGTCACATCATAACCATTGTGTTTTAGGTCTTCTCTGCCTCCGATTTCAGGAACCTGACATATTATAGACTACAGGGAAGAAATAAATTGTCAGCATCAATACAATCTGCAAGTGATGGGGGCAACTAGTGTAGAAGAAAATGTTCATGCTATTTCACCTGCTGTTCCTCCATAATACAGTGATCTTAAGGAAGTTTTTAGTAAACACTGGCCAGCCTATAACTTCTTCCAAAACACTTGTGATTTTGCTATTGATCTCGTGCCAGGAACCAAACTATCATGAAGATCCATTTACCATCTGTATTTTCCAGAGTTCAGAGCTAAGGAGGAATACATAATATCACCCTGGGGTATTTCATCCCTCCATTTCCACTGCATTCTTCTTAACTGGCAAATGGGATGGTGGACCACAGCCATTAACTATTGAGGGCTTTACATTATAATAGTGAAGTACTGGTACCCTATCCCTGTTATCCCCAATGCATTACAGCAATAGTTCTCAACCCGTGAGTCGTGACCCAAATTTGCGTCGCAGCAAGTTCTGAAAGGGTCCCGAAGGCAGAGTTTTCAAACCAGCAAGCTCTTACATGCTGATCCACCATCAGATGTCCAAGTCTCAATCCTAGAATTAACCTATATAAACGGGCCTTGGGTTTGCAAATGCTTAATGCAAAAATAGAAAATAGTGAACACTCAGCCAATTGAAGAAGCCAAACCACAGATGCGTAATTTAAAAGTCACTGGCCTAGGTGTAGGTGCATGGCTGAGAGGGGTGTCTGCGGGGGGTCTGTGT
>JAODKF010000002.1:12988483-13008458 GCA_026779585.1 Mormyrus proboscirostris | reverse complement strand
CCCCCCCCCCCCCACCAACCCAACAGATAGGTCTCTCCCGGTTGATTTCAACCACTCTGGGGGTTCCAGGGGGTGGGAGCAAATCACAGGACTATGTGGCTATGATTGTGTCTCATTTACACCCACTGCTCAATTCCCCTGCACAAGAAAAGAATCATTATCAGCAACCAACAGGGGATGAAAGTGTCTTCTCGAAAAACATACAGCTGTCACCAGCAGATATTTTTACAGTTTTCACTCATGTTAAACATCTTGCTAAAGGCTATTACAGCGGGGCTTCTCCCAGGACTATTATGCTACATTTTGTGAATGCCCTTAGCCGTCACACTACATTTGCACAGTGATACAGGCACACAGACAGCAAAACAGCTGAAAATCAAATCCAAAAATGACCAAGGCATCATTTTCATCACCACTCAACCCATCAGAAAGTTACTGCAGTACAATGTTCTACTGAACCCAGTAGGTCCCATGAGGCAGCATTTCTTGGGACGATGCTCCAATCCACAATAGAGCACATGTTGTTAATGGGTTGTGTGGGGAGAGCACTTTTTTCATCATCCAGGCCTTTCATAATTGCCAGCCTTCAATCCTATACTGATTTCACTGGACTGTCTAAAGTGGCACCAACAATGGCAATTTCTGCCTGCAGCTCACTTAGAGCCACATTTTATCCGTTATGTCCTGAAAGCACACAGTGGTCCAACAGCCTGCCGAGTGATTTTCCCACGTGCTTCCATTTTCGGCATCTGGCTGTCATTTAGCCAGTTAATGCTCTAAAAAAACGGATATTACAAGATATTACATAAATGTATGGTATGCACATATACATCAGGCTTACAACATCATTTTTTAAAGCAAAATGTAGATGCATGTACACCTGCTTCACCGAATGTCCCCTGTTCCAGTTTAGATCATTTGTCTTTCTGGCATTTAAACAAAAATGGTGTGCATGGAATATGCATGGAAATCCATAGATTAATACACACCCACCTTTATGTTTATTTGGACCGGTTTTGAATATGTTACGTTTGGAAGTCACAGGACCAACACAATACAGCAAATTGCCCATTTTATGTTTTAGTTTGACTTGTATCTCTGTGCCCTTGGAAATGTGCTCTACTTACTATTTCACAGCTTTGTTTGGCAGATTTTAAAATACTCCTGGCAAATGTGTTTTTCAAACCCTTGAAACTGTTGTGGAATTCGGTGAGTGAAAAGGACAGAAACAAGGGCTACTAATAAAATACACATCCAGTTCTACTCAAAACTGAACAAAGCCCACAGGATAGTACCTGTATGTCACATGGACTGTTTGGGGTCCCCAAGGACCTTGTTGGGAAAGACTGCATTAAACTCATTCATTCATTTTCCAACCTGCTTTATCCTATTGGGTTGTGGGGGGGTCCAGAGCCCATCCCAGAAGCAATGGGCACGAGGCAGGGAACAACCATGGACAGAGGGCCAGCCCATCACAGGGCACACTAACACATTATTACCATTAACTCACACCTATGGGCAATTTTTTATTAACTTCAATTAGCCGCAGCAAACTCCACACACATGTAACCCAGGCGGAGACTCAAACCCAGGTCCCAGAGTGCTAACCACTGCACCACCATGTCACCCCCATCTGCATTAAACTGAATATCAGTAACTTCCCTATAATCTGTCTGATCGGTCTTTTTACACAATATGCATGCTATCAATAGCTTTTTACTAATATAACACATAACCTTTTCCCAGCATGTGTGATGAACCATTTTCAAAGTTAATTTGAGTATGTCTGTTTAAGGCATTCTGCACTTTCAGTACCAAAAGATATATTTTGTAATAAGCGTGGATCTTTCTTTTACCTGGTGAATAATGAGCAAAGTCCTTGAATGTTCTAAGATGGGACCAGTGTTTTCAAAAGGATTTGGTAGATAAATGAAAAATCCACTCCATCACAGGAATTATAGTGATGCTGGAATGATGAGTCAAACATCTAGGCCACATCCATTATCACATTCAGAGGAAGCTAGAGAAAAATATGAATATCATGCATAAAAACCCAAAAAATGCAATGAAATGAATGCCATGCTAAAATTACTGCTGTCTTCTCATGGAGACTAGGGTTCTGAAGGTTGTGAACATCTAGTAGTCAGTGTTCTATCACTCCAACTTTCAAACACTAATCCCAGTCATTTCCCAGGGCTTGGCAAGTAGCGCACCACAGATGTGATGTCAGTCCATCACACAGTCATACACTATAGACTTGAGTATGTTTTTAATTGTATACATTGTTTATCTTTCCATCTTTGTGAAGGGGCAGATTTTATAGCAGGTTTTGGAGAGTATCTTACAAAATATTAACAGATGAACTCCTGCTTATTCTGTAGCTTAATATAATGTCAATTCTTCTTTCGATACTTATATACATCTCTCTTGTTGGCTCTCTCTCCTCACATCCTCCAGGATGTCATCTCCTCTCTGCAGGACCGGCTGTCCTTGCGCTACATTGAGCATTTTGCCCTTGTTCTGGAGTCTGGTGGACTCCATCAGAACCAGCGACTGCACCTTCTACAGGACACTCAGCCCCTGTCCCATGTAAGTCTGCTTCCTCGCTGAATCAATGCTATTGTCTGTCTCATTCTGTCATGTTTTTTCCTGACGGGAATTCTCCTTTGTAATCTCTCCTTCAAAAGAACTTGGATGGGTCTGATTCTGTCTAATCCTCCTGATTATGATGATCTTGTACAGAGAGATACAGTATGTGTCACAATCCTATGGGGAACTGGATGTGATTATGAATATCCTCTTATTCATGTGTTCTATGTGGTAACACAATACTTGTCTCGTTAGGTAGTACAGAGGACCTACTTCCAGGGGATGAAGTGTCTGTTTCGCATCTGCTATTTTCCCAAGGACCCTGCAGACCTCTTGAGGAGAGATCCTGCAGCTTTTGAGTATTTGTACATCCAGGTATATCTGTATTGCTTCAGCATAAATAGTCCTCCTCATCAACCGCAATCCTTTGTGTCCCTTTTCATGACTGAAACATTTCTGAATTTTTGTGTTTGTGTTCGTGTCTTCTCATCTAATGTGATTATGTTTAAGATTTGTAATTCATGTTTGTAATTCATATCTTACCTAATTTTAAAGAATGAATGTTAGAGTTAAAACCCTGGTAATGCAGGAATAATGGATATATTGGCTGCAACTGGCATGTACATTTACTGTATCCACCACAGAGTCGTAATGATGTTATTAAGGAACGCTTCGGAATCGACTGGAAGTCTGACATCACACTAAAGCTGGCAGCTCTTCATATCTACATTACAGTTTCAGCTGCTAGGCCGAACCAAAAGATCTCACTTAAGCACGTTGAGTAAGTCCTGCCGCTCAGAGCTCCAAAAAAATTCTGAAAATTCTGGATTGTAGAGTGCTTATTATTGTTAAAATGCCTCACGATCCTTCAGTTTTCTGTGGCAAATTGTTTTTAACCTATCTTCTCTTTAAATCCCTTAACAAATGTAACAAGCTCAAACTATAATCTGATAATCATCAATAAGAAAAATGATAGTATGTTGTAAGGCTTTAACTCTAATTTGAAGACACATCAATGGTGCATGAGCACATTTTGTAAGCTGGAACACATCTTAATAATAATAATAATAAGTCTTTATTTACAAAATTTAAAATATAATTATACATATCAGACATTGCCCACATGATTTAGGAAGCCCAGCTTGGTCCATCCAGCAATGATGGTACTATCCCATTCAGAAAGCTCTGCACAAGTGACTATACAATGAAAACTCAACTTCTGTCTTTTATTGCCTTAGAAAGGAGTGGGGTCTTGAACCTTTTCTTCCCCTCACTCTGCTACCCACTGTAAAAGAGAAAAATGTCTGCAAATCCCTTTCCCAGCTGCTTAAGACCTACCAGCATCCCCCACCTGCTGGCAACAAGGTACTTCAGTTCAATGCAATGTGCCCCAAACTGTAGAAGTTTAGGAGTAGGGATGTATCATATTACATGGTAACAATAAATATAATCACCAGAAGTACTGAGAATGAAAGACTGCTTTAGTCATAATTAGAATGTTTTCTGTGGGGTAGTGGAGGAGCCAGTATCATACCCCTCTGACACTTTCAATCAATTCATTTATCATGATTTAAAGCTATTTAATTACTTGTGACTCAAAATACAAAGATGCTCATTAAACTTTTTAGGGCTTAGTTTTCAGAATTGTGATATGATTTTTGCTATAGTTATAATTTTCTTCCTATAGGACAGGAAATACATCAAATACTGCAACTGGGTGCAAACATGTGCTTTACAAGTAAACTAACAGTGCCTTCATGAGGACTGTGGTGGTATTGCAACATAGTGATTTGTCAATCTCTCTCTATGTCTGACCTTACAGGTCCCTCCTCTGCAGGGAAAGCTACAGTATATGCGCGCTCTGAATGACTTGCCGCCCTTTGGGGGCCTGCTGTTTCATACTGTTGGTCTGGTAATAGTAACCATAGCAATTTCAGACATTTTAGCTACAGTTTAACTCTTTTTATACACCTTCATATTTCATTGCAATAATTAAGGTTTAAAACAGATCTCAAAAGTAGCAGAAACTCTCCAAGGACTAGAACCATCACCATTCAAATTTACCGCTTGTATCCTTAGTGATGTTAATAGTAATGTGAAAGAAATAGGATGAAAAAAATAATAAATGAAAAATCAATCCTTCTGTCTGTTCAGCAAATGTCTCTCTGCTTCTGCCCTACTAGGATGAGAAGCAGTCTGCCACAACACTCCTGGTTGGGCCGCGACATGGCATCAGTCACGTCATTGACCTGAAGAACAACCTCACCACCGTCCTGGCTGAATTCAGCCGGATTTCAAAGGTGCAGCTGTTTCGAGAAAACCAAGGAGTTGCCCGGGTGGAAGTGACGATACTTGAGGCCAAGGTATAAGACCATACCATATATTCTGTGGCATTTTATAGCAAAACTGAATAATACAACAATATTATATGCCATTTGTTGCTATACAGTCAGGTGGGTCAAATCTTAAGTGTTTTCTATATATTTAAATCTCAATTCAAAATGATGTTGTTTAACATACGCAAATCCTACTGAACCAGCACAAATACTACTGAACCAGCAACAAGGAACATTTTCTGCCAAGATGTTTTCTTACCTCTAATAATTTCTAAAATCTCCAACCATCCTTTGATTCTAGCCACTGGTCTTGTTGATGGAATGGCCAGATGCCTCCAATTTCGCCTGTCTTATATCCGGTTATTACAAGCTCTTTGTGGACCCCAAGAAAACCATCTACTGCCGGACTCCTGGTCAGTCCCACATGATCAAGGCAGGTACGTTAGTAGCCACCTTTTTACTTATAGCACTACAATATGTACCATATGAGTTCCATGCACAACCACAAAGTGGAAAGCCCAGGCCCAGAAAGTACAAATCCAGACCAAGGTTTTGTTTCAACCAACCAGTTGAAAATAAACAGATTTCTCAACTGTGACTGTGACTCTTTATACTGACTGGTTGGTTGAAACAAAACATTGGTCTGGATTTGTACTTTCTGGACCTGAACTTTCTACCTCTGACAACCACAGCAATAACCACTGTCATATCCAGTGCATTGTCGCTACATATTGCTTCACAAAAATCAAGAAAAACAACTGCAAGGCTGCAAAATTAGCTGTGTTAAAAAAAATGTTGTAGTAAACTTGCCGTTTCTTCTGTGTAAGAAGGACTGTTGATGGACTTATGACAGGGGTGGTCAATCTTATACACAAACGACCGGTGTGTATGTGGGTTTTCGCTGCAGCTCCCTAATTAGATTACTAATTAGAGGACTGATTGGCTGAAGAGTCCGCAGACCTGAGTTTGAACAGCTGACCTCCATGATAAAGGTTATCCCAAAAAACCTGCATGCACACCGGCCCTTTGTGGATAAGATTACCCACCCCTGATTTATGATATTGAACAGTACAGAAGGTGCAAACAGAAGGTGTTATATGATTATAAGAGGTGATAGTAAATAATCTGCTTGTTCTTTTGTTTAAAAAGAGGAAGCTTTATTTTGTTGACATGTCATTTTAACTAAAAGAAAAACTTCTCATGTATAATGCTGGCCAGAAATTTAGAAACTGCAGGTGCTGCACTGACATAAAACTAGACCACTTCATGATATCAAATTACCAGTTCCTGGGGGCTTTTAGCAAGGTTTCTGTAGGCTTGTGGTCAGTGTTCTACAGAATCAAAGCCAAGATTCATTCATCAAAGCATATCAGTCATCATGTGATGGCTTAAATGTGTGCCCCAGCTACCTGGATTCTCATCTACGACTTCATTCGCAACTGGACCAGCTCCATTGACTCATGTTAACAAGTCATCCTGGAACCACCATTCATAGTGCTCTGTGCTTCTCCTGCCTGAGACTGTCTCATCTCCATTTTGGCTCAGTCTGTTCAAGAGACCACCTCTGATTCACTTGATCATCATGTTCTAAATCAGCATCCCTGGATCTGTTCAATATAACTTTGTGTAATGTCACATCTACTGCTGGATAGCTAATTTTTTGCTGACTTCTGAGACAGTGACCACGGGATCCTGCTTCAGTTCATGATACTGGCTTGGCCTTTCCACAACTCTGCTTTTGTGTGCTTGAGCCTGCCTGAGAGGACGTTCGGGCTCATTTTCTCCAGCCCACAAAGCTGAGCTCAACATTCATCCCAAAAACTATCATCCAACATTTGTAGAGAGTTTCACTGTCTGGGAAAAACTCCTCTCACTGTGTGGTTCTCTACATTTCAACTTTTATGATAACTCTGTCTTTAGATTACAGAAGTCCTCACACGCTACCCCAGCTGGTCCCCTCAATGTTGAGCAGCAGCCGACGGGAAGAGAGGGAGGGTATCCCTAGGGAGTCCTCCAGGAGGCCAGCTAGCCCACCACTCTCACAGCACCTGGGTCTGTGTCACCTGCATCTCAAAGAGCAGAAGCAGCTCCAGGAGCTCCAAATGCAGGCAGAAGAGGAAGTTGACTTCAATGAGAACATTATCTTCCAAGAGGAAAGCCGACCACGCACCAAGTCTGACCCAACACTCAAGAGCACTGAGTTCATTGCAGAACCTGTGGCAGTCGAGCACGGCAATTCGGGAACTGAGTTTAGAGGTCGGGCCAACACACTAGAAGCTTCCCAGCGCCATGGACGGTTCTTCTGTGATTCTTGTAAGGCCAAGTTAAAGGCAGCAGCAGAGGGTGTTGTGGCAGTAAATGGTGGGTCTCAGTCATCTGCTATGCAGCGATGCTCTAATGCATGTGCCTCCCGTGATGGGGGAGCTGTGGACCTCATGTCCTTACCCCCACCAGGAAACGAAGACGATGAGGAGATGGAGGAAGGAGGGGGAAAACTCCAACCTCCCCCTCCTGCTATTGCTGCACCACCACCAGGATTCCGTGACAACAGCTCAGATGAGGATGATCCCAATAGGGGGCGCAAAGCCCAGGGTCAAGCACTGGCAGTAGAAGCTCAGGAAGAGGTGCCCGTGACTCTAATTGACAATGTAGCCACACGGACAGTGCGAGATCACGCCCAGGAACTAGACGATGCACTGGTATCCACCCTACAGGCACTGGAGGCTTTAGCTGCATCAGAGGACTATCCCCACCATCAGCCAGCCCCACAGACAGCAGGTGGACAGCTGTCATAATTTCCATGGCCTCCATGAAGAACCCCTAGATTAGCCCTAAAACTGGTCCTTTCCTAATTACAAATGTAGTTCATAAATGACAATGACCATTCTTGTATCCTAGATTTGACTTGATTTCCTATTGCTATTTGTGACAATGTGTTATGTTTCTGTAGGATTAAAGGGTACAAGATGCAGCTTCATACCATGATTATTTTAAGATATATAAATTCCTGTTTTATGCATATTACTTTATTCTTCAATATATAAATGTATAAAATTAGTAAAAGAACTTTGATGGGCATTTTATTCAGCATGGAACTGCTGTGTTAATACTGCTAGCTCGGGATATGGATTAGCATTTTGGTAAACTTTGGTTTATGCTTCACTCTCTGCAGGGCTGATCGTGCTGGCAGCAATCACCCCAGAGTCCTCGTTAGATTCTGGACATGAGACCAACTCTTCAGAGCTAACAGATGTCTCAGAGATGGTGTCTGCAATGAAGCAGCATCAGAATCAAGCGTACCTGCTGGCTCACCACATCAACAAGGATCGTCTCTTTGGACGTCGTGACTTCCCCCTAGCCATCCCTGGATGCTCTGCTCAGGCTCTTGGGGGAGGTACCTTTTCTGTGAGTCAGCTGCGTGCTGGAGGGCCCCCTAAATCTGTCATCCTCAGCAAGGCTACCCAACTAAGAGTTATTCCAAGTCAAGAGACTACAGTTCCTAGCATTACTGTGGATGCAGTCCAGACACAACCCCAAACTAGTGTACAAGACACAGGGAAGTCCAAGCTAGTGCCTCCTCAAGTTGTGTCAGCTGATTGCTCCTCACAGGCCTCTAGAGAACTAAACGTTTTTGAACAAGGTGAAAAAAAATCAATCAGCAATGATCAGGGGTCATTAAGCCCAAAAAAGGAACGGTTGAGTCCAAAGCCTGCTGTCAAGGGGGATGTCAAGGGGGATGTCAAGGGCAAGGCGCCAAAAACTCCTAGTCCAGAATCTACCAAGAAAGCCTTACCCATTCTATTGCCGGTGGATGGAGCAAATTCTACCAATAGCCACCCAGGAAGTCAAGCAAATCAGACTGTCTCGAGTAAAACTAGTAAACCTTCAAGTTCCAAGGATCTCTTATCAGATGATGACTTGTTCTGCACATGCCCAATACAGCCAAAGCCTAGTGTTCCACTGCGAGCAAAAGACCCACAAGCTCATAAGGTAGTAGTGTTCCATTCTTCATCTCCAACTGATGATGAGCGCCTTCGTGCTAAAGCCAAAAGTTTACAGTTAGCTAGCAGCAAAGAGAGTACAACACAAGGCCCAGAACATTCACAGACAAAGTCAACCCTTTTAGCTCCACCTAAGAGTTCCCCACTTCCCCCCAAAAAGACAGGGCACAAAGAGATACCAGAGATCAAGACAGAGAATTCTCAGAGCAAAGTTTCAAATGAGACACAAAAAGTCACCAAAACCGTACCTGTGCTTGTTGAAACATCAAAAGCCACTAGTTATGTGGATAAGGCAGCAACAATTCCTGCCATGGATTGCAAGAAACAAGGCAATAACAAGGCTAAGACCCAACGTAGTGCTCCATTCCTGAGCTTCAGGAACTTACTGTCAGCAACTTTTCCAACACGGCTGAGGCGTGAGACAGATGAGCGGCAGGCACAACTGCAGAAGGTACGTCAATATGAGCTGGAATTTTTAGAGGAACTGTTAAAGCCAAAAGCAGCACAGGCAGAGTTTCTTCCCCAGGGACCATCTCTAGTTCCTGTGGGCACATCTTGTGCTTGCCAGCTTCGCTCTAGTCCTGTGCAAAAGGTCCCTGGTGTGTCTAGGGAACAGCGACGAAGCTGTGACTGCAAGAGGTTGTGCAGAGGAATCCGACTGCCTGATACACCTGTTGGATCCGCTCTTGAACGCCGAGGAAGAGAAAGGACTGTGTCCCAAACCCCACCTACCATCCATAAAACATCACCGGAAGGACCCAAAAAAGCATCTCAACTTGAGGGAGCGAAAAGACCTCAGACTTTAGAGATAAAGACCACTCGAATCCGCTCAACAAGCCTTGAGTCTCGAGAACCCCAAGGAAAGCCGGTCTCCTGTATACCTACCTGTACTTCACATTCAGAGTGCATAGCAGCTCCACATTATATGAAGCTTCAGAGGCGATACAGCATTGGAGAGGCAGACAGCAATGAATGTGCACCACTCTATGCTGAAGTCAAGAAAGTCAAATCCAAAAGCCTTGAGAAGGAGATGGAGCGAGTCAGAGCAACTGGACTCAGGCTCCCAACTCCAGTGGAACCATCTTATACTCATGCTGGGGACGGAAAAAGAAAAGGTGTGTTCTCCATTCAAGAGGAAGAGCTCCTGAAGGAAGATCAAGTGGAGACTAATGAGCTAGTGTTAGGGTTGCCAAGTGAGGATAACGATGACAGACAAAAGTGCTGTTCTTTCTGCTTTTGCTACCGTAAGTGTGATACAACTGATGAAAATAGTGAAAAAGATGAGCTTTCCTACTCCATTCCCTTGCAAGTACTACCAGGCATGCAGTTGGACAGCCATGCCATGCCTGTGGTCAGCAAAACACTGCAGGTGCTTGATGCAGAGGATTGTAGTGGGGAAGTGGAAGTGGAGGATCCCCAAAGCCATGAGATTGATTTAAGAGCCTGTGGTAGCCTGGAGACAAGCCTATCACGAGTAAAAGCCTTGCAGGTTAAGACATTTTCCCTACCAGATGGCTTCTTGACTGCACAGCTTGATGCTAATGAGCTGCTTGCCATCCTGCGACAGTGTGCAAGCAGCCCACAGGCTGAGGATGAGCTTCGACTGCAAGCCCCTCAATTGGCTGAATACAAACAAGAGCTAGCCTTGCGTTTCAAGGAGTTTCGGGCATCGTGCCGGCGAGTAGCAGGTGTAGAGAAAAGCCCCACGCGAATGCTGAGCGCTGTTACTGCCAGCTTCCAAGTGCTTTGCAGTTTGACACAGTCCTTCATCCAGCTAGTCAGAGGCGTGCGCTCTGAGACACAGAGACTGCAGCTGCTGCGCAAGGTGGAGGAGGTAGCAGTCAACTACACTCTGCTCCTGCGAGCTGCAGAGGAGTCGATGGGCCACTCAAGCAGCCTGCCCACCAAAAGCAGCAGCCCTCTACCTGGTAACCCTACAGCAAATATGGGTTCTCTCAACCGTCCCATCAACAGCCTGAGCACTAAATAAAACCCAAGCTCAAACCAAGGCTTCAGAAATGAAGGTCTATCTTTATCTTTGTCTGACACTTCCAGAGAAACTGGACTACTGCAGTCAGATATAATGTGGGTACTTTGCCCTGGCCAACCCCTTATTTGCTGTTTACATTTAGTCCTGTGAACTCCACAAGAATTGTTCCATCTTCAGCACTGCAATACAACTGCTACTTTCACATGTTTACAAAGGCATTATAAGAAAAATAATCACCCACCAAGTATAACCGTATATATGGGAAAGGGAGAACTGGAGACATTCTACTCCAAGATTCTGGGCAATATGCTACATGCACGACAGGCTGAAGGAAATAAACCCTTGTTCTTCGGCGAACAACTGGAAAGGCCTTTATATCAGCCTGGCTAAGGATTTTATTGTTTTGTTTCCAGAGAAGTACAATTTTGTGTTCAGAAAAGTATATCTTATTATGATGATGATCATATTGATGATTATTACAATAATCATGATAATTCTGATAAAGCCCTTCTATTTAATATGCACTAAGAAACAAATTCCTCTAGAGAAAATGTTAAGTAGCTGGTTGTATAAAATATTTGGCATTGACTGGTCAGGTGATGTGTTTGTTTGTGTACTGTTTGATTGTTATGACACAATGCAGACTACATTGGACATCTTAACAACTTCTTAAGTGCAACTCTAAAATGTACCATTTTCATAGTCTTTGGAAGTTGAATCATGAAAATTGCCACATGTTACGGTTGGGTTTCTGTGTCTCAACCATGCACAGTCACCCACAAATGTGGAATGGAAACACAGATAAGGCAAACCTGCTCAGGGCAGATAATGTAGCAGAGACCCAAACCCATGCCTCATTTACATCAGCCGGGACGGGTGCTACTTCCTGGTAGCAGTACAGTCTCTCCATGGGCAATTTAGTGAGGTAGGTAATGCTTACAGTCCAAGTTACACTTCAGCTTGTCAGTTGAAAGGGCACATAAACAGATATTCATCTGTGGCGCTAACCTGACACCTCATCCAGTGCACCTGCTGACACATTCCAGTGAAAAGGCTTTCCAAGGCTAAGAAAGGTTATCGTATTTTCCCTCATATACACACAAATTAGTTCATAATGACATATCATGCACAGCTACTCTGTCTTTTTCAACTACTGTGTTTTTCTAACATAGCATAGAGGGTTAGGTTCTTTTCCAAATAATCCTCAAGTCCTATATTCATGTTAAAAAAAATAATTTTGTATTGTAAGAGTTTGTTCTTCTTCACTGCCACAGTAAACATCTTCATGAGGTCCTGCCCCCTGAGCTATTGGATATGACGTTTTTTTTTTTTAATTATGTATCGGTTATCCATTGTGAATTCTTGGAGATATTTAAAAAAAATCCCAACAAAGTAGTTTTTTATTGTATTTTAATAAAAGAAACACCTGTTCTCTGTCTCAACATTTCTGTCTGCTACTGTTCTCTCCTTTGAGACACTTGGCTGATGTAAGACTTGCTAAATCCTGACCAACACCCTGCTGCTTTCAGGACCAAGCCACAATGATTTAGCAGCTCCAGGGAACACCCACATCCCAACAGCAACCATTCCATGCCATGTTTACTCACGTCTATCTGTCACAACATTGTTAATTTGTTTTTTTTCCTACAATGTCCATAGTACAGACAGTTTCCGGATCCCACTGCTGAAGGCACATATTTGTCCTTGTCTGCTCCAGCAATGGGTTTGCGATTACATGCCAGACGGCCTTGTTTTAGTGATAATGCTGTGGTTACATAAAAACAAATCTGAAAACCACATAGAGACCGGTGTTTTGAAATGGCACTGTATTTTCTTTCCTTTTTAAATTCTCTGAGGATATTATTAACTTGTACGATATTGTACATCAAATGGGATATTTGTGAAGAAAAGTTTTAGAATATTTAAAAGTAGAAGTGTGAAGATTTATCAAAAGGCTTCACTGTTTTGTAGAAGAAAAAAAAATACAATATGAAAACATTTATAGTAGTTATGTATCATAGACATGAACAGTTAGTTATATTTTAAAGCCTATATACCAATAAAAGTAAAGCATGGACCATATTTATTTTTGTAACCTACTTTTAAGCATACTGTTGATCTTATTTAATGGGAAATTTTATTTATCAAGTATTTTAACGGTCAAATTTTTCTGAATATTTTGGGTTACACACATTGTTTGCTTATGTTCTTAAAATATGAATGTCTGTTTCATTCACTTGTGTATGTTTTTTGTGTTACTTAAGACTTTTTGAATTATTTGTGTCAGTGACTGTCTTCATTATACTCTTATGTCTGTAAAATGTGTTTCATGTTTTAAAAGCAATAAAGTGTAAAAGTCCACACATTCAGTTTATATATTAAAATACTTAAACGTTTCAAAAAATGTGATCATGTGGAACACTTCTAAAGAAACTCCAGGATTTACTTAAAGCATATCTAAGAAATTAGTTGGTTGTAAACAAGTCATCTGCTTCTATTTCACTGTCGTATTTGTTTTGACTTACAGAAAAGCATACTATTCCAACTCAGTAATATCTCGTTAAGTATTTTTAAAAATGCATTTTCACATTAATTTAGAATGATTAAAGCATTTTAGATCTCAAGGTCTGCTATGTCAAAACATATCCACAGCAAAGCTTTAATTAATAAAGTTACATACGAAATTTAATGCATTAATTTATTGCCATATAACTTACTTGTTAGGAATTTCTCTCAGTGCACTTGTTCATGCCAAAACAACCAATCACAGCACAACACATAAAAACATACAACTCGTAACATAAAACCCCTATCCATAAACTAGGACTAATGCAAATAATAATGTCGGTAACTTTAGCAGCCTCTAAAATCACTTTAGAACAAGTTATTAAACAATAGTATAAACTACAAGATCGAGGTTCTGATGCAGAATAAAGATGTCAAATGCTTTAAGATACAGGAAAATAAAATACAACGTGATTTCATAAGATACTGCACTTATCGTTTAATGTGGTTATCTCCATGCATTGGCCTGTACTACGGAGCGGGGTTACTGGAAGTACCACAGTTTAAATGGACTAAATATTCGTTCACTTACATTTTGCCCAGACTTAAATCCGACAAGTTAACCCGATAAAACAGTAACCCCGCTTCGTAGTACAGGCCACAGATTATGCAATTCACCCCTGTATACACAGTCAATGCCCTGTCATAATTAGAATCTACAATTACAAGTTATTTAGTTCTATAGTTTTCAACATTGTAGAGAATAACACAAAGTAAAACGCATGTTAGTAAAAAGAAAGTCCTGTATATATGCCATAAATTCCAGGTAATATTTTCATTGTTAGATTCCTTTTTCAAACTGCTGCGGACATATCATGATCAAGCCGGCGTGCAAATCCCAAACTGCTTCGTTTTATTTTTAAAAAAATAATAATTATATACACTTTGTTTCTAGGCTTACGTTATTTGCAATAACAATAACATGTTGTTCAGTAAAGCTAATATAATATATATATACTGATCAAGGGTCAGCTATAATAGCATAATCGGCAATGGAAAACGCTAGAAGATGCAAGGCCAATTCGCTAGAAATATCAAATTCAGTTATAACAATGACAATCACGTGATGTTTTATATCGGATACACGCAACCCTGTAAATGAGCTTCCCGCGTCTGAGCTGAACTGTACTGCTTGTGGCGTTTATGCTTAGGACATAAAGAGGAATTTGTTTTAAAAACGAAAAAAAATAATTTGAGAATTTCAGTGCGATATTCCTTGAATGCCGTCTCTTAGCAAGCCGATCACAAATTGGACAACCCAAGAAACAAGAACCAACCGCACCGAATCCTGACTAATAAGTAATGAGAACGAAATACCTTGTGATACGTCTATGTCTAATACTACGTAAGACGTCACGCTCGCGGCCAGTATGACGTATACGCGCCGAGGGGCGTGCCAAAAAGTGATGTCGCGCGCTGCCGAGGGGAAGCGCGCGCAGGTTACGATGGAGGAGAGGTAGAGTGTGGTGTGCAGCTAGTGCGGCGTTACACATTTATAAATGTAAGCAAATTAAGGGGCAGATATCTGGTTTTCGTCTCCAGTTTATCAAACAACACATCTCGGTCGCACTTCGGCTTAGGTTGAAATTCTCGTTTGATCTCTGAAGAAGCCAGCTCACTTGAACGGCCAGACATGCCGAACATAAAGATTTTCAGCGGAAGCTCTCACCAGGACCTTTCTCAAAAGATCGCTGATCGCCTGGGACTCGAGTTGGGAAAAGTCGTCACTAAAAAATTTAGTAACCAAGAGACCTGGTGAGTGCATTTTTGTTTTGCTATGCGGATGACCACGTGTTCGGCTAAACAGCCATGCTGAAGGGTAATGATTTATGCAACATGAGGGTTTAGCTAAACCACATGCGCTGTATCTATGGGCAGTTTAGTTCAGGAGGGATTGTGGGCCTTGTAGTTAACAAGACATTGGTGTCCCGGAATTAAGCGCTAACAGTTGGCCCACCGATTATAAATAGTAAAATATGCGACGAAGACAATTTAACCTCCTATTTCTATTAATGATCGGATTGGCTTCGTTTGTCTGTACAGGCCTTGGGTCCGCATGAATATTATATCCTAATAGTTTGTTAGAAATGATTAAATTATTGAAACCTGCATGACTCATTTAAGATAGTGCTTACAATGACGTGTTATTATATACTGTAGTATTAAAAGGAAACTTGAGCGTTTTCGGTGAGAACACTATACCTCCTGTACTGAAACAATTCCACTCGAATAAAATTTTCCTTTAAAATATTTTTTTAATTAACCATTACTGCAACTTAAGATATCGAGTGAAAGTCATAATAAATGTAACGGTTGAACAGCGGGGCGAGGACTGGTATATTTAGTTATAAATTAGCACACCCGCTATATCTATAATTTCTCTATTGTTCACTAATCCTCGATTATTCATGCCTGCGCATGTGTACGATTAAACGCATTTTTTATTTACAGCTGTTTCTTCGAATCCTTAGTAATTATATATCTTTTCCTGTTCCTGGTTGGGAAGAGCAAGGCTATTTCTGTAATTTAAAGCTAATTTCTTTGTCAGAACTTAACATCCTCCATCTGAGTTGAAAATAAAGATGGATTGTAATTTTGACATTTGTTAGTACTTGTTGGTCATAGATTAGTGTCACATTAAAATTAGGTGCATTAAACGTTAATAAAACATTCTTGGTTACTTAGGTGATTGGCTGTAGTCAGAATATAGCTGCAAAATATTGCCATTCAGCCTTTTCCAACAAAAAATATGTGAATAAACAGTATCTCCCACTAATTTATTATAATAAATTAACTATGGCTGAATAATGGTTCATCATGAAAATGTGTGTTCTGTATGTAACCGTTTTGGTAATTTATCTCTCCCACAGTAAGAAATTTGCAATTCTACCTTGGAATTGGTTTTGTATGACTTAAAGTGGAATTGAAGTTATACAGTATATATTTTCATGTATGGTTAGCATGAAAGTTGAATAAACTAAGCTGTAGAGATCTCTCACATGTGCCTATATTTGTTAATCATAGGCGTGTGTTTTGTGCCTTGTCTAATTCAGGATTTAAACTGCATCAGTGTAAACTGTGCCTACAATCTTAAAATAAGATTACTGGCTTTACATGACAGCTGTTATTCAATCTCTTGTATGACTGTGATGTTTGACAGTGTAGGTCACATGGTTAGGTGTTGACCTCTGATGCCCCCATAAGTCACGGGCTGCTTTGGTTCAGACTCTGCTGCTCTTGCGTTGGTGCAGGTTACTAGTCCACATATAAACCTGGACGGGAAAGGTTCTGCTGGATGAAGAGGCACTGGTATGTCAGTGCAGGCTGTGGAAGGTTGCCCGTGAAGAGTGTTTAATGAATAGTAATTCTCGCAGCAGCCAAAGCCAAGGGGTGTGTGCAGGTGTGGCCGTCATGGTAGATCCATTTTCTGCCTCACGGCGCAGTGTTTCGCTCTGCCTCTGGCTATGGATAGACAGGACCGTGTGTAAACTCGGTAGCTGCCCTGTGTCATTATAAAAGATAGTGTCATTTCAAAAGATACATACAGGCCTTTCAGATGGATAAGGTGAAGTTTCATTTGTTAAAAGGGGCGGTTTGAATTTTAAGAGGGAACGTAACATGGTATGATTGTGCATTTTAAATAGCAGCATGAGAATCTCTTTAGCCACAAACTCCTTCTTCAGCTCCCAAGCTCACTAGCCTGCTGCAGATATTGCACCTGGCTTTTCCTGGTGTTGGCTTGGTGAAATGCTGCCATACAACATAAGCCCCTAGTGATTGTGACATTGTCGACGTATAAGCCCGTATAACGGATAGACATGTTTAACAAGGAAACAAAAAGTGCACAACTTTGTGCAGTTAATCTAGACGTCTGACAAATTGTTTGAATCTCCGCTCTCAAATGCAAAAAAGTTGCACAGAAGGATCGTTGTCAGCATCCGCTCAAGTGAATGGTAACCACATTTTTGAACAAGCAGTTTTCTCCGCCATGCATTGTTCTTAGCAGCTCTGTCTCCCCGTGGACGGCGCTGTCTGTGATCCGGGCAGACTAACGCAACTGTCACACACACTGCAGTGTGAGACAGCTGTCTGCTCCACCCCACACATACAGAGTGAAGCTTTCCGACACAAGTAAAAAAACTGATATTGGGCTGATATGGTGATAGTTAATTTTTTATCAAGGTAATAGTTGATTTTTAATGATTTAAAAAATGTCTGTGAGCCCACCAACAAGCGCACAAAAGTGTCAGAATCAATGATCCTTAATATTACCTGTAAGCTACAATATTGTTTAAGGCTCATTATCATTACCCCAGTTCCCGACAGCTTAATTTGCGTTCTCTTTCAAAAGCGCTCGTGTTTTCTTTTAAAGCAACATTTCATTGCAAACCAGTTAAATAAACAGGTCATTAAAAAATCAGAATTTAAGCCATACCGTTTTCTCCTAGGACTCTTTCAAAACGTCTGGCTGGGGTCCTGCACAAGGCAGCATGGGTCACGTGTTCCACAGCAACAATAAAACTGGGCAGCCCACAGACGTGCCTGTCTGTAAATCGGCATAGTGCACTCGGATATTGGTCGATGCCAATACATTAAAAAAATCCTAAATATCGGCCCAATATATCGGTCGATCTCTAACTCAATGCATGCATAGCCATTCATCTAATTCTAGTCATGTTAATCAATGCCAGGTTATGCTTCTTGGACAGTTGTGGGTGGCCCCACTTTCAACGACATGTAATTATGGTAGTCGGCAGGCTAATAACAGAAGGAGTAACTAGCTTTCTTTCCTCAGCAAAATAAATTGGAGTGATTGCCCGTTGCTGGCTTTCAGAGGAGCAATTCAGACTGTTTGCCATGCCGTCATGTGATCGCTGCACTGCTTCCAAGACTGAAAGCTGTAGGTAGAACTCAGTAATATCAGTTTGTGCTTGTCACCGTGCTGACCAAATCGCTTTAGCCCAGACTGGCTTTTACTGTTGGCCAAAAATGTCCAGCCTAGTCATTGTACAGCAATGTGCTGGTTCACCACCCTGTTTTCAGAGCCCACCTCAGAAGCGATAGCCTTAAATGTGATGGGGGAGTGATGTGTGGTGAAGGCAAAATGCAAGTAGAGGAGGAATGTGACAAACGGGTGTGTTTGACATTTGAGAGGCCCTTCTTTTCACCTCAACATTCTTTGGTGAATTGTTTGTTTGCATCCTTTGTCGTTATAAAGCACAGTATCATTTCAAAAGGTACATACCAGTCTTTCAGAAAGAAGGTGAAGTTTCATTTGTCAAAGGGAGCAGTTTGAGATTTAAAAGGGAATGTAACATTGATGGTATGATTACGTATTTTAAATATGGAACTTTTATTATTTTAGTTTAGTCATTCAAACTGTGGCTAATTAATCATTATCTAATTCTGGTTTTGAATTCCCATTTTAGTTCTTGTTTTCTTAAATTTGTTACTGAAATTCCACTAATTATTCTGGAATGGGGCGTGCACATTCTTCAGGGTAGTCCGTCCATTCAGACTGACCCGCATTCCCTGGGGATTTCCACTTCCATGTAACAGTGTTGTGTGTCCAGGGTCGACCCTCCTTTTTTATGTACCTTTTTCCGAAAAAGTTACAGGGAGGTTTTCCAAGTAAAATGACTCCTTGAGGTACTGAGATGTCTTTCAGAGTGTGTTTTCTTGCACTGGCGTGGTATGGGTCGGGTAGTGCCTTTTGCCGAGTCTGATAGGTAGCCGATTAGGAAAGGAGATACACAGGTGAGATTTTCTGTTCAGTTGCATTTTAAGTATCAGCAAATGTACGTGGTGTTAGGGCTGGGCGATATGGCATAAATTTCATATTGCGGTATAATCTGAACCGTAGACGGTATATATTGCGGTAAATGATTTGATCTGTAAATTTCAATATAACTGTTTTTGAAAGGGTAACATGTCCATAGCAAAGGCATTACAGCAGGAAGTTGTATAATAAACTGTTAACACATTTCAAAGTAGTCATGAACGTAGAATATTTATTGTGCAAATCTGCAATTATAGAAAAAATATGAAAATATTTCAAGTAACTTCGCTGGTTTTATCTTTTATTAAAAATACAGGTTGGTTTTATAAACTGCATAGGTAAGCAGATAACACAGAACTAGAATAGTGTCATAACTCCATCTATATTAGTATGACCATCTCTCCCATAAAGGTCCTGTCAGGTCCTGGGTTCAGGTACCCGACGGGTGAACCGCAAATTTTGATGAAGCGGATGAAAAATATTCTACTGTCTTATATGGGTTTGTGTCGGGTCGGACGCAGGAGAGCTAAATTGCGGTTTTCAAAACATGTACCAACAAAAGGTACCCTAGGGCTATATTTTAGTGACAAAATGCGATCTCCTGCAGTTGTTCGAAATAAGAACATAAGAAATATACGAACGAGAGGAGGCCATTCGGCCCATCAAGCTCGCTTGAGGAGAACTTAACTAATAGCTCAGAGTTGTTAAAATCTTA
>JAODKF010000002.1:12965282-12982659 GCA_026779585.1 Mormyrus proboscirostris | reverse complement strand
CCCCCCCCCCCCCCCAGGCTGTTGAACTAAAACTATATTCCATGTGAAAGCCTTAGCCATTTCTTCACAGGGTCACCTCTATCGCCGACCGCCTGAACGTGGACTTCGCCCTCATCCACAAAGAGAGGAAGAAAGCAAATGAAGTTGATCGCATGGTTCTGGTCGGGGATGTCAAGGACCGAGTTGCGATCCTGGTGGATGATATGGCGGACACCTGCGGCACCATCTGCCATGCTGCCGATAAGTAAGTTGCTTCTGCCATCAGTCTCATGCTCTTAGCGTGCTTGTCCCAGTAGCTGGTATAAAGCTCAGAACTTTAGACTGACACTTGACCTAGACTGTATAGCTGTTAAATTACAGCATTCATGATGTCATGAATAATTAGATGGAAATTTGTGAAGCATTCTATATATTTCTGGTGAAGTGGCTTATTTGGTCACATTGTAGCCTCCAGGGCCGTGGCTTCAAAAATTCTCATATTTAAACCAACATTTAATTTTTTTGTCATGCCAATGATGTGCTGATATCTTGGTGACACGTCCTGAATAAAGCTGTCAAAAGTACGTTCTGCTAGTTTTGCTTAGGCAAATCCATTTGAGCTCCTGTGTGATTCATGTGGTTTTTACATCCTTCAGACTTCTGTCAGCTGGTGCTACCAAGGTGTACGCCATCCTGACCCATGGCATATTCTCTGGCCCGGCCATCTCGCGCATCAACAATGCCTGCTTTGAGGCTGTGGTGGTCACCAACACCATACCACAAGAAGAGAAGATGAAGCACTGTTCCAAGATTCAGGTGAGCAGTCTCAGAGTAGGACATCTAGCATAGCATTAACACAGGTTAAACTACTTCCTTGTTCTTGATCTAACTGTATCTTGTGTATTCTGCAGGCTTTGCATCGTACCCCGCTTTTTTCTGATATGACTGTTACATGAGTGATATAATGTGTGACCAGAGCATGCATGTGTTCTCCTGCAGGTGATTGACATCTCCATGATTCTGGCTGAGGCCATTCGCAGGACTCACAATGGCGAGTCTGTCTCCTATCTCTTCAGTCACGTTCCCTTGTAACAGCTGCCCTCCAGAAGCCCCATACCTGTCTGCAGAAACAGGAAGAAGTCCTAGACCCAGGCTGCCCCTGCTCACTCTGCCACGCCTTGCAAAGCTGCTCCCCCCCCCCCCTTACCTGTAAGGAGAGCCATGTTTCAGAGGCTTGCTTGGCACCCCAGCATTCAACACGCCATGGGTCCAGTGGTTCTGAGGAATGACTGTCTAATTTCTACTCAGCCATTATGATTCCACTTGGGGCATCTTCCTCCTCCCTCCAGCTTGCTCCATGTTAGCCCCTGCCCCCATGTATTTTGTTACAATGGCTGTCGGAATGTTTGACATTTGGGCAAATTAAATGCTGACTTAAGTAACCTAGTTCAGTCTTACTCCACTAGTCTGTCCAGAGGCAGTTTTCCACAGTAAACGGAACATGAATGTGTTATATGTATCAGTGCTGCCGAAGCCAGGTTGGAAAGCAGTTCCATGTGTGGGGATGGTAAAGATGTATAATTTTGTAAAGACACCCCCTCCAAGCCCCCCTTCGTGCCTCTAGTCCTTCAAGTTGGTTTATATAGACAGGAGCTTTGTTGATAAACAAGCTGTTTGCTTTTTTTTTCTTTTTTTACTTGTCTGAGTTCTTTGGAAAGCTAATTTTAGTTCACTGTTTCTAAATGAGGTCTTCTGTCTGCGCTTGCATCCCCCAAATGACGCCCCACTTGGTATTTGCTGAATGTGCAGCGTTGTCCGTGTGCAGTTCCATGTGTTCTACATGGATAAAAGTATCAACCAAGCAAATGTCTCTGTGTTTGTGCCCCTCACACACCTCTTACTTGAAAGTGCTAGATTAAATTCGGTCTGAATTTTTGAAAGTGTCTAATGCATTTATGGACCTGATGTTTAAAGGTTGTGCAATGTTTTTTTTTTTTTTTCTCCTCTTTTGGCTTATGTGATTAAACCTACACCAGAACGACAGCACTGCAGAATGTGTGTGTATGC
Organism: Mormyrus proboscirostris; assembly: GCA_026779585.1. Taxonomy (NCBI): domain Eukaryota; kingdom Metazoa; phylum Chordata; class Actinopteri; order Osteoglossiformes; family Mormyridae; genus Mormyrus; species Mormyrus proboscirostris. Next base: position 12,980,613 of record JAODKF010000002.1, on the reverse strand, counting down.
ACAAAGGCGCATACATTACCTGTTTAACCATTTACTCTTACTTTCTTCTACATGGATTTAAGGAGCATCAGTGTCTGCAACTGACAGATGAATTACACAAAAATGTGGCTAGGTTTTTTGTTGTCGAGGGCAATCATAAAGGTGCATGGTGTAATTGAATGCTGAGGGATTCTCATACAGGGAATTTTATTTGGCTTCGTTTCCTTCCCTGCCATGACCGGATGTTGCACACTTGGCCAGACCTCTTAATTAAAATCATGGTGAAGAGCTTATTCTCTGTCACTGAAGAGCAGCTGCCTGGAAATGCGTAACACCCTTGACAAAACACTACTGTTGTTCCAATGCTTAATATTAAATCCACAGCAGAAAGTTGACAGTAAGCAGTACTCGTGGAACTTTTAATACGATCTGCCTTTTGTTTGGGTTTCCAGTCACATTCTGGGGCTTTCGTAGTCTTCAGTAAAATTGCCACGTAAGTAACTGGTAAATTGGCATTGTCTTCAGGTGATTCTTAAAATCCAACTGCCAGTTTGCATCTCTATGGCTGTTATAACCTTGACTGAGTTGGGTGGATGATGTGGATTTCAGTGTTTCCAAAGAAAACAACTACATTTCTAGCAGTATAACTGTTCTCCTGTCTTTCATTGTAATGTGTTTGTCAGATCAAATTTTTGGCGCATAACATCGACACCTAAGTCACCAATATCCTAACAAAATCCTGGTTTTTTTTTTTGGTTTCTTTACATCTGAAACTAAATTCACATTACAATTCAAAAAACAATGAAAATTATACCAAGACTGGGATGTTCAAACTTCAGACAAATTAAGATCACTCGTGCTATACACCTTCATTATTTTCATAGATAACCCTTCATTCTACCCACGCATTAGTCGGCTGGCTGGAGTGAGAATTTCAATTTGAGACAATTATGCACATACATGCACTTGAATGTAACAGTTTTATCGTCTTGTAAATAGTTTATCGAGTTTGTAAACTAGCCCAACATTTTTGATGTAGCAAATACTGGGTTTATAATGGAATAATATTTGTCGTAAAGCTGAAAGTGTGTCACACCAGATGCATGAGAACTGTTATTAAAGATCTCTATTATAATTTCACCATATAACAATACATGTGCACATGAACATTTGCATGCCGTGCCCTACAGGGATGAAATGTTTCTCTGGAGTTAGGGTGCAATTTAAGATGAAGTAAAAATAAATATAAATCTAGAAAAAAACATTATTCACACCACTCAATCAATCCTGCACCCAATATAAAAGGATCAAAGCAAGTTATTTAGACACCTATATGCGTGTGAACATCCACATATATAAACACATGCATACATTTTGCACAAGACCAGAACATCAACTTTAGCAGCATCATCGGCAATGGTGAACAAATATGTGAAGTGCAAGCATTGTTGTGGTTCTTGAGTAGCATACAAACATTAAAGCTCCAGGTGAGATCCTCAGTAAAGTGTACCCCAAGGAACATATTTTTTTACCATCTACAATAAGCAGTGGAGGAATCTTGGGAGTCCACAACCATCTCTTTGGTTTTAGCTACAATTAAGCATAAATTTGCTCTCTTTGCACGAGTCCGCAAGCTGCTCTACATCTCATGGGCGTTGTTACATCCGATCAGTCCGGGCTATACCCTCCAGTATTTAGCCTTGATGCCAATCTTCCTTCAAAAGCAAAAAATGTCAAGTCCCAGGTGATGTTCCCTTAGCCCCTGATCTTACCAATAAGTAGATCCGCTGCTACACTGTGGGAATAATTCTATAAGGCTATAACTAATCAAAACAAGGATTGACTGGTGCCGGCCGAGCAGGGTGACAGAATTGAGACAGATAGAGGGAGCAGACAGAGAACGTGAGCGGCCATCACTTATCTTTAGCTTTCCAGAAGGATAAGTACTAACCAGCTAACTAGAGCAAATGTCAAACGTGGTTGACACGTAATACGTGACGAGACGGAAGGTACAGAGAGGGGGGGGAAAGGCCAAAACGAGCTATAAAGGAATCAAGCTGATACATATGCTTGAGTTTCTTACTGTACATGCTGAATGTATGTCAGATGGTCGCTCCCTGATTGCAATCTGTCAGAGAATAAACTTGGACCTGCAACTTCTCCACGTCTCAGCTGTGAATCTCTTTTGATCAATGGACCCGGTGGAGACGGCGTACTCCAACAACATCCTCTTAATTTTGTAACTGCTTTCGCATCATATGTTACGAGAATTTGAATACCGGAAGGATCCTTGCAAATAATATTTTGTATTCTTTACAAATAAAAAACATTTTTGTGCAAGAATGTTTCCTGGTAGTACTGTACGTTAATTTGGAATAACGGGGTAGTATGGGGAATAGGTTGACAAGTTTTTTAAAGCAAAGAGCCGTAATTGATAGAGAAGAGGGTATATATGCAATTAACACAAAAACAAAACCTAAAGTACTTTCAAAAAAATAGACAAAACTATTTCGGGGGGGGGGGGGGCGCGACTGCGGACGCGTAACAGCGCAAAAGGTGACTAATGCCACAATATGGTTCAGTTCTGTAGCGACAGTCTTCACCCTCACTACTTAAACTAAAATTCCTTAGGCTCTGTAGTTGTTTGGGCTTTACTTTCCACTTCACTGCTTGTAACTGTCACCGAGCAGTTCAAAATGTACTCACCACTCCGAACTATATAATATAACGATATAATATGTAAATCAAAGAAAATTTTACGGAGATATGGGAAGGCATGGTTACGATTTACTAGGAAAAGTATATGAAATAATTAGGATTCCCAATAAACTTTGAAGCCTATATCCAATCTCGGACACTGAAGAAAATTACGGAGAGCATACCATTTGACCAGAGACGTAATCTCCTCGTATAGAATGACTTTGAGGATGATTATTTAGTTAGTACATCACCAGAGGTGGCCATTTCAGGTCCAGAAAGTAAAAATCCAAACCAGGATTTTGTTTCAACCAACCGGTTGACTACTCTGTGACTCTGGCTCTTTATACTAAACTGGTTGGTTGAAATAAAATCCTGGTTTGGATTTTTACTTTCTGGACCTGAAATGTCCATCTCTGCAGAAGCGCGCGACGGACCGCGTCATTCACATACAGCTAAAGAAATATTTAAATGAAAAAATAATATTAACATAAATAAATTGTTAATATTTATTAAAGTATTATCATAATATGTTAAAACATAAAAATCTATCGTTCTAAGAGCCTCAGCCTCGTGCTCGAGGAGCCGCACGTGACTCGCGAGCCGCAGTTTGCCGACCCCTGGTATAGGGGGATACACCTTAAACACTAGATATCCGACAATATCAGACCAATGTCCAATTTCTGACTACATATTTGTACATATTTGTATTTCACACAGTGAATAATGAGATATGAAAAGCTTTCACCAGATAATATACTGGAAGACTGATAGATGTTTAAGGCTGGAGAAGCAAAGGGAATTGTTTTCTGCCTAGTTGATTGACAGATGAAACTGCCAGTTAGAATTTAACTAACGGAGACACGCCGTCCAATACTTATTTCATGAAGGGGCGGGATTACGTTTCAATGACCGAAGACAAGGAAAATATAACAATTGCGGACAACACATTTTAAACCTACTTGGTGCAAATATTTTGTATTTGGAAAATCTACTTTTGAATTGCTTTTTTTTGTATCGAATATTTCTACCAGTTATTTAAACGTCTTTTGGCACAGAATAAATATATTTATCATTAAGTACCGATTCCAGAGTGAAGACGGATTAAAGGAGGTAGCGAAATTAATTAAACCTTTAACTAAGATAAACGGTTACAAACTAAGAATTTCAGTGTTTATTCATCACGGTGGAACTCATTTTCTGGCATAAATCTAAATGATGCGCATAGATCCGACCCAATTTCAATGTAAAATTATTTTCACTCTCCATTCTTTTTTCTGTCATAGTTCGGTATCAGTAAATTAGAAACACTTTTATTTTATAATGGTTTGAGTGGGTTTAGGTTAGATGTGCGGATATGCGTCTAGAACAGGAAATGTGTAATAGGGCTAATGCAGTAAATGTGTAACATGCGGCTATTTAACGAAATACGCACTTTATTGAGTAATATTCTTTTAGAACCATTTATTTTGCTTCGTGGGTTTAAAAATACCGTGTATTTATGATAAGGCTAACCATTCAAATACCAGTGTTTGCCTTTTGTTTTGATATTCACAATGTAAGATTGATACTTTGAGTTCCATGCCGGTGTTCTGTCGATATATGCTGCCTTGTCGAAAAATGCTACCGTAGTGCTAATCGATAGCCCTAACCCTAACCCCCCAATTCCCCTAAAACCCTAACCTTAACCCTAACCCCTAAAACCTAACCCTAATCCCAAAACAGTGGAACTGCACATGCGCAGAAAGGCTCGATAGCACGTCCTGATAGGTAGTATTTTATGACAGAACACCGGTACTGACACTAACACTGCGAACTTTGTAAAGATGCATACAATTTCTGTTTCTTCTTCAGGGCTTTGGTGTGCCTCATTCAGAAGGAAGGGGGAATATGAATAGGAGATATGAAGTATGTAAGGATGAAGTGCCCTGTGCGACTCAGGATCCTATTGTGTGGTTCCACAGCTACATGCATGGTGGTACGTCCAGCTTGCTATCCACCATAACAACATTAGTCACATTTCCTGTTTACAAGACCGTATTCCGCCAGCAGATACACAGCACCCTCGTTCGCGAGGCCATTGCTCAGCTTTATAGGGAAGGTCCATGGAAGCTCTATAGAGGGGTGGTGCCTCCGCTGCTGGTGAAGACGTTGCAGGGGACGCTGTTGTTCGGCCTCCAAGACACGTTCATGCATCAACTCTCAGATGTACATTTCATCCCTCCACTCCTCTTGCCAGCTTTTGCAGGCCTGGGTGTAGGTGTGGTGGAGGCCCTGGTATTCACGCCCTTTGAGCGGGTACAGAACGTGATGCAGAACTCCAGCAATGACTGCAATCTGCCCACACTCCGGAGTGTGCTGTCACAGTTTCGCTCTGAGAGCCTCTCATCCGGGTTCTACAGGGGCCTGATGCCCACGATGATCCGTAACGCTATTGGCAGCAGCCTTTACTTCGGGCTGAAGGATCCAGTGCAGAGCATGCTCTGGCAGCAAGGTCTTTCACCAAGTGCATCGTCCTTTATGTCAGGTGTCCTCAACTCCATGATCATCAGTTTGCCCCTGTACCCACTCTCAGTTCTGGTGGCCAACATACAGGCCCAGGTTGTTGGAGGGCCGCATGGGGCGTGGCAGTCTGGAGTGATGCTGTGGAACTCTCGGCAGCGCAGCATTGCCCTCTTGTACCGTGGTGGTTCCCTGGTTATCTTTCGGTCCTGTCTTACCTGGGGCATTACAACAGCCATCTACGACAGCCTAGAAAGGCATACTTTCAAAGCTAACAATTCCAAGTAAAGTCTGCTCACATCATGTATGACTCTCGTCTCTGTTGCTTCAGGCATGACAATCTGACAATCTTTTAAAGGTATGAAAATCTCTTAAAGGAATGAAAAGTTTTTAACTTAGACTGGTAATTGAAAAGACAAGACTCGTTTCAGTATTTTAAAAGTTCATTTGTTATATGTGTTTCTTATTTTATTTAATTCCTCAGTCCATGTCATTACCATTGCTAGGAGTATATATAAAGACTTGGCAGAGCAGAAAGAAGTAGAGTGTAGTTTCCCTGTGATTTTGGACCAGTTATGAAATTTCTGATTACAATTTCAAATGTGCATTCTGCATTATGAATTTCTTTTTGAAGAACTATCTTTACTGTGGTGCAAATGGTTTTTGTATATGTATTTGCCCTTCGGTGCCTTATGTTTACTATGTTATTATTTTGTTGCTATGCATCACTTTATTTAATATTATATATTATTGTTTTCTTAAGAAAAAAATGGGTGATACCGGACATCTTTGACATATCAGAAGAATGTCTGGAAATCTAAAAAAAAAAACATCCCTGTTTACTGTTATTCCCTATATTATCACCTGAGGGCAGTGTTAGCGCAGGTTATTAAAACATTTTTAAAAACTATTCTCTCGTGTTTTGATTTTTATACTTTTAAATTTTCTATAGAAACCGTGCACTTCAAATTTGTATTTGAGAAATTATTTGAATAAGTTGTATACTTACTGGCGGCACAGGAATTCTTGTAGTAAATTATATGAAAATTGGGAGTCTATAGCAACTCACAGCTTGAATGTGTTAAACTTCTTGCCATGTTATATTTCATGAAAAATAAAATACAATTTTCCTGTATTCACTCAATATGGAGTGAATAATTTTTTTACAGTTTTAAGACATAGGATAAACGTAGCGCATTAAACACGAGGCAAGTTTAAAGAAAAACTTTGCAGGCAAAATTTATTGTGAGGAACCCCCCTGAATCACCAACCTATAACATAGGTATGTATGTATGGTGGGCAGAGCTGATCTTTTACAGGGGCCCTAGGCAAAACTACTGTTGTCCCGCCCATACCAAGAAAATTAAACTTCCTCCGCAACATATGCGATTTGGGGGCCCTATAGGTACCTGCTTATTGCATAGCTAGAGGCGGCCATATTTCTACCAACACACAACAATTTTAATTTGATTTATATGGCTTTATTTGTTTGTTCATTGTTGTTATATTTTTTTCCATAACTTTGGACCCCCTGATGCCGATCTGCCCTAAACAGCTGCGTACTTTGTATATACCTGAATCCTGCACTTCATGTAGTGGCAAAGTAGCATCTGTCCCATTACTGTCACAGTATTATTTAACTATTTTAGTATTAGCATTATGCAGATCGTAAACGGAATTAATTTGTCCATTAATAGACCCATTGGTTACATTATTACATTATTCGTTCTGATTGAGTGATACCAGATCGTCAATCAATGAAACAGTGTTTTGAACCAGGTGGGGGTGTCATGAGATTCCTGTTCGAAACTAATTTGCGCTGCTCTTACTTTCTTCTAATATGCAAAAATATATGCAAATTCTCGGAAGTGAAAGCTGGCTTCCATTGTAAACCTCAGGTTGCAAACTTGTCATACTTTGACAGAGAAAACAGCCGTATTTCTATATTTTTGGTTTTATACTGCACTCCAAATCTGAAATAAACTCTTTAGAAAGAAAAAATCTTGAGTCTGATTGTCCACAGGGTGGAGCTGTCACTTAGCTTTTTCTTACCTTCCTTTTTCTCACTTTAAGCAGTAGGCGTATATTACAGTAACTGCGTTAGCGTTCAACGGTACTCAAATAGTATCCAATATACTACCATTAGTTCGTAGAAGAATAATTAGATTGGATTATTTAGCGGAATATAACTGGTCTGAAACTAAATGATCGTAGCTCTGACCAATAGTGTTTAAGGATGGAAAATTCTGACCAATAAGTGTGAGGGGGAGTATAACTGTTGAAAGGCACTTAAAGGCGTGCTGTATTATTTAAACACCTTTCTCCACACGATATCACAGTAGCACTCTGAGGAATTTGCTGCAAATTTGTGATCTGGTAATCCCAGGTAAGACAGCAAGACAGGATTTTATACAGAATGCAGAAGTTAACGTTTTACATCTGCTATGATTGCTGCTTGATTGCTCGGTTAGACCTCTTGTGGTTTATTAATTATATAATTATATATAAGATGTAGTCGGAGGTGAAATATGATTTATTTGCCACTGTAGCCGTAAAGATACCATATTAGACGTATAACTTGCTATGTAGCTGTTCTACACCTCGATGCAATTAGAAAATTGGTAATTCAGGTCGCAGTCTTCCTGTAGTACTATTTCCCCTTTTTACCTTCTATGATGTTCTGCCCATAATATTTTAAAAAACTAAAAGAATACGTTTGCATCTATGATCAGTGAATTTACCAATGAATATACCTTAGGGAAGGATGCAGCGCTGTATTAAAACTACTTGTGCTAACCATGTTTTATTTTACCTCTATGAGTCATTGCTATTATTATTATTGTTATTACTACTACTACTACATTTCTAGGAGGTTGCACCGTAAATTATCTTGCTAGGTTATTGATTTAGAGTATCTGAATGTATATGAATACATTTCTTTGCAGATCATCTTGTGCACGCGCTCACTAGCGCACTAGGGAGTGACTGCTGCGGTTTCTCTGAGGAAGTGCTGTCAAGTTATTGTATAATACTGAGTTAACGTGTTACATAATATAAACTGTTATTCGCTAAATTAGCATGCTAATATTCTGGTAGTGATCCGAGGCACTTATACGAGATGTGCGGAAATGCCGTTACCTAACCTTTCAGGAGCCCCACCCATACCATCCCTACATTTTAAATGTCGCTCTTTTGGAGAAACACTTACTATAGTGTAAGTACGGGTAGGAGGCAGCCACACCTTTGCAGTTTAGATACGATTCATCTCCATAAAGGCCCCTGAAAATTGTAAGAATAGGCTGTGCCCTAAGGTGCTGTTTAGTTTGTATAAATGGACCTTATTTCGTCTGCATTTTCAGAGTATAAAGGTGTATTACCATATATGGCTTGCATAGCCGTCTCATTTTACTGCTGCATTAGTAGAGGGAAGTGAAGGTGATTGCATGATTGCATTTTTTTCTGTCTGCAGATAAGCAGGCTTTGTTGCTGAGCTGAATTTAATACATATATTCTACACAATCTTTGATACATTTTATGATTATTTGAACTGCTATTAATAAATGAAGAAGCTTCAATTACAGTATTAACACAGGTTGCAAATTCATTGAACCTGAACTTTGTTAATTTTCTCAAATCATATTCAAACTTCTAATATCCTAAGTTAAATTGCAAACTTAAAATTGTGCTAAATTCCTTGTGGCACTAAAGCCAAGGCCATGACTGTGGGTCGTGGGTGTGAAATCCACTTCGGACAACTCCCAAACTTAACATTATACCTGTAAGAAAGGTATAATGACCTTTTTATTTCAAGACCAAAAAGATTAATTAGTCTCTGGGATAAAAGAATGAAGTAGATATTCAACATCAAGTGAGTTTATAACAAAAGACTTCAAGTATTGCCTGCTTGACAAGGTAAGTTTCTGGTTCCACCCTATCCAAACTGCAGTGATGCTGATTTCACACTACAGAATAGGTCTTTCCCTACGCAGCAGTTTGCGTGCACTGCAGGGAAGGAGGCGTGGGGGTGCAGTGAGGACCTGGGTACTGCAGAAGTCTGAATTATGCTAAGGCAGTAGAGGAGAGTGTCAGAGCTGGGGTGAAGAGTTTTATCTGTTCAATGACACAGAGGCAGAAAAGCAACAGGATACATCTGGTTGTAATGGATCAACCCGGTATTGTGAGATTGTGCGAATCAGAGTTCCCCCTATTAGAATCATGTTACTGTTATGACTGGGATCTTCAACATCAGTGGTTGTGAACTATTACCAAAGTACATTCGGGCAGAACTGGGCTGTTCTGTAACAATATTGGCAATTTGTGATCCACGTAAATTTTCTGTATATCCATTGATAAAAACAACTGATCTGATAGAGAACTGGCAAAAGTGAGCAGACTCCTTGGGCCTTGATTAAATGGAGATGAAAAAGTACCTGTTCTTTAACAGTTGTGGATTAAACAATTAGGAACTGGAAATCGTTGAAAAAGGCTGACTGGTTGCTGTGTCCTCAGTGCCATTCTCTTCAGCTCATGAGTAAACCTTCTTTTGGTACTTGGTATCTGGTATAATCTGTACCTGACAGGAAAGAGAACTGTACATGACTAACATCAACTACAGGAATGATTACATCTTTCTGGCTTCTCTTTCAGATTATTTCGCAAACAAATTGGAGACTAATCTTGTTTTTAATCAAGCAACCGCCTTGAAAAACTATGCTAATTGATAGTAGCTACCATTCAGGATAGCCCCTTCTCCTCCACAGGGACGTGCCAAAATGAGCGACAACAATCCAGTCAACCAGGAAGTTCAGAACTTCGATAAGAAGTGTCTAAAGAAGACCACCACATCTGAAAAGAATACCCTTCCCACCCAGGAGGGTGAGACTGATTTCTTTCCTTAGACTATTTGTGTTAACTCCAACTTTTTTATTTTTATTCTGTGTGGTTGTTATGTAGTCTGAAATTCTGCCATTAATCACAAAAGTGTCTGTGTAGGTGTAATCTACTATATTAAAATGCTACTTTTTCCTACTGTCTCAAATGTTGGTACTGCAAGTGCACCACAGTGTCTGTAAGTGTCCCTCACATGCCTCAGGATAGGTATTCTTGTTCAAACACTTGCTAGTTAATGTTTGGCCACATGTAAAATTGTTAAATCCCAATCAGAATCAGTTGTAATTCCAATTTCCCCACAAAGACAATGTACTTTATAGCTTGACTAACGGGACTGGCAAGCATACAGTGGGAACAGTGAGAAGGAGAGGAAGGATATTGCTTTTTTCTATAAATTCATTACTCATTCCTAATAACGTACAGTGTTGAAAGCATATGTAGCTACAGCTTTTGCGCTGATTATAAAGTCACATACACATTAATGGAGCCTCCGAGCCCACATGCAGCAGTGTGGCACTGGCGGATGCATGGATCACTGGTTGATTTTTAGCAATGCAGCATGCAGCACTGGGCAAAATGCCCAAAACTCAGCTTGCATCCGGCCATAGACACAGGGATTCCCGGAGTCCTTCACAATACATTACCCCTGTTTTGGGCCACCCACACTTAGTGGAGGAAAAGCCTGCAGAAAGTCTGTCTGTTGTTGCTGTGCTCCATTCTCATTAAATCAAGCACTTTAGTTTCATAAGATATGAAGAAGATGAGCTGATTGCTGATGTTTTAGCAGCAATGTGTCGCAGGTGTTTTTGATGACATTTGATGAGTCATTCCCCATCAATCTTCTGCCCTATGCCATAGATATCATGTGCGATTAAAAACATACTTCAGCTTATTTACGGTGCTCAAAGACACACTAACGTCCTCGTGTTGTCCTGCCCCCATCAGTTATCGAGCAGGAGAAGCAAGCGGAGGCCTCCAAATGAGACAACGGAAGTCCAGAGTCCAGCCGCCCCGCCTCTACCCGTCTCCTCCCAACCCATTACCCCTGTGAATTGCTACTGCTTCTCCTCCAGTCATCTGTGCATCCAAATAAAATGTGGGTCATTTAGATGCTGCAGGGACAGTAGTAGTATGGGGTGGGGGGAGGGAGGGGAGGGCTTGTGCAGGTGCGGTGACAGGTGTGGGGAAGTGGTCCCATTTTAATGTCGAAGTCAGTCATGTACACAATGATTCTTTCCTAATTCATTCCGGAAAAGAGGAGGAAGCAAATGGCAGGTACAGAGGCTGACGGTGCACAGAGCAGTTGTGCCAATTAGAGCGACACCAACTCTGTCAGCCCATGTACCATTCTGGATGCGTTTCCTGAAACATCTGTCAGATTTTCTGTGTTTTCTGTTTTTATTTGAAATAAAGGTGTTTTAAAAAGGAAATTGACATATTTGACTCACTCTCTCAGAAGTAACCAATGATCAGCCTGAGCTCTTGCTCATATATTGCATCAACCAAAAGTAATTTTGTCTTTTTTTCTAATTTGCTGCCATCCTGGCCAGGATTTCCCGGAAGAAGAGATATTGTATCTCAATGGAACCTTCCTGGTAAACTAAAGATAAACAAATAAAACTATGAGGAGCCTCTTTGTACTGAATCACATTAGTCATTATGCGTATAAAAACACTACAGCAAAATATGCATCAAACACATATATAATGCCATAAAATACAACTTGCATCCCTTCAGTAATTTTTTTAATCCAGCACAGGCAGAATAATAAATTACATCATGGCAACAAAAAAATAATATGAACGTTCCACTGTTCTGATAATTAAAAAATCAGGGCCTGATGGCATTCTGGAGATTCAGAACTCAAAAAAATACTCTCTGCGCAGACTTGCTGTCCGAAAGAATCAATGTTTTTATTTACATGTTGTATTCAGTCTTTGGAGCATTGCTAAGAATTACGTCACCTCTGCATAGCAGACTTGTCTCATCTGGATCATGTGAACTTCAACAAATAACAGAGTCTTCCAAGTTTACAACTGGAATTAGATGTGCCAGATAAATTTTACAGAAGAAACACAATGTGTGTGCTATACGGTGCTGGGACACATGTGATACCCTATGTGTATACCATAGAAATCTGTTAATCTTTACAAAGATGCAAAAAAAACTGCAGAACAAACAATACAGATACATTAAGCACGTACGGAATGCATACAATCGTTATTGTATTAAATAGTGGAAAACATTTTGATTCGTTCACTAAATGGATGAAAGCTATATTCATTGATGCTAGATTTATATTCCTCTGTCAGAAAATGACAGCATCCAATTACAGATGCAGGAGTTGCATTTAAATCAATGTCTTTTTCAAAGAATGCACTGTTGCTGTATGAAGTTGTCAGATTAATGAAGCGATTCTGTCCACAGGTGAGTAGCATAGCTCTCTTGCCAGTAGTGATCAGACAGAATGGAGAGTGAAGAGAACAAAGATAATTGGCCTGTGAAATTCAGAATTCCCAGCTGAACATTATGTAGAATTTCACATCATTTTCAAGAAACAAAAGTTTTAGATCTGAATAGATTTACAGTTGTTAAACGGAAAACAGGTTTGTGCGGCATTAGTTTCGGTATAATTTTAGCCTCACCCTTGCAAACGGCCTACACATTTCATGCAATACAGAAATAAATAAGATTATGCAGGATAAAATTTCTTAATTAAATATACAGATGATCACAGTCTATAAACATCAGATTGTTTTTTATATGATAAAGGGAATTCAACGAACCAAGCTCATCTCACGCAATACTAGCATATAATGTTGGCTTGCACATTTTTTTGTACAATGCCAAGATTGTGCTTTATACATATTGAACTCCCATCTGGTATTAACAACATGTTTTTTGGAATTTACTTCCATGACACATTATAAGAAATCCTGCTTTGAGAATATTGAATTAAGCCTGGTAGGAATTGGGAAGTACAAAAGGTTTAATTAGAGGCTTCAAATGACACTACAGGAAGCATATCTGCAGTAGTATATTCAAAACAAGAAACACACGTCCTTGCTAAAAGTTGTCTAAGGACCTCCCCAAGGCAGCTTATTTTTTCCTATACTTCTCTCCCATACATACATGTGTTTTTGTGCATGTATGAATATGGAATGTACACACAGGGCACCACAAAGCATGGTGTGACATCACAGGCCCTTGCACAGTGGGCCAATTCATCTAAACTGGCCTGTTAATTTTTTTTATTTTCTATTAGTAAGATTTTTCAGAAAACTTTTAGGAATGCCGTTTATCAGTGTTATGGTTTCCTGGACTTTCCTTGAATCCTGTTAGTTACGTAGACAAATAGCTAGCACGTTTGTTTTATTTTTATATATATTTTTTGTGAATATTCCATTAACTGTAAGCTTGCATACACGATACTTCTCACCTCTGTATAGCAGAGATTGAAGCATATTTGCTTAGTTGAGAAACCGGATTCAAGCAGTGAATCCTCCCTTCCTTGGGCCAAAAAGCATGTTGCAGCATGCCAAAAGAAGGGTGTGGTCTTCCTAGAGCTTGCCTGCCTTGAGCCATGGAAAAGGCAAAACACCAGCAGCCTCAGACCAGGAGCATGTCTGTACACAGAACGTCCCAGAGCAGGTCTGTAGACACACATCACGAGCACAGACCTCATAGTCATAGACACACTCAAAAGAGTAGCTTGACATTGTGGGCCCCCTGACAAAATATCACCTTGGGCCCCCCACCCCCCTCGCATTATATAATTTTATAATTTTACATATTCAAATGTTTGTCTCCCCGAATCTGTCAGGGGATCCATGCCCCTCCATCAATACCTCAAAAAACATGCACAACCAACATGACCATTTGAGTGGTTTGCCATTCCTCATTTGCGAACAATTACAGATATTATCCAAAAGGAATTTCACTATGTTTAGCATATAAAGGGAAATTGTCCATCCAGTTTTACTGAATTGCTTGTATAACCAGTGTGACATGGCATCTGATAGCTGTGCTGGAAAGCTGAACTGACTTCACTGTGTGATCTTCTGGGGATGAGAGGGTATGTAGAAGTAGCACAGTGATGTCGTGCTACGTTGATTCCAACATGCCAGCAGTGTGCCATGGCATGAGGTAGTGTTGCATGTCAAGGCGAATTACGGACTTGCAGACATTGAAGATACTCTTGGTTAGGCTCTTCGAATAGTATTTGGCCTTATGTTTAACAGCGTTGTGGAGATTTTTTGCAGATTTTTAAGGTTATTCAAACAAAAAATAAACAGAAACAACAAATTATTTTCTTACAATACTAGTTTGCATATTACCATGCTATGACTGTTAATTTAGTTTCCAGCATACGATACAGAAGCATGTTGCCACCACACAATTGTAAAGATAAAATGCAAGGAATGATGGGGACAGAGTAGTTTGGAGACAAATGGGGAGACAGAAAATATCTTCTGGAATGGAAATAGTGGTATGGGGGAGAAAGAAGGATATGAAGAGAGAGTTTGAATTGAGCAAAGTACATAAAACATGCCTGGATTCGTTGAACTGGATAGAACAGGACAGTCGATTTTATCTGTGCACTACAAAAACCATTCCATTTGCTGTCAGATCCCTGGCATCATTTCCCATAAACAATCTTCAGCCAAAACAACTCCCCATTGTATGTTCCATACGGAATACCTCTACAAGCACCAGTAAAAACTTTTTCATAATGTATAAAGATTTAATAAGGAAATGCTTTTAATACTGTGTTAACATATGCAAGTATACACATGATCAAACCACTGTTATGTTTCATTTTAATATAACCATTTATTTTACTAATGAATGCCACTGCTCTCACAATCTGTTTATAATGTCATTATACGCAATTTTATATATAAACCAATAAATTCTCTCACTGGGGTTCTAAGACATAAATCAGGTTATCACCTAAAGAATGCTTAAATATTTCCCCCCAGTATATCTGCTTAATTGTGATAAACATGCCATATAGTATGATTTCATTAGTAAGTGTTCTCCACAGACCTGGTGCTTTATAAGATTGTGTGTTGCTTCTGAACTGACAACAGTAACTTCCAACAAGACTGGATCTCATACTTGTTTGACAACAATTTTACAGTAGCAATGACCGACCATCAGATTTGTTTAGTTAATGAGTGAGCCCAAAATGTACTTGCTTTGTTTGTGATTACAGTAATAGGTAATAAAAGAGATATGATAAAACACAGTTCTTTATATA
>JAODKF010000002.1:12920019-12931493 GCA_026779585.1 Mormyrus proboscirostris | reverse complement strand
AAAAATAGCGTTACGGTTTTGAAATTTTAGTTTAAAAGCTTGGTTATAGTGTTTTAGCAATCGAGAAAAACTGTAATCACAGTATCACCCAGTAAAGCAATAAATCTTTGACCCCAAGCTGATGATTTATAGTATAGCTGTAGTACTTCCTTATTGGATGGGAGTTACGTGAGTAGGTGAGATTAAGAAGTCTTAAATTTAGTTTAAACATTTTTTTCTGGTGTGTTGGTGTGATACCCTTTATCAGGGTTTGGCAATGCAGGTAGACCTGAAGAATCCAAGCTATTTATTCCAGCAAGGAAAATTAATTGTCTTTTCACCTATCCCATCTACAAGAGACAGGCAGGTGATAGCAAACTTGGGGGTCAGAGTATAGGGTCAGCCAGTCTCTGACACCCCTGAGGCAACTGAGGTTGCTTGCTCAAGGCCTCAACGGTGACATTGGTCTACTGGTCAGGGGATTTGAGCCAGCGACATCCCACTGCACTACACAATACCCCATGTAATTGCTGTGTAGGGACTGGAAAAATATGCATAAATGCAGGTAATTGCACAGTTAGATGAGATCATGAAAACATGTAATACTGCAGTATCGGGTTAAAGGTAAGCAGTAGTATGTATCTGGTATCAGCTGAAAGGCAGGTAAAGTGCAATGTGCAACTCTAATGACTGTTCAGCGCTGAGTCAGACTGGGAGTGGCAGATAGAGAGGATGACTTGTTCATGGTGACTACAGCAATACTGTACACTCATCTTGACAAACTTCCATGTTAAAACCAAATTCTCTCCCAAAACCATGTAATCTTATACCTAACCAATATTTGCCTTTAGATATCACACATAACCCATTAAATACACAGACACTACAAAATAGCGATGACACACTGGTGAGATGAATTTCAAAATACCACCATAAAAACCTGTTGTTGCAGTGAGTAATGGTGCCATGCCCATAGCCAGCTACAGACCTTTGTCATTTTTTTTTATAGATGAAAAAAAAAATCAAAGCTGAATACAACTGGATAGAAAATCAGTGGTTTCGAACTTCCATTCTACAGTAATATGAGTGCTTAATTCATACGATCATGTTGTTTCTAACTGGGTCAGTTTTAAAATTGTCAAATTTTTGTTTCTGACAGGCACAACAGCCTCGGCCCACCAGTAATTCTCCTGAGTCTCCCAATTGGCTAATCCAGGCCTGCTGGACTGGGTTCTCATCAGCAATCACAGACAATATGAGCCCTAGCTAGGCAGTGAGGGCAACCCTCAAATTAATCTAATCAAGCATACATAAAGAGACCATTGCAGCTGAAGGGTTCTCAGTCATAGACCTTCCACCACCAGGTGAAAAAACAAACCCC
Source organism: Mormyrus proboscirostris (assembly GCA_026779585.1). Classification (NCBI taxonomy): domain Eukaryota; kingdom Metazoa; phylum Chordata; class Actinopteri; order Osteoglossiformes; family Mormyridae; genus Mormyrus; species Mormyrus proboscirostris. The sequence goes on along the minus strand of JAODKF010000002.1, from coordinate 12,930,133 downwards.
TATATGGACTTTCGGAAGGGAGAAGATGCAGGTAGAAAGATGTTGCTGAATCTTGGGTTGTTTGTCAACCAACCATGAAGCAGAGCAGCCCAGTGAAAATGGATATTATCCCAAACAAGAGTATGACTGCTCTGGTTGTGCTGGCTCCCTTTGGTATACATGATTTCACAGACTATCACGGAAAGCCTGCAAATGGATGGTGTTCTATCGACCAAGGCTGGCATGGTGGTGGAGGACAGTTGATGGAGGCACACATGGTCACATGGGGCATTCACAATGGCCTGGTGGTCAATTGTGTTTCTCCCCCTCTGGTAAGAAAAACCTGTTGACACCAATTTCCTAGATTATCGGCAAAAAGAGATGCATAAATGACTACTCTAAATCACACTGCTATAGTACACAACAGTAGCCCATCATATAGCCTGTACTATAGTACATCCTACTGTAAAACATAACTATACTCAGTTACTTAACACAGTATGAAAAACCATACTTGCACATTTTCCAAGTGCTGGTCTATAACTATTGGAGGTCATTTTGAAAAGATGTTTCATTCTCAACCGTGTGTAAGAATGTGGCAAGTTGTTGAAATGTCGACTGCATCAATCCTTGATCCTCAATAACTTCCTTTTGGATATCATACAAGCATATGATATTGTTAGAAATCATCAGTATAGTCGTACCTATCTCTGGCTCTTCTGACAAGAGCCACCTTCTTCCTCCATTAGGCAGTCATTTCTCAGTTTTGCAAAAATATAGTACTGATGACATGGGTGTAACTTTGGCTGGAACATTGGGGGGTTGAGGTCTCCACCCATTACGAGGGAAACATGATTATTGGAGGGGTTGTATTAGCTGGTTTTACACCCATGACTGATGAGTATACTAAAAGCCAAGCATATGGTAGCTCCAAAATAATATGTGATATGGTACAATAATACAATACAATTTCAGTTGGCTTACAGTATAGTAGAACAGCTAAAGTACATGTACATGATGTAACAGTACTGCAAAGTTACAGTATAGAGCAGTATGTAAATTGTCTATCCATTTTCCTCTCTGAAGGTCCAGATCGTAAAGGCTACTGTGAAGTGGCTCAGGTCCGGCTGCACTCTTTGCCCTGTTTCCCTCACTTACATCCCCTGGACAAAGGCACGGATAACTAGAGTTGCACAAATCTTATCAGAATCCACTTGTCTCTTTGTCCCTCTCTTCCACCTCCCCTCCTGTGTCCTCTTCCACTGTCTTCAAGTCTTTGTAGATCCATTGTCCCACTACAAGTGAACCGACCCTTGGCCCTTTTATCTGTCTGATTGGTGTGTGAACAATTTTGCCTCTTAGTGTTTCAACCTGGGGAAATGTGTGTTAATTGGGTTTGAGCTGCGATGACTTGAGTTAATGGTATTGAATGCCAGTGCTTTGTAAATGAGAACTTGGTGCAGCCTGTGGTATATGGAAGGATTTCTGTACAGCGTTCCTCACAAAAAGTTCAACAAAACAGGGTAATAGTGTTTATAGTTTTGAGAAATAGATTTATCTTTTGGTAGATGCCATTTTGGATGGTTTTGAATGCCTAGTTAATAGTCTAGTTTCCCAATCTTTTTGAAGGTCACTTGAGGTCATCCACTGATTTAAGAGGCAATGCCAGATAAATTGATGGCCATCTCTGGATGAAAGTTAGAAAGTTGCTTCTGCCCTCTACCTGGCTGGTTTTTGGTCACTGCCAGTGTCTCCTGCTTCACCTAGTTCTTGTGTACTGCTGTCTTAGAATCTTTGAGCCTGGAAAGCAAATACTTTACCCAAGACTATTTTAACTCTTGCCAGAATGGCATTTTTGCATGCAAACTACCCACGGATATCCAATGAATAGCCTTTATATATGAGAACTACACACTGATGCGATAAATGGAATAAACTATGAACTTGTGGCTGTTGCATTTTCAGTGTGCAATGCACACCAGACTGTTGTAAAAGTTTACCACAACTTAAACGTACGCGTGTTTTCACAAATTTATAGGCATTCTATGCAAATTCAGTACTTATATACTATAAAAGAGAAATACAAGGGGAACTTTTGGTTTCGGTGTGAACAGTAACAGACAGTACCTGCTGTGTATACTGTCATGGAAGATATAAGAAGCTTGATACTGTGAACTAAAGGAAAAGCTATGGTGCATCCTCTCTCCTCTTTAGGTCTGGCTATAGCACCTCATCAACATCTGAATCAATCAGTGGCTTCGAACGTCCATTCTAAGATGTATGATCAAGTTACATTCATCTCTAGAAAGGAAAAGACCAACCCATTTTACCATAAATACAATTTTATTACCACAGTTTGATTCTGGTATGAATCATACCAAAGTTTTGAAAGACCTCCCAAGTTCTTCAAAGATTGACATTCATGCAATCTAAGCAGAAGTGAACTCCACCCTAAATATCAAAGGAGCCTGATCCTCTTGTTAATTGACAGTCAGTTTTCTTACCTGTTTAGTAAGACAGCATTAAATCCAAGAATAGGTACGAGATTATTAATAAAAAAAAAATTCTTAAAGTAAATAAATTAACAGGAAATAATATAATACATTAAATTCCATGACAAACAAGATAAAGGACATAGAATATTATACGCCAGTAACAAAAAGAAATAAGATTCTAAAAGTTTACTCATGAATGCCGTAAGCTCTCAAGATCATTTGTGTCAAGTTTGCCTGGGTTTCCTCCCAGTCCTCCTGTTTATTACTCTCAGTATGCTCTGTCTCTGGTTTTCTATTATAGATTTTTGGAATTGCCAAAGCACATTTCATCCTTTTCTCAAAACGGTAAACACAAAATCCAATTTTCAAACTTAAACCTTTGGCAAAATCAATCCACTCAAGCAATCTACTTAAAACTATTTTATTTTTGCTGAAAACCAAACTCTGCTTTCAGATCACACCGATCAATACATAAACACTAAGGAGTCATTACACAGAATGGCAAAAAATGAAAAACAATACCAGTCAAAACCGTTCCTAGCATGTACTGTTGATATGGTCTTTTGCATGCAGAGTTGCAAAATTGGAAACCAGGGAGCTAGTGTGTGTGTGCAAACTCCACACACACGTAACCCAGGTGGAGACTCGAACCCAGGTCCCAGAGGTGTGAGGCAACAGTGCTAACCACTGCACCACCATGTCACCCCATGTTATGTAAAATTGTATTTTCAAATGAGTGACTAATTCAGCAAATGAATTTTTGCAACTGATAGTGTCAGGATCACCAACTTTGGTCTGCTGGCCAGCATGAAATATGGTGAAAAACAAACTGATACAACTGAAAAACAAATGCACAAACTATCCTTGAGAATAATTAATATATAAATTATGTGCAATGCAGTGCATTGTGATTTAATTTACTGAAAGGATTAATCATTTAAAAGGAAGCCTTAAATAGTATTGTAAAGCTTATTTCATCAGTCCTGGTGAATGGTATATGACAAATAAAGCTAATGATAATTCCTGTCTGAAGGTGGACCAGTCAGTTTTGGGTCCACTGGGAAATGACGTGTAGATTCTGAAGATCCACAAAAGACTGATAATGAGGGGCACTGGCTAAATGTCAACCGAAGACCGGATCTGAGGCCTAGAAAACTGAAACAAAAAGACAAGAATGTTTCTTTTCTTTTAATAAAAATACACACACCTCATACACTTTCCTTGCCCATCTTTCAATTATTTCCCTGCATAAACACCTTAAAAATATTCTCCAGCTGTTCCTTTTACTGAGAAACTCGACACTTTGGGAATAGTGCACCACTAGTTCAGATGTTGTCTCTCATTTCTTCTTGTCCTTTACAGGGAATGGTAACTCACCTGCATGTGTTTGCTGAGATTTGGATCTCTGAGAGTAGTTTGTGACATGTGCCCCCATGCGTCATTTCTCTGTCCATAGAATGACTGGTGGATAGAATCAGGCCTTTTGCTGGTGAGATACTGCAGGGGCCCATCATAGGAAGATACAGTGCCTGAACATGAAGACATACTTTGTAAATGACGCTGTGTTTCAAACTGCCAACCATCAAAGCTGTTATTATGGAAGGCCATCTTGTTCTCTGGAGAAAAAGAGACCAAAAGGGACACAGGTTTATGGTCAGTGTTGCTCTTATAGTAATACTGGTGGTCTATAGACACAAATTGTAAATTATAAATTAAGAGGCTTGTGAATACGATAATTTAACAGTTCTTAATAAACTTATGTGCCTGTTTACCTGTTGAGAACTCTTTGGAGAATCCCATTGGACCAGCGCCCTTATGAGAGGAAGACCAATGAAAATCATCCTCTAGCCATTCTGTCATCTGGTCATCTTTACTGCCCTTCAGTCTGGTGCAGAGGTAAGCAAATAATGGGAAAAAAACATAATTTTAGGATTTGCCTGTTCAGGAAATCTTACAGCCCTTTCAGAAACTGGTAAATGAGCAGTTAATTTGGCCTTATTATCTGTGTCCATCATAAGGTCATACTGAGGGCAATCCACTTTTCAGTAGCAAATTCAATCCCTCCAACTGACCAATCACATTGTATGACAAATATCTACTGGCTGACAAGGACAGAAGACTTACATTCTGCCTACAATACTTCCTGGACTGTACTAACTGGAATATGGATACTTTTAAGGTTATGTCTTGAAAATTAAAATACCTTATTCCGTCATGTCAAGCATTTGAAAGGATGTGCTTTTTCACATTTAAAAGCATGATTCTTTAATTACAAACTCTCACCTTTTAGTCTGTTTTTCCTTATAGACCAGGTATATGATAGAACCCATCACAAAGATAACAAGCACTGCAGCTAGAACTCCAGTCACAGAAAACACAACAATCTTCTGGATGGGTCCATAACAGTCTGTCCCAGAGTACCAGTACCCTTCTGGACAGCTGCAGCAGGGGACAGAGCCACCAATTAAGCACCAGCCGTAACTACTTATTAGTTTGAAGCTTTTCAAGGATATTATGGAAGGATAGAAAATTTCCATTTATCAATGGCAGAAATTACATGATTGTATGAAGTCAATTACTAAGTAAAATTTGGTAAAATGCTTTCAACAGTTCAACTCCCAGACATTTATTTGTAATCTTTGTTATCTTTTGTAACATTATTTTTGCATACTTCGGTTATATTATATATTATATAATACTCAGTACAGCTGCAGTCCATGGACTTAAACTACACTAGTAGAATAATAGTTTTTTTCTGCTATTAGAACTTACTTGCAAGTTGGGCCGGTGTTCATGATTTGACAGTTTCCTGTGTTGCAGTTCTTAGTGTTGCTGTGTTTGCTGTCACATAAAGAGACACAGGTGATTCTTCCTGTCTCCATGATTGCAGTGTAGTAACTCCTGTACTCCTTGAGAATGTACTGATCACAAATTACTGTAATTCAAAGGAAAGGAGAAAAGTTTTAATCTGATTTCATATTTCTGCATGTACCTTCTGTTTTGCTCTCCATTGTGCTTCAACTAAAAATCCAATCCATTAAATGTTTGATATTACTTATTCAGTTTGGGAATAGGCTGAGCTTGGAATCTACAGAGTTGGGTAATTCAGGTCCAGAAAATAAAAGCACATGGCATGAAGCAGGCTTCACACTAAATGGGATACTAGCCTGTGCACTGTGCGACAGTACAATTAGAGACCGTACAATTTCAGTTTTTGCACTTGGACAGTAACCTACTAAAAATGTTGAGGTCTGAAGCCTACAAAAGGAATCATGGTAATTTAAGTTGATGAAACTTAAACGATGAAAGTTTTTATATTTTTACACCACAATGATGTAAAGGACTGTGTTATATAACTTTACTTTTGATTTACCCAGCACAGTATAAAAATATCAAACTGTCAAAATAACAGCAATGTAACTGAAGAATTAGTTGTCTAAAAACATCTTGTAATACAATACACATAACATGTAGTATGTCTTATTACATTCTTCTTAACCTAGATAGACACTTTTCTAACAGAATGGGCATTTGATTATATGGTCATCCTAGAAGACAATACGGGCCTCAAATAAAATGTGAAAACTTAGATTATGTAATGTAGTATTATTGTAATATTTATGTGAAAATACTGACACCTTGCTTAAGGTCTACCCCTGCCTTGGGTCAAGTGGTGGAAAAAGTGCTCAATTGTCATACTTAAGTAAAAGTTCAAATACCACCCCAAAATGTTAGTCAAGTAAAAGTATACGTAAAAGTAGTAAAAGTTCAACTACGAAAAAATGACTTATTGTCCAATGCAATCAACAACATTATTTCAATATTAGCTCTTTCATGCATCTGTACATATTGTTTGTTTGTCCTGCAAAAGAAAGAAAGAAAGAAAGATATTGCTCCAAAAATTGTGATTCATATTTTATCCAGAATCATGCAGGCCCAGGTACACTGCATGCAATAGTTCTTTGTAATTGAGTGAATAACAATGGTCATTCTAACTTATCTGTCAGAAATCCTTGTATATGGCTCAGAAATGTAACGAAGTGAAAGTAAATTCTTATACTCTATTAAAAAGAAAAAAATTACTTAAGTGTAGTTCTGAAGTATTTCATATTGTTTTATATTATACTTTGTTACTTTACACCTTCACTTGATCCAGTGCTGCTCAGTATAATATCTAGCTACTAATTAACTGGAAGATGAATGGATGGGTTGATGGATGGAGAGATGTCAAGAATATACAAGATCTGTGAAACGGTACAATTATTTGGTTACTTTTCAGGTACCGGTACATTCACTGAACTGTGGGTTCACTTGTAAGCATATCTTGTACATTGACTTACATTGTGGGGAAAATGTCTCTTTCACAACAATTGGGGTCTCAAGAAATTCAATCCATGAACATTCTCCTGAAAAGCAGCAGAAATAAGCAAGGAGTCTTGTTACTGAAATCATTCACAATGCTGGATTCTATTTGTCAGTCGGTTAGTTGTATGTAAACTATACCTCCCATGCAAAGGTTCAAAGCTTCCTCAATTTCTTCGGGAATCAGATTGACTGTCTCTGTGATATTTGGTCCATTCGTTATATTTACTACCACTTCATGCTCCACGACGACGCTGCCTTGGCTGTGGGATTTGTCAGGTGATGGGGACGTAGAATGAAAACGGACAGTAAAACAAACATCTAGACTGCACTAAATGTGAGGTCAGGTGGCGCATGTGGAATTGTGTTTTTCCATTAATCTGCATTTTTACGCAGGGCATTAACCTCACCTGATTTTTATGATATTCAGTCTCATGTAATTTGCAACTTTTCTACGATACACTAATTCCATCTGCAAGAAAACAAGAGGAGACTCACTGTTAACAAACTGAAAAGTTCACTTGGTTCATTGACTCATTCGCAGTTGCATCCAGCAATTCTCATGTAACATTACACCACAATAAATAAATGCATCTCCAAAAGAAATTAAATCATGTGGATATCATTTGTAATACAGCAGTTTTGCAACACTGCTAAAAGGTGTTATTAAAGATGTATCAATTTACTGTAGTTCCAAAGATAAATCTGTTTAATGCACAGCCTTTGCTCTTTAATTTTCTTTACCATAAAACATTTAATTTATGAAGAATATTTTAGCAATTATCAATGAAACCCCGTTTCCTGGTACTAACATTCAAACAACCTAAATAAGTATACCTTTACATCCTAACATATCTTAACGGTATGCCTACATGCTGCTTATTAATGTTCTATGAATGCAATAAGAATGCATTATGAAGGCACACTTGATGTTGTATGAATGCACTATGAAGGCATTATGAAGGTGCAGTTAATGTAAAGACTTTCTATTGTAAGATCTAAACCAAAATTTGCTCACAATGTATACAAATTTAGCTCATAATATCTATATTTTACAGAGTTTAATTACTGTTTTTATGGGTAAATGGCCCACAACTCCACCCCACCCCCTGACACACACACACAAACTGGATTCTGTTATAGTATTCCTTTTGTGCCTACCCCTTCTCAAAATTAAACTATGCCCTTGTTTACATGCCATGTTTAGGAAATGCAACATTTTTTCTTGTTTCCCACCCAAATAATGCAAATGTCCATCCAAAGATAACATTAGTGACACTGCCTCAGAGTTTAGTATATAGGCACCAAGTTCTTGCAAACATTTTTTTCACGATTTGTTGGTAATGCTATTTATTCGTGTTAAAGTTGAAATGTTTCCATGGCATTAAAAGCGTTTAGCTTTGTATAACAACGAATCAATGATGAATTTAATGACTCAATGACACAACGCAAAATTAAGTTAACGCTTAGTTTTGGTTACATTCCCTGTCCAGGACACAAGTCCCAGGCCTACAGCTGTGTATTACTGCACCATGATTCAATAAAATTTGATAAGTATAATGTTAAAACATGAAAACTGTTTTGTTATAGCGAGATATGGTTCTCATTATAACTAAATATGAAATTATCTTAAAACGAGGAAGACTTGTATTATAGCGTAATACTAATTTATCTGGTTAAAATGAGAATCTAAATGATTTTGCTAAAACACCTTTCTCCTTATGACACAAATTTATGCGCTCAAGTCTTTTTAATAAGACATATCTCCTGTCCTTGAAAATACTGTTTTATATCCAACATGTATGTACGTAGCCACACAAACTTTCATCCAATTCTGTGGTGGAATTTACTGGTTAAGCTAAGGAACCGTCTTTTCCCCACAGATGTCAATGTGCTCAGTATTACTTTACAGCATTGATTCTCCGCCTTCCCACACAACTTGATACCATTACCTTGACTGAACACTGTTCTACTGCACATTTGTTTGCACCAACTGCAACATTTTACACATCATACATTTCTAGTTTGCACTTGTAATATTACATCTCGTCATATTTTCTGGCACAATCATTCTAGGCACTACCTCATGTATATTTTGCAAAGAACCATTCTTACATTAATATCTATAATTTATTATAATTTACTCTGTGTGTTTGCATTTGATTTACACCTAGTTAGATGTTTGATGCTTCACTGCATTACACTGGTTCTGTACCTGTACTCAGGACACTGAAAATAAAGTTATGGTCATTCAAACCTATATACTGTAATAACATACATGTATATACAACTGAGTCTCCATTAAATGTTTTTCTCGTTATAACAAGGTACTAATCTCATGACATAAATGTCTCATTATAATGAGAAACAATTTTTATTTTATTATGGTGGCAGCAATATTCTGCAGCCAGCTGTGGCGCAGCTATTATAATCATTTTCCACTTTACCAGCGAGTGAAGTTGCTTTGCTAAACTGTAGAGCAGTCAGTCATTCTCTGTCAACAACATACCGTATTCGTGAAGTTCTGAGCAAACTCTTTGTATTGAAGTGACTGTGGATCGTTGTATTCTTCATGAAATGTTTCATCAATTTTTACTTTGACCTCCGTTGCCATGTCAATGAAATCTGTAATATAAAGATGAATAATAAAGTAATATACAAGTTATTCTTTAGACACAAATTCAGTCAACCAAACCAAAACAATGTCTCCTAAAACACTATTATATTGTCAGCGCACTGGATCGAGATTAATATTATTTACCTGGAATAGTGTCAGGTTTATTTAACCAATATAAGTATTTTATATGAATTTTATAAACATTTATAAAGTGCAATATTTCTGTATTTTACTAGTCAGGTGCATAAAAATTTTGGAATAGTCTAAATATATAATATAATATATATGTATACATATATAAGTGTGATCACTTACCAATTGCCACTAAAGAACTATACAATTCACATTTATTTCCTTCAAAATTGCCAAGGCAATGGCATACACCGTTTATAAATGTCCCACCGTTCAAACACAGTGGAGGAGTAGGCAGTGGTTTTGTTGTAGATATAATTCCAGTTGTAAGAGTGAGCTTGGTAGTTGTATGCTTTGTAAGAGTAGTGCCTTGATGAGTCGTATTTGATACCGTAACTGTTGTGTCATCAGTCATGCTTACAGTTTGAGAGCTTGTGGCAGCTTGTGGTATCGTTGAAAGTCCAGGAGTGGTGGCAGATAGCTCAGTTGTGAGGGATGTTGTCACATCTGACATTGAATTGGTGAATTT
>JAODKF010000002.1:12903404-12914732 GCA_026779585.1 Mormyrus proboscirostris | reverse complement strand
CCCACCTGTTCCAGAAGGTCCTCCAGTGCCCCATAAACCTAAACCCCTCTTTCCTACACCATCCTTTTAGCCACGCAATTTAATCTAGCCTCCTTCAGCTCATCCCAAAGACCATCAATGAGGTTAAGGTCTCTGTAAACTCTGTGTTGACCAAGTCATGCATGAAAATGATTCCTCATGCTCCCTGAACCACTCTTTGACAATTGAAACCCAATGAATCTTTGCATTCTTGTCCTGGAATATGCCCATACCAACAGGGATAAAAAAATCCATTGATGATGGATGGAGGTGTAGCCAGGCCATTCAGTAGATTCAGACACTCAGCTGACTTTGCTTTATAGCTGCATAACATTGCTGAGCTGTAATAATGATCCAGTCGTTGGCTCTTAAGTATTTGCTGATATAAATTCAAATGGTGACTTTTTTATGCCGAGCAGTGTTTTTATCTATATCTTCTGCCTATCAGATGACACAGGATCAAAAATTTGTAGTTTATTCCACAAAGCAAAAGGTGTAAGGCTTTGTAATAACCCATCATAGAACATGCATACCCCAGGACAGTTGTTCCCTGTATGTTTTTGTATTGCAGGAGGAAATTCATAATGTGCAAACTCCATATGCCTAGGCAGAACAGGGTTGAGATTCCAGCCTTCAAATCTTGGAGTATGAAGTGGCAATTCTACTGCCTACGCCTATTTGCTGCCCTATTTTTGTTATATATACTTATGATATTCAATTTAGAGAACCATATCATAGTTTTTCCTTTATTTTAGTTTTGAACTTGATCAACTGACAGACTACATTTTAAAAAAAATGTCACCATTGGATATATGGAGATGAGTTTGGGTAGTGAGTGAGAGCCCAAAGGGGCTGTTGGGGGTTAAAGGAGTTAAAGAACCATGTGTAGGAAGATGGCAGCCCCGGTATGAAATTAAAAAAAAAAAAAAAAAAAAACAGGTGAGGAAAGCTCCACCTGAAGAAGGATGTTACACCTGGTCCATGGTCTAAGAGCAATGGTTCCAACAGGTCGGCCATGTGGTGGACTGGATTAGGGTATTTTACCTTCTCTTTCTACCTTTATTCTGCAGTTGTGGGTATATCTTGCCAGCAGTTGATAGTCTTCTTTGGCTGCCATCCACGTGCTGTTAACATTCTGGGTACTGCCAGAGTAAGTGATTCTTCACCTGTCGAGGTAGCTGTGCTATCACAATATCAAAACAAAAAAATTTACAAATAGAGATCTGATTAATATCCACGCAGTGTCAGAAAATTACTTACATACCCCTGTACTTTCAAGTAAAATAATACTCATTCTATATAGAACCTGTATTACTTATATCGAGAACAAAAAGTTAAAAAAATATTATGTATGTGCCAACTTGATTGCTCCGTCTGTGTTTGCTGGTCTCAATAGGGATTGAAGACTGGGTGGTTTCTGTCATTACTGTATTTTACTTAATTACAGGCGTCCACACAAGGCAGGATTTTTGTGTTACAAAGTAATATAACAACTAGTAACACAACAAATACAGCAAAATCCTACAAATGACCCTCAAACAAATGTAAAGTATGAAGTGAGATTTACTGTTTTACAATGGAAAAAGCCTCCACTTGCTCAGCAAAATTCATAGTGTAAGTACAACTTATATGACCTACAGCTTAATTTCAGCTCTTAGTACAAGTAACGATGTATGTTCCTTATGAGGTTGTACTGAAAAGGACAGACTCCCCAGTTATGGAAAATAAGTTTATTTTTCTTTGATACTTCGGAATATCAACAAATTCTCCAGTTGAACTCCCCTGTAGCTCAACAACACAGAAAACACACATAAATTGTACCCAGTGGTGTCACTAGGGGCAATCATTCGAAGCCTCAGATCTTTCACTGTTGGGCTCTTAAGCCCTGGTTGCTCCAGGGCTGGTCCTGCATTCTGAAATTTGTGTCGTTTTGGATAAATGGGTCTATTAAATAAATGAAATAATACTATAAATATCAAACTGAAGCATTTGAGCCTGACACATTGAAAAATGTGGATACTCCCATGATTAGGATCAGTTCACAGTTATAATCTATTGTTTCAAAATCATTTACATAGTTTGTGTCACGCCCAGCACCGTCCGATCCTCCTGTGTGCCACGCCCACCTCTTTACCTTGTGTTTATGCCCGATTGTTTCCACCTGTTGCTTGTTTCGTTCAACCTGCCTAGTGTATTTAGTCCTTGTCAGAGTCAGTCTTCCCCAGACTGGTCATTGAATGTCTCATGTTCTTGTCCTGTCTGAATTAAAGATCCTCGTTTCCCCGTTCTGCTGCGCTGCCTGCCTGCTTTTTGGGCTTACTTGCTCGCTCTCCCGCTCGCTTACTCGTCGCTGCCCGAACATGACAGAATGACCAGTCTCTTCAACACACTCGGTACCACCGGGAAAATTCTCCCCCAGGAGAAAGAGGTCATCCACTGGACTAACCTGCTGGATGGGAGAGAAGACCCAGTAGCCCGCCGGCTGGTGGACAGGTGCTGGGAACTCCTGGATCGGAGATTCCGCACCGGTGAGAAACAGCCGCTGGACGAGGTGAACAAGCACCTGAAGCAGCTGAGGGAGAGAGCGGCTGTCTGGCTGCCCCATTTGGGGTATGCCGCAGCTAAGCCGCGCCCCGACTCACCCCTTACCGCTAGCTCAGTACCGAGCACAACATCACAGGAGCGGCGAAAGAAAAAGCGGAGCAGGGGGAAGCAGGAAGCTGCCCCGACCCTGTTCCTGGGAGCCTGCTCGCTGGTCCCAGCTTGGGGGAACACCGCCGCGCCCGCCGAGGCGCCCCCTTCTGGTCGCATGCCCGCGGACACCGCCGCGCCCGCCGAGGCGCCCCCTGCTGGTCGCATGCCCACGGACGACACCGTGCCCGCCGAGGCGCCCCCTGCTGGCCGCACGCCCGCTGCCGCCTCCGCGGGGAGACCCAACAGGCAGGGACGGGGGATAAAGGGGAGCCCAAACGTGACAGTTTGTATTCTAGTTCATATAATCAATCAATCAATCAATATGTTTGTTTTCTATATAAGAAATTGTGTAGCTGGGCTGATAACAGTGATAATTTATGTCACATAGCATCAACCTCCTGTATTTGTAAAACAAGGACACAGTTTATATTATGATTACACATTTCATTTATTCATTCTTATATAATTCAGTGTGGGTTCCATTCATCTTGACACAAAAAGGAGTGCTCAAACAAAATATTACTACTCATCATGAAGATTAATATCTGAGGTTGCAGAATGTTTTACAAAAAGGACAGCAGAAAGCTCTGTAAAGTGAAGAATTTATATAAATATACATATATTTATATATACACACATAAAATTATAAAAAGTATAATTCAATAAAACTACCTAGTTCCCTAAATAAAAACAACAGCCCCACCTCATGGTTACTAGAATCCTGTCCCCTATGTTATGAGTTACATAGTATAGTATTATATGACATATTCTACAATATATGTAAATAAGAAATGTAAATATATAAATAAGAAAATATTATGTATAAATAAATTCGCAAGTACTATTTGCATAACATTCTTTTAAACTGTGAATCGATCTTCATTTCTTTTCTCTCAGCCAAATCCATGACAATCATTGCTTTACACTATAGAGCCTCATTAATTTAAGTATAAAGTGCTTCATACATTGACATTATTTAACTCATTTTATAGCACTGCCTCCCAAAATGGAACAATATTCTATTACGTTCTGTTACATTAAATATAAAAGGGAAGCATTTCAAAGATTTGTAGTTCCCAATTCCATGTGGGGAAAAAACCTCTGACCAAGTGTGTGATCCAAATGCAATTTTTACTTAGGTCTTGTAATTATTTATCTTTTTGGGAGATGTTTTGTTCTGGTTTTAGGCTGTTTGCTGTCCAGGAAGTCCACAGTAGGCCCAAAAGATGATGAGAGTAGTTCATTAAATCTCAGAGGAGGACAAGATCTGTGGGTGGTTGATCCTCAGCTGGTGTATAATGAAACAGAATTTGCATGAGCAAATAAATTAAATTTGATACACTATGTTTTATATTAAATTACACTTACTCACAAACATACAGTATATCAACATGTAGATGTTGCATTCTATTGTAAGGCCAATTTCTGCTATACCAGGAACTCACCTGCATATGATTGTCCCTATTTTGGATGAACTGTGACATTCTAGAATTAGTCTGATATGTGCTTTCTGGCCTGCTGTCCATTCCTGTGTAGAAGGACTGATAGTCATAATGAATAGAGTAAGGCCTTTGGCATGAGAGATGCTGTTGAGGGCCATGATAAGGAGATTGAGTGCTTGATCTTGAAGAGGTAGGCAAGAAATCACTCTCCTGTTCATACTGCAAATCATCATATCCTCCATTTGGAGAGGCAAAGATGTTTTCTAGGGAAGAGAAAGTGATTTTAAGCATTCCCCGAGTCAAGCCTGTAGACACAAATGAATAAGGCTGTATAAAACCTGAAACACTAACAAAGTCAGCACATCAATATACCTATAGAATTGCTTGCAGAAGAAGGCCACTCAAAGTCCTCCTCCAGCCACTGATTCAGCTGATCAATGCTATTGTCCTTCATCCTGGTACAGTTGTGGGGCAGGGTGGGGGGGAGAAGACGTTTTATTTTACAGCAACAGTCACCTAGTTATGTGTTTCAGGGCTAAAATCTGGATTCTGGTTTAGAGATATGGTTACTGAGAAAAGGTTAAAATGCATTACACGTTAAATATTCGTTCTGCGCTCTATGGACTTTGAGTCTGTGATAATTTTTTACCCTTTAGATTGATGCTTTATGCAGATCACGTAAACTGCAACAGATACAACTGAGACCAATAGGATACCAGCCAGTGTCCCAACCCCTGCAAACACAGCATTCTTTTGGATGGGTCCATAACAATCAGCCCCAGAGTACCAGTAACCTTCCAGACATCTGCAGTAGGGGACAGAGACACAAACTAAGGAACAAAACATGTTACAGCAGCAGATACATGGACAGCAGCAGTTTCTGTATAATTTGGTGAAAAAGAACACTATTGTACTTTCAGTTCTAAGGTATTACATATTGAGACATATCTGACCCTAACATCAAGTTATCAGTAGTCCTAGTAGTAAAAAAATGCAATGCTTTTCAAACATTAATACAAACACATTTTTAAAAAAATAAAAAAGTACTCTAAACATTATTATGAATAGGTGGTATTAGAACTTACTGGCAGGTTGGGCCAATGCTCAAGATTTGACAGGTGCCACTATTGCAGTTCTTAGAGGTGACATGGACACTGTCACACTGAGAGATGCAAAAGATTTTGTCTGGTTTCTGGAGTGCAATATAGTAACGGCTGAACTCCTTGGGGATGTTCTGATCACACACCACTGGAATTCAAGGAGAAAAGTGAGAATCTGTCCTCTCTATCTCTTTCCGATGTACATTATTTCCTGAACCAAATCAGGGGCAGTATCTGTGGTAGTTCCAAACTTAAAATCATAAAATTGTTGTCTTCCAAATTATTAAAACGGTAAAACTATTATATCCTTGGTCTCTCCACTTTTCTGCAATTTTCACTTTTAGTCTCTTTCTAGTGTCTTTGCAGCCAACTTACATTCTGGATAAAATTTTGATTTCTCCACAATGGGGTCTCCGATAATGTAATTCTCATAACATCCAAGTGAACCTGCAACCACAACAACAGCAAATATGCACATGGTCAGGCTGAACCACTTCAATAAAGCAGTTATTATGAATGGAGGTGAAGGTTCTAGTACCTTTTGTGCAGTTTTGTGCTTTCGCCAGAGCTGCAGCAATTTGTTTTGGAATCTGACTCACAATTTGTGTGGTATTCTGATTATTTGATATGTTTACTATTACTTCGTGATCCACCAGCACACTGCCTTGCCTAGGAAAATTGGGAAGGACAAAGAGAACAGGATTTAATAATGTTGATTATTCGGATATTAAATACTGTCTCAGTTGCATTTATCTGTTAGCCTGTATTTACCTGAGTCTTATAATAGTCACTGCCAAAAATTTTTCCACTGTTCTTCGATACACTTGTTCCATCTAAAACACAAGAAAAAAAGTTTAATATTAAATTATGGTTCTCAGGTTCAGTATATTTTATTGCTTTAACAGGTATATAATTCCTAGATATGGATAATGCATAATTTAGTTAAAAATATTTTAAAATGTGAAGATTCATGTATGCTTCTATGCATATTGATTTTGTTGTTGTATGACTCAGATTGTACGGAATGGGACTTTAATTGTGTAATTTGCTAGTCTTATTTAGAAAAAGGTGAGTAAAGCAATATTTCATGTAACACTGAAATTAAATTTTTCATAGAATTGTGTAAATATTTTTGTACCCTAGCTTTCTGTCCTCTACTGCCTGGGATAGGCCCTAGGTCATCCTGGGACCTTAATCAGGATAAAACATTGTAGGATATACCCTTGAACTCCACATTAAAGACCCAATACAATGATTCCATCCATCTATTTTCTGAAACCACTCATGCTATTCAGGGTCACAGGGGGTCCAGAGGCAATTGGTGCAAGGCAGAGAATAACTCAAGACAGAGCACCAGCCCATTGCAGGGCACACTTTCTCTCTCACACACACACACACACACACACCAATTTGGTAACTCCAAATGTTTTTGGACTGGAGGAAACCCCATGATGACACAGGGAGAACAAGCAAACTCCACACAAATGGAATCCTAGCAGAGACTCAAACCCAAGTCCCAGAAGTGTGAGGCAACAGTGCTAACCACTGCACCACCACACTGCACCTACATTAATTCCTATTTTTCCAAAAACTAGATTTACCTCAAATACTAGGTGGTGTTTAAATTGAACTAAATAAAAATTAACAAGTCTTACAATTCTTGTGAAGTTTCTAGCAAATTCTTTGTACTCCAGTGACTCTGGATTTTTGAAGGCTTCTTTAAATGTTTCATTAATTCTGACGGCAACCCCAGTTTCCACAGCAAAGGTATCTATATGAGGAAAAAAAGCAAAAGAAACATGTTTTTTTCTATTTACATACACACCATAAACACACCGTGAACACAAATTTGGAATTGTCATTTGTCTGTAAACAATTTTTAATATGTAAGAAAAGTATTACATAAAACTTTTAAATTCAGAGAAACTTAATGATAAACAATATACAAATGTTAGAAAAAATATATAAATACACGTTAGGTACCAATAATTTTTCGAGTACTGAATACTAAACAGATATATCTTGTGAAACTCAGGAATTGCAAATAGGATGTAATCCTTCCGTGTAACCTATGCAGCCATGAAGTTTCGGGGGTTTCATTTATAAAGGCTTCATACGAACAAAATAGCAATAAAAATGTATGCGCACATCTACACGAAGATTTTGGTATTTAAATAAATAAAACATGCCCTAAAAAGTTCACACATTTAGAAATGGTTTAGAGCAGTACGTCGTATGAAATATATAATCTAGGAAAGAAAAAGCTGATGTCTATTAGTCAGACAGAAATGTGCATCCGCGTTAATGAATATAAAAACATTTCTATTAAATCCATATATACAACTAACATTCGGCATTTGTGTTTATCTTTAAATGAACGATTTACAGTAGAATTTTGGAACTTAAACGCCTCTCAACTGAACCAACTCGGGTATTGAACAGGTCTGTTGGGCTTTTGTCTACTTGTACCTCGACTGTTCCTGCTAAAACTTGTACGGGGCGAGACGCGTTCAACTCTACTAATTCGCACCTCGAGTGGTCAAGAAAAATCTAACAGCAACTCGACCAAAAACTCTGAACAGGACAATACAAAACCGACCTGCTAAAACATGTACAGATCGAGACACGTCTCTGAAATTAATATTCTTTCCCGGGACATTTTTTTTTTTAAAATGTACATCTAATTGTACAATTGTACAGAATTTCGTAGTTTCAAATAAAACCTAGCTAGGTTTCCTTCTATTGGTATTTTCTTTTTTTCTTGGATATGTTTACACGTACAATCTTCTGTCCGTAAACGATTAAAAACACAGAAACGATTAGCCACGTCTATACTTTTATTCTGTTGGTAGCATAAATACGAAGATTACCTTGTTACCTAGCAACTAGGCTATCGGTCTGCCACGCGCATCCACGTACACGAACCCATTTTGACTTAAAATGGCTAATTGCTAGCTAAATCATGTCCCCCCTCACATTTCACAATTATTCATTTGTACCCCTCCTCCCCAGCATTTAACATAAAATATTTTTTCATCCAGCGCTGTTTCTATTGCTTCAAGAAAGAGTCCATTCCCCTCAGTTACTGCTTGCAGCTATCTTTATTTCTGTCCAGCTTGTTGAGCTGACCACATTGACAGCGGCAGTCAGATGCTATTATTCTGATTTTTTTTTTAGTTACATTGACAGATATACTACCAAATAAAATGTTTCGGTGTTCCTTTAGCTCACGTCTGCATTTCACATTCTGATAAATTTCTTATTTTTTCTCTTGGTGTGGCTCCATTCTCTCTGAAGTAGCATTGCAAATGTAAGATGTGTGCACTTATACATACAGGAGGCTAAGGTGTATTGTGTCATGCCCCACATGCCATCCCTGTGTTCTGTGTGGTGTGGTGCTAAAGAGCCACACCTGTTGCTCGTTTAACCCTGTTTCTCATTTCAACCCTCGTGTGGATGATCCCCGGGTGCCTCTTGTCTACACCTTCATCTGTGGTGCATATAGTACCTCCCCATCCTGAGCTCCCCAGTCTGGTCACTGTACTGTTATGTGTGTGATACTGCTGCCAGACTGTGCTACTCCTCTGGTTACCCTACACCCGGTGTTAGTCCCCTGCTCTTCCAATGTTGTTTTGACCCCTCATGGTCTGTTCCTTTTGCCTTTTGTATTGTTTTTTTTTTTGAGAATAAAACTCCTTTTCCCCTGACACCTGCCTTCACCTCCATCCTTCCCGAGCCGTGACAGACTGACAGTGTAGGGTAATTAGCGAGTGAAATGGGGCAGTCTGTTAAGTGCAAATGTGAGAATATTTCTACAATACATGAGATTTTACAAATCTGACTTTTATTTGTTGTATAAACATTGTAGTTTTGCAGTAATGTTTACTATATAAATGTTTCCCCAGTTCGCTAATCCAACAGAAACATTTAGAAATTAGGAACTGGACTGAATTGTGAGACGTAATGTATTGAATCACTTAAAACAATTGATCAAAAAAACATATTATGATTGTTCTCCGGAGCAAGACTACAGGGCCTGGAAATTAAGTTTAAAAGAATCAAGTTCGCACACTCACCATAACTGAGGCGTGATTTCAGGAATTCACAACGGAGTCCTTCATAATAGTGAGAGCATTGACATTTTCCATGTATTAGGGTTCCATTGTTCAAACAGAATGGTGGTAATGCAGTTGTGGTAGATGAATTTGTTGTCCTTGGAGTAGTGTTACCAGGTAATGATGCTGCAGTAGATAATGTGGCTATGGTTTTCAGAACATCCGAGCTTGTTGTCATCCAAGATGTGAACCTTGTGCCCTCGGTTGTTTTGACTGTTTGGGAACTCATCATGGAGGACATAATCGGAGCACTGGATGCTGTGACTTGTGAGGTGGTCTCAGGTGATGCTACCGAACCTGTTACATTGAGAATCGGAGTTGGTGTAAATAAAATAGTACTCAATACTGTCTCAGATGGCAGGGTTACTTCAGAAAAGGTAATTGTCACACCCTTGGCTGTGCTTCCTGGTTGAGAAGTTGCAACAGTGGTGAATGCTGAGGAGATACCTGTTGTTTCCCTGCCGGGGGTACTGTGCTCGGCTGTGCTGGTAGGATCAGTAGATCCGGAGGTTGCTGAGGTCATTTCAGATGATTGAGTAGGATTCGTGTCACTGAACTGTGTGGTTTTGGATATTCCGACTGTTGCTGTGAGTGAGTCAGTGGTCTGTAGAACATCAGAGGTTGTTGTCATGAAAGGTATTGTATAGCTTGTCTGCTCAGTTGATATGACACCTTGGGAGCTTGTCATATCTGACACTTCAGTGGCCATGCTTCCTGACGTCTTGATGGCTGTCGTTGCAGAGGTAGTAATTGGAGCAGTGGATGCAGTGACACCAGTGGTGATCTTGGGTGATGCTGCTGAACTTGTTTTGTCAGTACTTGGAGTCATTGTAAATCCAACAGTGGTGAATGGTGTCTCAGAAGTCAAGCTTACTTTGGAAGTGGTAGTTGTCATACCGTCGGCTGTGCTTGCTGCTTGCGAAGTTGCATCAGTGGTGAATGGTGAGGAGATACCTGCTGTTTGCCTGTTGGTGGTAATATACTCAGATGTACTGGTAAGATCAGTATCTCTGGAGGTTGCTGACGTAATTTCAGATGATTGAGTAGGACTTGTGTCACCGAACTGTGTTGTTTTGGACATCCCAACTGTTGGTGTGGGTGAATCGGAAGGTTGCAGAACATCAGAGGTTGTTGTCACAAAAGATGTTGTATAGCTTTTCTGCTCAGTTGTTATGACTGTTTGGGAGCTTGTCATATCTGACCAATCAGTGGCCATGCTTCCTGAGCTTATGATGGCTGTCGAAGCAGAGGTAATAATTGGAGTAGTGGATGCAGTGACAGCTGAGATGATCTCGGGTGATGCTGCTGAACTTGTCCCGTCAGGATTTTGAGTCATTGTAAATGCAACAGTGGTCAATGGAGTCTCAGATATCAGACTTACTTCAGAAGTGGCAGTTGTCGCAGCATCGGTTGTGCTTGCTGGTTGAGAATTTGCATCAGTGGTGAATGCTGAGGAGATACCTGCTGCTTCCCTGTTGGTAGTACTATACTCAGAAGTACTGGTAGGATCAGTATCTCTGGAGGTTGCTGAAGTAATTTCAGATGATTGAGTAGGACTTGTGTCACCGAACTGTGTTGTTTTGGACATCCCAACTGTTGTTGTGGGTGAATCGGAAGGTTGCAGAACATCAGAGGTTGTTGTCACAAAAGATGTTGTATAGCTTGTCTGCTCACTTGATATGATTGTTTGGGAGTTTGTCATATCTGACCCTTCAGTGGCCATGCTTCCTGAGG
Source organism: Mormyrus proboscirostris (assembly GCA_026779585.1). Lineage (NCBI taxonomy): Eukaryota > Metazoa > Chordata > Actinopteri > Osteoglossiformes > Mormyridae > Mormyrus > Mormyrus proboscirostris. The sequence continues at coordinate 12,903,629 of JAODKF010000002.1, read as the reverse complement.
TCTTGATGGCTGTCGGGTCAGAGGAAATAAATGGAGCAGTGGATGTAGTAACGCCTGAGCTAGTCTCAACTGATGCTGCTGAACTTGTCTCGTCAGGACTTGGAGTCCTTGTAAATCCAACAGTGGACAATGGTGTCTCAGATGTCAGGGTAACTTCAGAAGTGGCAGTTGTTGCACCCTCGGCTGTGCTTGCAGGTTGAGAAGTTGCATCAGTGGTGAATACTG
>JAODKF010000002.1:12851788-12891864 GCA_026779585.1 Mormyrus proboscirostris | reverse complement strand
ATAAAATATTGACATTTGCCATCTCCACATCATTGCATTCAGTTTTTATTCACAATTTGTATAGTGTCCCAACTTTTCTGGTCTATAGAGGGCCATTCTGCCCACACTCCAGGCTCCTGGCCCAATAACGGTCGCTGTGCCCGAATCTCAGGCTCTTGGCCCAGAGACTCTCTTTGCTCACCTCCAGAGGTCCCAGCTTTGCCCTGCTCACCTCCAGGTGTCCCCCAACTGACTCCACAGCAGCTACTAAATCAAATTGGAATGAATCAGAGGTTGCCCTTCCTGCAGACTTAGAGTGGCATCCTCTGCGCCTTGGCCTGATCTCTGCTCCGTGGGCCTCAACCCAAGGCTTATGCCAACCCAGTTCTAGATCCCAGGGCAACCACCAATATCAGTTGAGGTTGTTGGGTGGGGTGGTCAAGTCTTTGTAGAGAGGGACATGGGGGTATGCCATCCGTGCTGGGCTCCCACACTTCCCTCTGCCCAATGTTGCCTGCATTGAAAAACCTCAGCATCCTCCTGCTCCAGTCCCACAGTCCCCTCAACACCTTCCTGCTCCTATACTGCAATCCCTTCCTGTCTTCCTGCTTACAACCCTGCTGGCCTGTCTGTGCCGTCACACCCTGATGACCCTCCAAGGCCAAGAGGTCCTGGATTCCGGATGGGGCCCAGGAGGGTCCGCATCCAAGCATTGTCGCCCAACTCACCAGAGTCTGGAAGATTCCCTGGACACCACCCTTTTCCATTCATTGCAACCCAGTCCCTGTCCCAGTACCCTATTCTGTCTTCGTTTTACCCTGTCTTGTGTCCCTTGTTACCCCCTCCAGTGCTTCTGTCTCTGTCTCCATTGTTCCTCTGCTTGTCTGTCCTTTTCTGGTGTGCCATGTTCTGCCTATCACTTTCTCTCTCTTCTACTTCCTAGTCCTCACTGGTGTATAATGTTAATCCTTCTGGTTGCTGTTGTGCTCCTCGTGCCTGGTGCCTGGTTTTGTTCCATCTTGTCCTTTCCTGTCCTGTCCAGTGATTTTGCCCCTTGGGTTTAGTGTGCTGTCTACCCCACGTACCCTGTCTCAGTGTTTTCCCTAGGTTTACAGCTTTTTTTTTGGGGGGGGGGGCAAATGGACACAGACAGGATTCATTGCATTCATGTGTTTCTTTTAATGACAGCAGTCAATATAACAACTGAACTAAACATCCGAACATTTCTTTTTATGACAATTATCCACAAAGTGTGCAGCTTTTGTCACTGCAGTGTTTCTTTCTGGGTACACAGACTTTTTTGTCTGCTTTTCAGGTGGTTGATGCAACATATTTCCCAACGTGCGCTCACTGTCCGCTGGTGGGATGGGGAACTCCTGTGGAACTCCACCATGCGCGATACAAAGAGCAGAGGAGAATTGTAAATGTGCGACTGTGTAGAGACAAAAATGACAAGCTGTTGTGTAAATAAGATAAATAACATAAGGCTATTTAGTTTGTTTAATAAAAGGACAATGTATAGACCTGTTCTATCGGAACGGTTACCTTAAATGACTTTTGTTGTGATCTGGCACTATATCAAAAATAAAATTAAATAAAATTAACTTGACCTTTGAGGGGGGGGGTGCGGGAGGTGCCGTTGGGGGTGCGGGGCGCCACCCTAATATAATGGTAGGGGGAACACTGCTGTCAGTTGTGCTGTCCTCTGTCCAGCCCGTTGTCCCTTATGTCCTTGGCCCTGTGTGTCCACCATGGTGTCTGGTCCCCTTGGTCTCCTCCCTTGTTCATTTTATGTGCCCAGAGGGCATGCTTTGGGTGGGGGGGGCATGGGCCTGATGAGCCACACCTGGTGCTTGTTACCTCTCATTAGTCCTTGTATTTAAGTACCTGTTTGTCCAATCAGCCCCAGTCAGCCTTCCTGTTGCCTGTGCCCATCTCAGAAATCGTCCTCCCGATTTGACCCCTTGCTGTCCCATTTGTTTCCCTCCTCGTGTTTTACCAGTAAAGCCCCTTTTGTTCACCTGACACCTGCCCCAGAGTCCTTCATCCCTTTTGTTGTGACATAGTGAACTAAACTGTATAACAGTTGATCAATTTTATATCTTAAAATATGTCCATAGTATATTTTCATACAACATGACAAAACATTTTAACTGGTCTGTCACTAGGCAGTGATATAAAGATTTCACATTTTGGTGGCATTGACTAAATGGCTGACAAGAATACTCCATTTTAAAAAGGGGAAAAATAGATTTTGAGTTAATTTCTTCATTTTGCTAAATTATTATATTGCTGTTTACAAGCTTGTTTTGAGGAAAGCACAAGCAGTTGAGAGTATTTCAAGGCTGTTTGGAGAAAAGGTCTAAAGGAACCGAGAAAAATTGCAAATCATTTTAAAAGATTGGTTAACTGTTTTGCATGTGGTGACTAACACAATTATCACATATATAGTTTTGGCTGTAAAATTATTACAGTGAACTCATCACTGTCATGACCTGCGCGTCCAGTCCTCGTGTGTGCCACGCCCCCTCATTATCCACGTGTGCTCCCCTGATTGTGCCCAGCTGTTCCCCGTTAATTCGGCTTGTTTCGTGTATATCAGTCCACGTCCTCCTCAGTCTATTGTCGGTCATTGTGGTAACGTGCGTCGTCGTCTGCCCTGTCCTGCCTTAATAACCCCCCCCTCCTTTTTTGGATCTTCGCCTGTCTGCCTCTTTCGTTCCTGCTTCCTGCCTGCATGCCAGACAGCGAACGTCACAATCACTGCCCTCACTGCATCAAACGGGATGAAATTAACATTCCCCATTGCATAAGGAGCTAGGACTCTGAAGTAATGGGGAATTGTTAGCCATTTTTCAGAATTGAAATTCTCTTAGGTAGGAATTTCCTGCAATGCTCGATTATGACCAGTAGGTGGCAATATTTTACTGCTCTTTCTTGTAGGACAGCATAGAATGGTGTAGATGGATGGATTGATGGTATATTCCTGGCCCAATAAAAACTGCATAATTTATTTTATCAGAAAATGTATTATAATTTTCCACCCACTAACATTCCATGTAATCTCCATATTTCAGAGGCTGGTCCTCCAAAACCTCAGACCATTTTTAGAAGTGTTCCAGGACAAACTTATGCAAACTCTTTTCTTTAACTAATCCAGTGTGTATAAGATCCAGCATTTCCTAATGGAGAAGAGGTTCAAGGAGATGCAGGATTACAGACTGTCTCACCAACAGGCCGAGTTCAATTAACTGTCTCTGGCTCTTTCTGATGTGATCTTGTCTTATGATTCAGAGATTTTTTTAAGTGGAGATCCACCTGCAGCTCAAGATGACATAGGAGTTAGTGGTTGACTTCAGGTGGGGCAGGAAGCTACTGCCCAGTGGCACCATCCAAAGTGTAATGTGGAAAAGGTGTGGTACTGTAATTGCCTGGATTAGCAAATCATCACAGAGGCAGTCAACAAGGAAGTGCAAAGTAGGCTGTTTTTCTAAAGTCTATAGTCTAAAATCATTTGGCCGATACAGAAAAGTGCTACACACCATTGTAGATATTGTCATGGTTATTGCTGCTGATTTGTTAATATCAAGGTAAAGGGTGATTAGCTAAAAAAACAGGTGAAGAAGGTTATCTCTGTTAAAGGTATGATTATATGGTATGATAATACAATTATAATGCCTGTTATTATAATGCTTATTATTAGTGTATATTTAAGCTATTAAGGTATATTAGGATGTTATGGTATACTTACATTCTGCTTATGAATGTTTTATGAATGTTTTATTAATGCATTATTAAGGTGCAGTGATTGTTCTATGAATGCATAAAGAATTAATTGTGAATGTGTGAATAATGTAAAGTGTTGCCTTCATTTTTTAGGGTGAGACTATAGGATGACACTGAGGCTTATTGTGTAGCATTGCTGCTTCTCACATCCTGGGTTTGGGGTTCAAATTGGGCTCCTGCTCTGTGTCTGCATAGTTTGCATCTTCTTTCCATAATTGTAGTGGTTTCCTAACACAGTTCTGATGAGGATAATAAGGGACCTGGTGCCCATCCCAGGCAGCATAGATCACAAAGCTGGGATACAACCCAGATGGGATTCCAGTTCATTGCAGGGTGCATATATGTGCATACCTACACACGCAGTTATACTGTAAGTGCAAGAGACACCAATTACAATAGCTGCATGTCTTTGAATGTGTGAGGAAATCAGAATATCTGAAGGAAATCTGTGCAACACAGGGAGAGTGTGCAAACTTCACAGAAAGAGTGCAGAGGATGGATTTGAACATTCAATTCAATTTCATTTATATAGCGCTTTTAACAACAGTCATTGTCACAAATCACTTTACATTCAACTGGCCAGAACCCCACCGAGCAAGCCTGTGACAACAGTGGCAAAGAAAAACTCCCTCTGGCAGGACGAAACCTTGAGAGGAACCTAGTTGGCGGGCATTGTGTGGCTCAGTGGGCTAAGCCTGTTTGCCTGGAATCACAAGGTTGCAGGTTTGAACCCACCACCTTGAACATGGCCCATAACCCCCATCTCCCTGGGTGCCCCAACAGGTGGCTGCCCTTCACAGACAGCTTGCTCTATAAAGAGCAAGTTGAGGGAGGCGTGAAAAACAATTTCCCCATGGGGATCAGTAAAGTTGTGATATAAAAAAAAAAAAAACACTCGGAAGGGGACATGAAGTTGGTGTCTCTAAATTGCCAGTAGCATAGGTATGTAGTTGTGTGTATCCTGTTCAGCTTCTGCAGCACCTCTGCAACCCTGTCTGACCCGTTGGAAGATCAGAAATTATGATGGAATTTATTTCTTTAATATTCCTGGACAACAAAAATTTCCCCCCTAGAGAAAATTCTACCTAGGCTTCCATTTCTGCCTGTGGTTGATATCATGGTAAAAAAAGCAGTACTTTTTTATCAGTATCCTCTGGTCTGTTGACCAGAGGTCAACATGCTCTTCACACTCTGTACTAAGGGTCTCTTTTTGCATTTTTGCATGGTCTATTTGTAAGAAGGAGCAAAAGCACGGCAGTAAAAACAGGGAGGGTGGCAAAGGCACAAAGGTAGGAAAAAGATTGATCTCTCCAGGCAATCACTAACAGACCAGCAATTAGATCATAGCCCTGGATCAGCACACGGATGCTTTTAACAGCCTTGTTATAGATTAGCCTGAGAAAGCTCTTTCTCTCACTCTAGCTGTCTTACTGCAGTTTTAGAGTCCGCCTGCATTAGTTATATGGATACTGCAGCCACTGCTGAGCAGACAAGATGTGCTATCTGTGGACCTGGCCATTTTGTTTCCTTTTTGGACTCTTAAGCATACAGTAAGTTGTCCTCGTTTTCGGCAGTCAAACATTTCTGAGACAAGTTAGATTTTAAAAGGAGCCTGTTTTGTGGCTTCCCTGCACCTTGTTTGGGTAAACACCCAGCACTGTAATGTCATGACTCTGCATAGTGCCATGAGTGCCATGTAATTCATATCTTTCACTTAGTAAACCAAGTTTAGTTTAGGTAAAAGAGGAATCAGCATTGCACCATAGTGCTTGGAATTACTGATTTAAGCCTTGACCATAATGAACATCATAATGAATCATTAGTCCCTGTGTTATGTGAATTTCCTTCTGCATTTCAAAAACATGCAGCTAACTGCTCATAGTGTATTATAATGTGTGTGTGCCCTGTGATGGACTGGCATCCTGTACAGCTTGCACTCCTACCTTTCTCCCTGCGCTACTTTCGAAAGACCGAGGACCCCACCTCTAAGATATGTAGTTGGAAGATGGATGGATGATGTACTGTTTCACTCACTTATGCCAATAAAAGCATCCTGCTAAAATCTGGATAATGACATTCTGGCAAGGAAAAATAATTTCTGGCTTTTATTTATGGATTACAGCGCATCAGTAATAGGCTCCAAAGGCTTATCAGTATGAGTGATTCATTATATGAAAAAAAATATATAGCACAAATGAGCAGTGTTCAGGTATAGAGCACATCTTGGATGGGGTATAGCAATTCGTGGGCAGTAATCTTGATCTGTCACACTAAACAATACATATCAAACAAAGCAAACCTCTGTTTCTTGGGTTCCTTTCAGTTCTCTCTCTCACTCACAAATGCTTTCTCTCTCATTGGTTCATCTCCTGATGTCCTGGTTTTCAGATAATTGATAATTGCCCTGATTGAATCAAGGCGAATTAATTGTGGGCAATGGGAACGGCTGCAGGTTTCGGACTCAACCAAGGCAGATAATCAATGTCGACTGCGTTAACATTGAGACAGCAAGCTGGGCACCAAGGGGGCATGATAGTACAACTTTATCTGCACACCAGTGCAGACACATAGACTTATGAGTCAACAGACTCATATAGACCATCTATAAATATTTTTATCCTAAATAGTTTTAGATTCATAGTATAATATACAAGAATTATTGTTTTCAATTCAACAAATAATGAGGCCTGCGGGTATTAAAAATTGTTGTTTTGTAACATCACATAATGCGTACGCAACATTTTACTACTTGAGGCAAAGCTTGGTTTGTAACACAGTTTGTGGTGGCAAGAACTTTAGGTATGTCCACCAGCATTGCCATTAGGGTCTGTAGATCAAAGATTCTGCTGTGTGAACAAATAAAATGCTCACAGTCACTTCACTGTTAAGTAAAGTCACATGACTCTCCATTCCAAAATATGACTGCAGACACCATGAGAAGCAGCCTGTAGGGACATTTTTCACTGTCTCCTGCTGGGCAAGGTGTGTGTCTGTGTGTGTGTCTGTGTGTGTGTGTGTGTCTGTGTGTGTGTTCGTATTAGGTTTATATTAATTTGTGTGGACCAAATGTCCTGCACAATGTAATAAAAACCTGTTATTCTGATGTTAAGGGGACAATTTTTCAGGTCCCCACAAAGATCTGTGCATGCAATCAAAAAACTAAAACTAAAAAAGCTGGGTAGGGGTTAAGGTCGTCATGTTGGGATTAGAGTTTTCACCATAGAAATGAATGGAGAGTCCCCACAAAATACAATTATAAACCTGTGTGTGTGTGTGTGTGTGTGTGTGTGTGTGTGTGTGTGTGTGTGTGTGTGGATGGAGGTGCTCTCAGGCACTCTCCTTAATTACTAACTGACACTTCCCCCACCCCTCCACCATCCTATTGCTGCCCAAATGAATTGACCTGCCCCCTCCTCGCCGGTTCTGTCCAACACTGCACCTTTCTCCAAGTCTCTTCATCACTAAAGATTAAATTGGAAGGGCACATTCATTGCCGACACACCATATAGAGAGGAATGCTGACAAACAAGATACAGATTTATGGAGGGAAAGAGTAGCTATTTCAGCTGTTCTTTGTGTTCATGCTACTCTGCCCTGTGTTAGTCACCAGTCTTTGAATTTGTGAGTCGTGCTTAGGTTTGTATTGTGTGTGTTTGTGTGTGTGTGTTTGTGTGTGTGTGTGTGTGTGTGTGTGAGCGGGTTTACCTATCCTTATGGGGACACATAATGTGATAAATATCTGTTTTTTTCCCTTATGGGTTCTGGTTTGCAGCATCAAGGAAAATTGACTATGCAGGCATTTACATGTCAGACTGCAGGTCAGGGGCTGGTGCTCCTGCAAGATCCTAACTAACACCATGTCTGGGTGGGTAATCTGCCACACCGTGACTCTGTCCAACTGGGACTGTGCCTAAATACAGGACTGGTGGTTTGTTTGCCTGTGTTTGATGGCAGCACCATGTCTGACTGTTGCCATATGCAACATGAGACTGATTTTCCCAGGAATGATAAAATGGAACTTTATTGTTACCCATGGAGGGAAAATTCTTTGTCCAGCAGCACAGAAACAAATACAACAAAGGAACATTTAAGTAGAAATTAATATAACAAGTGATAATATAACTAAAACACAACAAATACACAATAAAACTATTTTAATCAGTAACATAATACCCATAAAAATAAGTCAAAGGATGAACAAGAAAGCTGTGCAAAACCGCAGGTACCACATGTAACATGGTAAATATAGTGCACAATAACTGTTGTGCAAATGGAATATATGTTACACATTACATTTGCAGCCATACCACCTGCAGTTCAGACTAGGTATCAGGTTAGCCCATCCTGTGGTCTGTGTGGATCCCAATGCCCCAATGCAACGACAGGGACACTGTGGTCAACAGGAAACCCATCCTTTGCTCTGTGTGGATCAAAATGCCCTAGTGCAGCAACAGGGATACTTTGATCAACAGGGAAGCCCATCCCGTGGTCTGTATGGATCCCAATGCCTCAGTATGGTGACAGGGACACTGTGGTCAACAGGGAAGCCCATCCTGTGGTCTGTATGGATCCCAATGCCCCAGTGCAGGGACGGGGACACTGTGGTCAACAGGAAAGCCCATCCTGTGGTCTGTATGGATCCCAATGCCCCAGTGCAGCAACGGGGACACTGTGTTTGAAAAATAATCCCTATGGATCAGATGTAAAACTGAGGTTCTGACTCTCTTAGGCCATAAAAGATCCCCAGATCTTTTGAAAGAGTAGGGGTGCTAACTGATGTCCTGGCTTAATCTATGCCCCTTTCAAATCTCGCCTCCTAATCATCCCCTGTATGTAATTAGTGAATTCTGTCCTGCCCCTTCACCACCTTAGCTACTGTGTGGTGAGTGTACTGCAGCAGAATAGCTGCTGTCGAATCAGCTGTAGTGTTTGACTTTTCTGTTCCAGAAGCTGTCAAAGGTGCTTTACATGGATGTGTTGTGGTACATTACCACATCATTACAGAGAGTAATACAGAACGGAAAAAGGAAGGAAAAGAAATTAATAAAGAAAGCCAGATAACAATGGAGGAGAGGAACCAAAAACTCCCAGGTAAGGAGAATAAAACCTCTTAGGGTCACCTGGCTGCCCAACCCCCCCGGGCATATTAACACTTGCTTGGTAAAAGCGAGGAGTAAGCAGTGATTAAGGGCCTAAGCAAAGTACATCAATGAGTCCATTATCTACGTTTACCTGTGTACGGTGGCCAATGTCCATCAGCAAGTCTGTTCTCCACACAGGTCTGTGCAGGGTGGCACTGAATGCTGTCCCCACAATGTTACAGTTGGTGTGTCCCATTCACATTGTCACCCCTCCAAGGGTCTGAACCAGGACTCCAGCTCTGATGGTGCCTATGTGGGAAGGCAGACAGCATGGATGGTCAGAACATTGACACATAAATGGACAAGCATAGTAGATAAAAAATGACATGTACAGCAGTACCAGCAGCCATATTTACGGTGTGTTAGGTTGCAGGTAAGCTAAATTGAAGTAATAGGTCTTCAGTTGAGATTTAAAGACTAAGACCGAATTGGTATCTTGAGCATAGGCTGGTAAACCATTCCACAATATAGGGGCCCTGTAGCAGAATGCCTGACCGCCCCCTGTCACTTTATTTATATGTGGAAGTACAAGGAAATGCCCAATACTGGTCATCCAGGTGGGTGCTATGCAGTGTTCAAGGGGCTCCCCATTGGTTCTGTAAAGCACATTGGGTATCTCTGTATAAATGTAACAATCATTTGTATAATATATACATAGTCAGTTCAGAAGGTAGGCGCCTTTAGAAGAGGCAGAATTGCACTTCTGCATGGCAGTGGGTAAGAAAGTGCATCTGTAGCCCTCAGTTGTGCATTTAGGAAAAATGCCTCTGTGACTGAAAGTGCTTCTCAGCTCCGTGATATTGGTGTTGAGGGGATGGTCTTTATAGTCCATTATGAAGAGCAGTTTTCACATCACCCTCCTCTCCACTATTGCCTATCCACCTCCAGCCCTGCAGGCCTTCTTAATCAATGTTCTACTTTGCAAGGTGCAACTTGAGCTGAATCTGTGGTAAATCTTTCAATTTATTATTTTTAGGGCTATATCCTACTCACAATTACACCTGAATTTATGTTTATTCAAGCACTGAGTCCACCTATGCAAAATAAATTTGAATGTGCAACTAAGTAACAAATAAGTATATCCTGGGAACAGTTACAAATCAATATTTCACACACAAATCTGTAGCAATGTTTTAAAATAGTTTGTTAGTAATGTGTTTTAGTGAGGAGTGTTATCTTTAGTCTGTGGATTCTGAAAATATATTGCAAAATTTTTATTGCTAAATTGTTCCAAACAGCTTCAATGGGCTGGTGCCCGATCCTGAGTTATTCCCTGCCTTGAACCTGTAGCATCCAGGATAGGTGCCAGACCCCTCACAACCCTGTGTAAGACAAGAGGGTATGGAATATGGATGGATGGATTAATGGGTCTTCCTAACAATACTTATGCATACATAAATATTCAAAATTTTACGTATTATTACAAATGTTGACATATTTTCACATGCAACTAGCATATAATAAATATATTGCGTCCTTTTGATCATTTTTGTAATATTTACAACCCTTAAGGTGTAGGATGCTACTTCTCGCGAGAAGTACTTTTTTTCTTTTTTTTATTCTAAAGGGTTTATTATGGGCAATCCTCTGCCTCCGCTATAGCAGTGCAGCGCGCACTGTGTGCTCATTTACATATAATGCGGCGCTGAGCGACGGTAAGCATTTTGGTCTCTACATTGCCACAGTTCCTCGACTCAGTCCATTAACTCCCGTTCAACAACCTCTTCACCCCAGACTGGAGCAGCAGTTACCCCCACTGAAGGACGAAGACAGAGGGGAAGCAAAAACCAACGCGGCTGAGTGAGTTTATCAGCCAGGGACAGGTATAGTAATTCACACCACGGAAGGTTTACCGCAGGCGTCTCGCTTCAGCCAGAAAAAGAACAAATCGAAACATTTTTTAACAAATAGAAACACAACCTTTAACTCGGAGTCTTACATCGAGGACAGAAAGGGGTATGGGGGATTGTAACTGTGTGTGACAGCTTCTGCATGTACTGTTGCATGTGTGTTGCTGCGGAGTAGTGTGCTCGTAAGCGTATCTGCACGCATCTGTTTTGCCAGCAGACGCCCAGTCTGTCGTACTCCTGAACTGCTGTAATATGGAGACCTTCATCGCATATAATCAGGATTATGCCGCGATTTCGCATTGCAGGTGTGGCTCTGTTTTCGTCCGACATTTGTTAATGATGTAGTAATCTGTCTTATTCAACATGCAAAATTGAATTTCGTTATGCAATTCAAGTATGTTTTAGCAATGCTTTTAAATGATTCTATACTATGATCATTCTGCAATAAATGTGATTAAATTTAGTAGAAAAATGTTGCCATGCGACAATTTTTTTGTATTTTTGTAGCGCCTACTAATAACTAAACAGCATCAACCAAACGGATTGTGGTGGAGTCAACCATATTAAATTCCAGCTGTCACCGGTTAGGTTTTTTTTCGAGCTCATCCTGTGTGGTGCTGTTTCTGCGTTGCAGAATTTTGTTTTTCATTGCAGCATATCAATCACCGTGGTGCAGAGTAATAAACAATAACATCGTTTTGATTTGTATAGCGTGACGTGAAGAGTTACCAACACCCAAAACAAATCATTGAAAAAAACAGTGATGTAATTGCCCTTTCCTTATTTTCATGGTGCAGGGACACAGGCGCACCGTGGACCTTAACTAAAATTAAGCCTTGTTTACGTTTACCAGCTGCCTTCTGTCTCCTATTTGTGTTCCCATCACCTCTGCTCAAGTGCTTTAGACCACTTGTGAACCTTACCGAATATATTATTTATTAAAATATTAAAACTTACTGAGTGACAAGAACTGTTTGTGAGCGCTGCAAACCAGTTATTATTAGATAAATTATGGCACTAATCTGATAAGAAAAAAATGATCTATTTACAATGTGTGCTATTTTAAAGTGTTTTATTACGTTACGCAGTAGCTCAGCTACTTCATTTGTAACTTTTTATTAAGGTATTAAGAAATATTTTAGATTAATATTCCTATGAGTAATTATAATGCAAGTTGAAAGTTGTATGAATATGAATCTTAATACCACATAGTAAGCGTAGTTTAATTTTTTTTTATGTTTTAACTCTCAGTTTTTACGTCGCCCTTTCTCAGCCTCTTTAATTGCTATCACCTGACCACCTATCATGATACAACTAATTTATGGCACTAGAAAAAACTGTTGGTAACATTACTCTTCTGTGGAGGAGGGAAGAAGAGATATAAACGATTGCGACTTACCAGTTAGAGAAATTATTTAGCAAATTGTATCAGCATGCTGAACCCCATGTTGAGTATAAGTAACAACCTTTTTAATTGATGATAATCGTGCTGCATTAAATAGGTCTAGCTATCTGGTTCAGGAAGTGTGTCTGTGTGTGAAATATTAGATGTATAGAGCACGAAATGGAAAATTCCACCGATTCCTGGGAGGCTCGTCAAACTGTCAGCATTTTGAAATGTACAACGGGGTCTGTCATGTCACAGGGTGGCAGATGGAAGTGCGGAGACAGTGCCTGAGGAGCTTGTGCAGTAGTGCGGCGAGCAGCTGTGTTATTATGGGTCTGACCCACCAAACTGTCATATTCTTTCATTTGGGTGCATTTTTTTTGTGTCATTGAATTGTAACAAAATAATTTGTTTCCTAAATATTCCCATAAGGATGGAATGCAAGTAAGTATGACTGGAGATTTGAGGTATAGGATTTTGGCATAGAAAAGCTAAAGAAGTGAGAAACCTAGGGAAGAAAATGGAAGATAGAAGAGTGTATATGAAACAACAGGTATAAAAAATACTATAAAAGCAGAAATAAGAAAGCCTGTAGTAGTTCTAGGCCAAGGTTTCTATGGCAACAAGAACAAGGTTCAGGCTGAGGCTCAGAGGTTGGCAGTGAAGTGGGGGAGGCATTGAAGTTTGGGTATTATTTGTATGTACATATCAGGACTGAAAGCATGTGTTGCGATTATATATTATAGCAAAATTTAATCTTACGTGGGTGTGAGTTACAGTAAGGCAATGGGTCTGTAAGAGATGCATGTTGCACGGGTGTGTAATCCCAACCTGAAATCAATCCGCCTGCCAACTTCTTGCACAGATTCCGGGATCTAATTCGGGATAGGACATGCACAATCCCTCCCTCTCCTCAGCCACACTTCCTCCCGTCAGCTGTCCTCACAGATATTAATAACCCCATTGAGACACACAAGCTCACACCCCACTACAGTTCTGCTTTCCCAAACTATATTCGAACCCCTGTCCTCGTCCCTTTGTCTGTCTCCTCTCCATGTTCACATGCTCCCCCTTTCCTTTTGACTTCTGATGTCAGGGTCATCATCACTGACCAGTAATATTTCATGTCAACAAGAGACATACACTGCATGAGGTGCTTAAAAGCTATTTTATTTAATTCAGTAAGTTGCACAGTACAGTTTGTATGTATTGGTAATATAGTGTATTATAGTGTAATGCAGCAGGTAAGAATACTCCTAAACCAAAATAGATAATAGATTTCAAACTAGTGATAAAAACAGTATTCTAGAAAAACTAGAAAGGAGTAAGGCCTTAACATAATAAGAAATAATGGAATCCAGAAATTCAGGAAAAAAAAACTTAAATGTGATATTAATTATATTAATTGCAAAATTGGTATAAATAAGTTATTTAAAAATAAACACATTATTAGTTGAGTGATAGTCAACTGGTGCAGTTTTAGACATTTATGTTAAGTTGTGTGCCTTTTTTTTCGTATGTAATTGATTACTTTAGTCGTTAACCACTTAGACACCCAGGTTAGCAGCTGACATAGATTTCTCAAATTTATGATTATAAACACAAGGCAGAGAAATGGTGAAATTCAGTCATAATGGGCACATAGGAGATGGAAACAACATGGAGCGATATCTACAGGCTTTATGGGGTCAGTATCTGATTCAGGAGAACTAGCACTGGTCCATAAGCTATAAGGTTGGTAGTGAAGAGATGAAAGCCTTTCAGAGTATGGAGAGTAGATTAGCAATCTCGTATGGACTGTAATGGACATCCTGCTGTTTGCAGGTCTGTGTCACTAGTGGAACACCATTGTAGCCTTTTTGTGTGTTATCCAGTTTGTGAGCTACGGTGATCACTTCCTGTTTTGTCCTTGTTTAGCTACTCGGTTTTCAACTGAGCACATATGCTGTGCTCCTGACTCATTAATAGGCCATGGTAAAGATGTCATCTTTTCAGTCCAGGTGCAGATGATATGTTTGCTTTTTTCCACCCCACATAAAAGCTGTTGATTAAACAAAACGTGAAACCTGGAATCCGCAAACAACCACATTTAACGTTGCTGCAAGATATTCGAACGATCGAGAATATTGGGGGGGAAAAAGCTCATAATACTTTTCAGGATTTAAAAGGCGGTATAGCAATTGATATGGACAAAGATAGACGGAGGTGACACCTCCAAAATAGGCCCCTGCACAGCTAAAGGGGACAGAAATAGCTTGGACTCACAGCTGCAGACTAAGTCATTTACCCCTTTCCCCCATGGTGCCCCCTACACTAATCCCAATGTCATGGCAACAACACAACACTACGAATTACAATGAACAGCAGAAGTGTTTGTGTTTACCTACTATGATTTTTGGATCTCTCATAATAATACATTTTAGTCAGTTAAAGTGTTTTTCTCTGTTGCCCTTTTATTAGGCACAATCTCATACCTGCCTTTTGTTTGCACTTTTTCTGATTGCTCTTTTGTATTAAGCATTTGTATGAATATGTGGGTATATATACACACATACATACTCACTTGCCCTCTCTTCTGTTTCTTTATTGTCTATCTTCAGCCAAAAGGAAGTTCCAAAACCAGTCTGAACATCATGAGGCACACATCTTTCTTCCTCCTGCCTCTCCTCCTCCTCCTTTGTCTCCTTCCAACTTCGTCTATTTCTCAGAGTGAGGGAGAGTTCACCGTGACAACCCGGCTGGGACGTGTGCGAGGTGTGCGCCTACCAGTACCAGATCGGGGACATGTGACTGCATTCCTGGGCATACCTTATGCTGAGCCACCTGTAGGGAAAAGGCGCTTCCGCAGGTCAGAGCCAAAAAAGCCCTGGTCAGGAGTAGTTGAAGCAACAGCTTACCCCAATGCCTGTTTTCAGTATGTGGACACCTCATACCCTGGCTTCCCTGGTATTGAGATGTGGAACCCCAACCGAGATATGAGCGAGGACTGTCTGTACCTGAACGTGTGGGTACCAGCCACCCAGCGGCCCCATAACCTCACCGTTATGGTATGGATCTATGGCGGGGGCTTCTACAGTGGCTCCTCCTCACTGGATGTCTATGATGGACGTTACCTCGCTCACACAGAGAAGGTGGTGGTGGTCTCCATGAATTATCGTGTGGGTGCCTTTGGCTTCTTGGCCTTGCATGGTTCTGCTGAGGCCCCTGGAAATGTGGGCCTGCTGGACCAGCAACTTGCCCTGCAGTGGGTGCAAGACAACATCCACTTTTTTGGAGGCAACCCCAAGCAGGTGACCATATTCGGAGAGAGTGCAGGGGGTGCCTCTGTGGGCATGCAACTCCTGATCCCCAATAGCCGGCCTCTCTTCTCCCGTGCCATCATGCAGAGTGGGGTGCCCAACAGCCCTTGGGCTACTGTCAGTCCAGCTGAGGCCAGGAGGCGAGCTACACAGTTGGGTAAGCTGGTAGGCTGTCAGTTTAGCAATGACACTGAGCTGGTAGAATGCCTGCGCAACCGGTCACCCCACGAGCTTATCGAGCAGGAGTGGCAAGTACTTCCATTCAGTAGTCTATTCCGCTTTTCTTTTGTCCCCATGATTGATGGGGTGGTGCTACCAGACAGTCCTGATACCATGCTCAGCTCTGGGAACATCAAGGACACCCAGATTCTTCTTGGGGTAAACCAGGATGAGGGCACATACTTCCTACTATATGGAGCCCCCGGGTTCAGCAAAGACAATGAAAGCCTGATTTCTAGGGAAGACTTCCTGGAGGGAGTCAAGATGAGTGTTCCTCATGCCAACGACATTGGCTTAGAGGCAGTGGTTCTGCAGTACACAGACTGGATGGATGAAGACAACCCCACGAAAAACCGTGACGCCATGGATGACATTGTGGGCGATCACAATGTCATCTGCCCTCTTCAGCATTTTGCCAGAACTTACGCCCAGAACATTGCCCTTCGTTCCCAGGCAGGGGCTGGTGGGCACCCGGGAGGTGTAGGGCCCGGAGTTGGAAACTCAGGAGCAGTGTACAACAGCGGAGCTAACTCGCAAGGTATGACTGACGGCAGTGAAATAGATTGGACTGTAGAAGTCATATCAGTGGATTTGATCCAGGCGACTTTGAGTTTATAATATACTCTAGGTTTGTTTGTGTCATAAGAGGATTGTAATAACTTCTGAATTTATAGACACTTATCAAGAAAAGAGTCTAATAAATGAAATTCATAGCCCTCTTTCTGTCTCTGTCCTTTCTAAACCAAACCACACAGGAGCTGTCTACCTTTACCTCTTTGACCACCGGGCCTCCAATCTGGCATGGCCAGAATGGATGGGGGTTATTCATGGGTACGAGATCGAGTTTGTGTTTGGCCTCCCACTGGAAAAGAGGCTGAACTATACTGCAGAGGAGGAGAGGCTCAGCCGCCGCATGATGCGATACTGGGCCAATTTCGCCCGCACTGGGTGAGGTGGACTGAGAGTGTGGGAATGGAATGTGGGTGAAAGAGACAGAAGAGAGGGAGTCTGGGAACACTGAGAAGGGAAGAGTGGGCTGTAACAAGCTAAGTGGATGTTGAAAGCATGCACTATAGTATAGATTATGTAGAGGGAGGGACAACTACAATGCAGGGTGTAGAGGTTTTAGAAATGGCTGTAGCATGGGCTAAGTGGATAAATGTAGGAGAAGCTCTAACGCAGGCCTGTCACATATAGAAGTTGTTGACTGTGGCACAAGTGTAGCAGGATGCGGAGGATTAGAGCGTGAAAGTTGATCACTCAACAAGCCTGTAGTAGACCATAGAGGGTCAACAACAATTATGGGTCATCAAAGCTAATCGGCTTCTGTCATCTTCTCCATAGTAATCCCAACATTAACACAGATGGCACCATTGACAGCCGGCGAAGGTGGCCTCTGTTTACAGCGAACGAGCAGAAGCACGTAAGCCTGAACACAGAGCAGTTGAAGGTGCATCGCGGGCTGAGGACACAAGTGTGTGCCCTGTGGAACCGCTTCCTGCCTCGGCTCCTCAACATCACAGGTACTTGCCACACTTTGCCTTTCAGTATCAGCGGGTATAGGGGCTTTTCATGGTACATTAAGCAATCAGAGTGACTAATATCAATACATAGAACAAATTATTATACACATGTTTTCAAGTTTTGCAGTGTTATTGGTAACATGTTTATGGATCAGTGTTCCCAGGTCTGTACACAATGGTGTGTTTTCCCAGTTGTATGGCATTTATATATGGCAATATTAAAAAGGGTCAACCAAATGAATGTGAAAACACCAATTAGATTAGAAGTATTTAAAAGGGATTATTTGTATACCATACATATACATTTCAACACCATTAGAGTTTAAGTGCAGTAAATGCAACATCAATAAATAGATTTTTGGATTTCATCCCCTTATCTATTGTACTGGAATATTTCAGTTTTATAATATTAGCTGAAATTCTTCTCAATTTGGATATTTTAAAACTGTAATTTTAACAGCTGGTGTAATTATTTTCACAAAACTCTCTTCATCTAATTTAGTTTCTGTTGAAATGGTTCCTTGTACTGAGAAGTTCCAGACACTGAGTGGTTTTATTTGACGCAATACACAATGATAGTGGGAAAAAATATGTTGAGAACCAGTTTTATCAAAAGGCTGACTGGTTTTGGCATCACACTAGTGAAAAATGTCATTTGTGGCCTATTGTGAGTCAAGTAAGGGATCACTGTGGTGAGTTTGGCTTTGAGGTCAAAGGCCTCGGAAACGAGGGGGGCTTTTAGGGATGAGGACAGGAAGCAAGACAAGTGAGATAGAGTAAGAATTTATGCAACTTGGGACAAAATGCATATAATAAAAGATAAATAATATAATAAAAGACAAAAAGTGAAAGTATCAAAGTAATATTTGTATGTCTCTACATATCTCTCTGTTTATAGGTCCCAGTAATAATTCACACCGTACTTTTACATGAATATCAGGTTATTTGAGTCTCAACCTTCATGGGGATGAAAGAAAG
Source organism: Mormyrus proboscirostris (assembly GCA_026779585.1). Taxonomy (NCBI): domain Eukaryota; kingdom Metazoa; phylum Chordata; class Actinopteri; order Osteoglossiformes; family Mormyridae; genus Mormyrus; species Mormyrus proboscirostris. The sequence continues at coordinate 12,873,702 of JAODKF010000002.1, read as the reverse complement.
ATCTTTCTCTTTTGTTCTCTCAGACAACATTGATGAAGCAGAACGACAGTGGAAGGTGGAGTTCCATCGCTGGAGCTCCTACATGATGCACTGGAAGAGTCAGTTTGACCACTACAGCAAACAGGAGCGCTGTGCGGACCTTTGAATGGAGAGCAAAAAGGAGAGGGGGCGTGGGAGGAATTGATGGAATGAGAGAGGGTAGGGTTTAGGGTGACCGCATCACTCCATATTTTGATTGTTGGGATAAAAGTTGAGGCTTACTATCACAAAACCGAAAGCAATGATGTGACTGGCAGTAGAACACAGATTCCTCACAGATTTCTCCACGTTTTTTCTCATTGCATTTGCTACTGGTGAAACAGTCCAAAATGGTAATAGAGAAGGGGGCAATGTCCTCTGTGCACATCCAGTCAGAGCAGAAACATTACCTTGTGCAGCGTCAGACCTATGCAGCAATGGAGTGCTTTTCTGCTTTCAGTTTGAAGAAGCATGTGTTATGGAGTGGCACGGTTGTCCGCAAGAATGGATTTCAGAGAATATCAGGAAAAGCTGTACGTTTTCAACCTCAAAGAAACTAAGTGTGAGTGCATGTATGTATGTGTGTGCGCCCGGGGGTGAGTATCAGTGCGCACATATTTCAGACAGGGGAACCCTCATTCACTCTGATCCTCAGGATCCAAAAACTCAGTTTTTTTAACTTAAGGATTTCATTTAATTTTTGTGATTCCGTCATTTTGTATTACCTACCACTAGTTGGCACTGTTTAGTGTGTTGGTGTTTGTGGTGCTAATATGGCTGTTTTTCCCATGACTCCAGGCCGTTCCACTGTTTATCTCGTCCGCCGTCTCTGTGTTTATCTGTCTCCAGGACAAACGGAAGCTATTGATCAGTAGCCATTTTATCACTGTGCACTCTAAAATAACTGCACTGAAGCACACTGTCGTGTGCAGAGTGAAGTAACTGTGTATGCTTGTGGTATTCACGTAAGCTTGTTCTATTTTTTCAACCCCTCTCAGGTGTGTCCATTCATTCATTTTAGTTTTTTTTTTTTCTTGGCAGCAATTTTGTTTGTGCCACTGGTGTTGTTGCCGTGCCGGCCGATCGATAACATTCTGCTACCCCCTCATCCTTTAAGGACGTGCTTCCTGTAATGTAAACGGGGGAGGGGGGATAATTGGCTTGGCACTGTTAAATGTGATGGGGGTTCTGTGTCAGGCCATTGCCTCAGGTGGGACTGACAGTAGCTGGCTTCTCCAGGAGAGGGGTCAGTGAGAAAATACAGACTTGTGAAATCTACCCCCTTTACTCTAAACTGTATTTACCAACCGTCCTGTGTAGGTCCGTTGTCTGCATGCGTCAGTGTGAAACTGTGTCAAAGTCCAGCCCTTTCAGGAGTATTACTTATTGTCATGTCCGAGGTTGTGCGTAATATGCGTTTATGTGGACGTTTTATTTTGCTTTCCTGTCCATGTATGCTGACCGTTGCCGGTCTCACGCCTTGCCTGGCAGACAGGTGTTTCTTCTTTCCACTCCTGATGACACTAAGGATAGGACCTAAATCAGTGAGTAGTCTGCAAGTCTTGCAGTAGGCCTTCTGATTAGTTAGTCACCAGGAATGTTGCTCCTACCTATTGTAACAGGAGTACTATAGCATAGATTTACGGTGTATTCAAAGTGAAAATAAACATTTTAAAAATCAAGATTATCTATTAATGGAAAAGGGAGAAAATGTATGTGTGTTTGTGTGTGTGTGTGTGTGTGTGTGTGTGTGTGTGTGTGTGTGGGCGCATATTTTAAAGAGTCTTGAGTGACAGCTGCTTAAGTGCCTCTTGTCTGAAAAGAGGCCGTCCTGTCCTTCTCTCCCCGTAAACTCTCCGCCATGCATGCCCTGAGCCCACCCTTGACTGCCTCCCTTTCCGAATATTGTGACTGTTATTTTCTGTATGAAATTATACAATACTGATATTGTAAGAATCGTGTATAACAATTGTCATTATTCTTATTATCATATTGACTCAGACGTTATGATTATAATGTTAGCAATAATTCAGTATTCTGGTTACTTTCACTTTAAAATGCAATGAAATACATTAGTAATGATGATGATGATGATCATGACTAGACTTATCAAGATGGGGAACAGGTTATGTATGGACAACATAAAAGTGCCATATTTCTAGTATTGTTTTTTTTTCTTTATTTACTCTGCTAAGCAGCAGTTTTTAATGGCTGCTTGTGTGTTGAATAGAATTTGCAGCTGATGTGTCTTCTGGCCATAAGCTTGCTGCTTGCTGATGCTACTTCCCAAACATGTTATGTAGTTTTATTATATGAAAAAAAGAAGTTTTATTAAAATAAAATGCTACACTTATGGTTCTGTCTGAGATGACAATGTAATAAACAGATCCGTTAGCAGAACTGGGTGCCCCCCCCCCATTCCCCCCCCCAGTTTCCAGTGGTCAGATCTGAGGGAGCTACAATGCATGGGGAAAATGCACTTATTTTAATGCACCTTTGTAACACAGAAGCAAAATTAAGGCAATGTACAAGCAACGACAGGACTACAGAAGCCTTCACTTCCATATTATTCCCATCACCATCACAACAAGTAGTATGGCTGTTTTTTTTTTTTTAATATATATTTGCGATGCCCACTTTCACTCTTTCATTGTAGATTATATTCCGCCGATGCATACAGCTTCAGCCAATCACCCCCTGTGCCAAACTCTTCCTGTGGTGGTTGCTGTGTGCCAGTCTTGCTTTGTATGTGTGTCTTTGGCCTTCTGGGTGCTCTGTCTGAAGCCCTTCAAAAACCTCAATAAATACACTCAGTAAAAGCCAACAGCCCTACTGCCTCACTGTCTGTCTGGTCTCATTATCTGCTCACCCCCCCATCCCCCCCGTATGTTCTGTATATCATCTGTCTTTTGGCTTATTTTGTTTGTGTTGTTTCTCTTTTTTCTCCTCCAAAGTGCTTCTCTTCTCCAAGATATCTAACCCCATTGTGTTAGAATGCTTTGGATTGGCATGAAAAAGTAAACACATACAACACATACTTTGCTATCTGTGTGCCTATTGTATTTGTCTCTCGGTGCAAAGAATGAGAAGCTGTTCAGCACCATCACAGAATACTAATTACCCTAGATACTGTATAATTTCATTCTTAAGTAAATTCTTCTGATTCTGCACAGCAGCCCCAGAGTGAGCGTCTTCAACATGACTTCAGTTTCAGCTCAATAAATCTGTTGTGTATTTTACATAGACAGTACATTTTTATTTTTAAAACTAGCATGATATCCCCACACATGATATCCATGACGACTTTTCATTTTGACAAGTCAGCCTAAACACAGCTTTGCTAATAACTGGCTTTCTGCTAGCATGCACAACGGAGACATTATTTCACCATCACGACAAAGATAACATTATTCTGTGCCAGTAATGATTACATACCAGAGTCGTTCTTATCCACTTGAATACTTACTGAATACTGAATTGCTTTTTTTAACTTTCAATAAGATATTTCAAAACAGCAGTCCACTCTTGTGCTACTTCTGAAGTATTCATGTAATACAAGTAAACATAGAAGTATTCATGAAAGTGTATCAATTATCAAAACGGGTAGTAGGGATGTTCCACCATGGCACTGTTTCTGACCATGATCGACAGATGGCAGTGTCGGCATATATACGCAAAAAAGCTTGATTCAACCTGAAGTTCTTCAATGTTATTTTCAAGTTGTGCATCTTGCACGAAAAGGAATAACAACACAACTGCTCTTAACACTTAAACCCGTAAATTTCAAGCACATGCATGCATGCAGACAAAAGGCTTTTTACAATGCATTTTAACATTTTATTTTTAGAATCAATAACGTGAATTCATGTTCAAGTTAAACTGCCAGACACTAAAGATTAATATTTACATTCAGTTATATCCCTGAGTATAATATTCTCTGCTGTTTAATTAGTATGGATGTGACTCGAAATTTAAATCTATTTTAAATCTAACACTTTGAGACATGTTTGAGACATAAAAAGGCCATAATAGCAAACAGTGGATTCAAAAATCTGTATGGAGACACTAGTTTTCTTCAAATACTTAAACTGGGTATCTACCACATGTACGGGGGAAATGTGTAAACCGACAATGTAGTCATTTTAAGTGGGAACGTTAGTAATAGATTCAATGTCGGTCATTTAAACTCAATTAACTGTCACTTTTCTGGTGAAGCTACACAATTGATATAGTTTTGCTGTTAATAACTAAACGAATTACGTGAGTTTTAGCAGGAATACAATTATAAGCATCAGCTGCCGAGTGCGCTTTATGGATTTTACGGCGAGCAGTGGTCGCTGCCATTCTCGGCGTTTCTCCATCTGGTTTTCGGCCGTCCCGCAATCATGAAATTGGACACCTGGAAATTTTCTGTACTCATTCGCCGTCTTTTCCTCCTCCCCTCTCCTTCCTTTCCATCTTCTTATTTTCGTCGTTTTTTCTTCTTCTTTTTCAAAAACTGCATATTTGTAGGCTTAATATTTTTAATGTTGTTCCGTGGGCGGATTACTACTGTCAGGTAAATGCAACCATTAGTGGGCTATTCGCGTTAAAATTCACCCAGCTAGACAATATCCCGATGTGAATACTGACACATTTTCGACGAGAGGTTAAAGAAGAAGCGAGGGAAAAAAAACTGTGAAACCGGGAAGGGAGGAGAAACGGAGGTTGGAAAGGAAGGAGAACAGGCTAGTGTTTCCTTGTTCAAAAGGAAGAGTTTAAGAAAGTTATGGGGGCACAGTCGTCCTGACAGTGCGAAAGGTCTTTAGAGTCGCGGTATGAAAAAGAAGCGAGTGTGCTGCTGGGCGCTGGACGATTTCGTTTGGTAAGTTCCCGGTGGACGTTGTATTCTGTTTGTGCTGAAGCTGATCAGCGCCCTGAATACGTGTTCTCTCCGCACCCACAACAACAAGCAGGCTGGGCTCCTTTTGTTTGTTTTCCATATCCTTTTTTTTACCATATTATCCCCCCACCAAGCATTCATCAACCACTAAGTTTAGCCAGAACCTTAAACGCTTTTCGACATAAGACCGATAAAGCCTCATGTGCTGCCAGGCTGTCGCTTCGCACTTTACCTGGAAGCCCGTCCACACTCCAGGTATCGAGTACCGCTTTGGTACGTTCGAGAGCGGCATGGATCAAAGTGGGTCACATATAAACAAGAAATATAAAACGGATTGTGATCACGGATTGTGATCTTTTTTCCCTGTACGATTTACCATTATTGTATAAAAATGTTAATATTGAAAAAACTGCCTGCTGACGCCACATTGTAAGGAAGAATTTTTTGCAGCACATCCCAATTTGACAACTTGATGTTTTATTTTCACCTATCAGCACTTAAATATGTGTAGTCTAACAAACTGAGTATTCTTGGCTTTGAATTTTAGGATTTTACATCTTGCAATGCTGTTCTTTCTGAAAAGGATGCTCACTTTCTCCTGAGTAAGAATGTTTATTTTGTATTGTAGCTATTAAAACAAAATGTAAAGTAGGCCTATTATCTGTGTTGCTCTAGTATGAAACTGCCTTATCACAAGCAACAGGGAAGATTAGTTAGTTTCCTGTTTGGCTGTAGTTTAGGCACAGGACTGCAGAACATAAAGTAAAAGTTGTTAATTTAGTGTAAACATGGTTACATGGTCAATGCTGAAAAGTAGGCTTAATTATAGTGCATGTCTTATTTTAGAACTGCCCAGTTCAGCAATAGTTAAGGTAATTTCAGTATAAATGTACAGCATAATAGTATAATTCTATCTTGAACCTTATTAAAGTTTATCTACACTGGTCAAGCTCTCAAAAAGAAAAAAGTACTTTACAAATATTTATAAATCTGGATTTTGAAGCAGCTACATTGAGGATCCTTGTTGAAAGTGCTTCTTTTTGGCTTCTGTCTTTTTCTGTGGTGCTTCAGGTGATGTTTGTTTTTCTTTCCCCCATTTCTCCGTAGAGGGCCCTACCAAGTGACCCCATCGTATCTCAACCTTACAAGGTGTAGAATAAGGAATGGAGGGGGAGAAGGAGAGAGAGAGAGAGCAGCGAGAAGAAAAAGAAAGTGATGAAGCGGAGGACTTTGGTCAGGCTGTGGAAGGAGCAGCCACTGTCTGGCAGGAGGGGGTCAATGATGATGACCTAGGGCTGCCCATCATGCACTGGGAGGCTCTGAGTCTGCGTATTGCTGAACTAGAGAAACAGGAAGAGGAGAAGAGGGAGAAATACAAGGTCAAAAAGCTGGTTGGGATGTTGCTGTGTGTTGTTATGGTCAAACATTGTTCAATGGTGGATGTTTTTATAAATCTGAACAACATAAAACTCCATAGAACAAAACCACATTTCAGAAACGTATTTCTGATTTAATCTGTCATACCAAGGATGTAATTGGAGAAGATTGCTCCTATTTAACAGTGTGAATGGGTAAAGGGAAACTAACATGCATGAAGCCACGTAAGCAAAATGGCTGGGACAAAATGCAATAACACGAACATTTTAGGAATTTTGTCAATGTCCTAGTGTTCTGTAGCGTTGAATTGTTTGGGTAGTTCACCAGCTTTTAATAACTTTCTAATTTATGGTTTTCCAGCAACAGGAGTGTGTATCAGGGGGTTGGAGAGGGGATCGGGAGCGTGGGTGTTGGGACGATGGAGAGGAAGAGTGTAACAGCAGAATCATTGCTCTGACCTCCAGGTAATGCCCAAAGCATGCTCTTGACATGTCCATCTGACTGGAAAGCCCTTGATCTAACTTTCTCTAAATGGGTCCTTCGTAAAGGCAGTCTTTAGGTTCCTTGGACTGTTCTGTTCTGTTTTTTGTTCTATATTTTTGACATTGTAAAGTGAATTCAACCCGTAATCTCCATAAAGCTCAAGTAATCAACATACATAGTCATCAGTGTTAAGCATGAGAACAACTTCTCTTTCTGTATTTTCAGGCTCCAGAATCAGATGAACCTTCAGCTCTGCTTTATCAATAACAGTGAAAGTGAGGAAGAGGATGAAAATGAAGCCGTGCAGCAGGTAAGGATACAGGGTGACAGTCGTCATGAGGAGATGTAAGCCAGTGAGAAAATATTTGATCGACAGACGACAGCAGCAAGAATAGCTGAAGGTGTCAGGCACCCCGCTCTAAATTAAGAGCATGAAAACTCATCAATGTCGCCTCGCAGCCCCTCCAAGCCGTGCACCGGCCCCCTGCCCCGGTAAGTGGAAGCAAGTCAGGTGGTCTGAAGCAAGAAGTGAGAGCTGCACTGAGTGCACTCAGAGACAAGCTGCGAACTGAGCAGAAGGAGAAGGAGGTGAGATGGGTTGGGCACCAGGGAAGGTGGGGAAGTTGTCAGGTTGGGGAGGGCAATAACAGGAAACATAATTGCAAAAATATTCCTTTGGTGTAATAGTAATATTAATACATTTATAAATGTACACAGAGCCCAACTTCCCTTATCCCTCAGTGTGCTGCGTGCTGTGAAACCCCAATCAAGAGGAGGAAGCTAGACCTCAGCGACTTGCAGAATCTCAGCCTGCAGCAGTTGGATGCACTGAGGATTTCTCTGACCCAGAGTGTTCACGGTCAGTGTTCCAACCGTTGTTTGATTGTTCTAGGGCAGTCTTTGAGGCTGTACCAAGGGTATATATTTGGGACACTGTATACTAAAGAACTGTGTGTGTGTGTGTGTGTGTGTGTGTGTGTGTGTGTGTGTGATTTAGTCCGTACCAATGCTGAAACCAAACCTATGCCCTTGGGCTGTACCATTACTAGCTGTTATACTGGTTTTCCCTCAGCATACAAATAGTCCAGCAGTGTTGCTTGCACACACTTAGCTGTCCGTTCTTTTCCTTGTATGTGTTAACTTGTGTGACCCCTCTTCTCAGACCTTAGTTCAGAGCTGGTGGGTCGACTTTTAACCAGAGACCAGCTGCGGACCGAGCAAGATGCCATGCTTCTAGAGGTGCAAGATATGACACTGTGATGGAACCGTCCAAACTGGTCAAGAATCAAGAATAATGATGTTGCTCCATGGCTACTGCTGCTGGGTCTGGCTGACGGCAGTATCACAATGGCAGTATTAAAGTGACTGAAATGGACACTTTGTTTCTACTTTTTTGGTGATGCTCAGTATTCAGTACGAGAGCTTTGATAAACTGCATTTAATGGCAAAGACAGAAAATGGATGTGGTGCCATAGTATTGATAATTACGGAATGTGGAGTGATCCCTATATCTTTATATCGGCTATGTTTTCTTTGCTCCTTCTATATAAAAAAAATATGGTCTTACGGGACTTTCAGACTTTGCCCCTCCTTTGTGGCCTCTTTTAGTAGCTTATTTATCAAGTTCAAGATCTTTTATATGCAATAAAACATATTTTTATAATAGAATCTCTAAAATTGTTGTGTTGTTTTTGTAGGAAGCAGATTGTGTGTGGCATGGAAAGTGGTACATAAGTAGAATTAATGGATGGAGCAGTGGTTTATGGTTTGTGTATGTAAAAACAGCACCCATTGCATAATGTAAGTGTCTGAGTGCCTGATGGTACATAGTCAAATGCCTGGAGATTGTAAAGGGAACAGGACGTCCGTTTGTGCACTCACTGTTCTTTGAACTCAAAAGCAGTGGGGTAGTTAATCACAGCCCAGTTACCGCATTTATCTGCAAAACACCAGCTCAGCATAAATAAATTAGGAGAAAAAGATTAGGGTGAGGAAAGAGAAAAGTGGATCCAAATAGATACACATTGAGTTAAGAGGTTAACAGTGGCTTTCGGAATCTCCAGAATGACTTGATGTCAAGACAATGCTGGGCATGAAACCGTGCTGTGGCTGAAAGTGCACATAGGTGTGTCGCCATTTTCTGTTAAATGTTCTAGTTATGGAGCACGTCCATGATATGTTATGTTTTGTCTTCTAGAAACTGTGCTCTATGGAGAAGGATGTCCATTTAGAGGTGTGCTTTGTGGAAAGAGGCTTAGTCAAAGAGGCAACAACCCTATGTCACGTTTCGCGGGGCAGGCGAGCGAGCAAGGACGCAGAGCGGAGCCAGACGGACAGGGAAACTGGGTTTAATCCACAAACAAGGTTGACAGGCAGGAACATCACAGGAACACGTAGACATTCACAATAACAATGACCGACATCAGACTAGGGGAGACGTGGACTCTTATACACAGCCAAAACGGGGATTAACAGGACACAGGTGAAAACAATCGGGCAGGAACACAGGGTAATGAGGTGGGCGTGGCACACGGAAGGATGGAACGGAGCGGATCGTAACACCCTACATGTAGAATTTCTCCTACATTTAGGGTGGCAAGATGACCAATCAAGAGGGTCTTGCTGCGAGAGGGGGCAAACCTGGTAAAAGAACAAGCACATCCCATCAGGAGGGAACATGACCTGCTGTCCCAGTCTGTCTCACACAGCAACAGCAAGATTTTTGGCCCAAGTGAATGCATAGATATGCATGGTCAATACTGTTTAATTACACTATCACATTCAACTAAGCCATCTGTTATCTCTTTATTAGGAGTGTTACTAAATATTATGGGCCCCCCAGTCCAGACCAGTTATTTTTCCAAAATTTTCAGAGACCCTGTCTCTCCATGGCCCTTGGATTCGTCCTAACGCCCCCATCCCCCTTACATCACCCCTGCGCATCATATATCTACATTCACTCAGTATAAATATGGCTGATATCCTCTCACTTCAGTTATTTACATTTAATTATTATTCACTAACCAGATGCTCTTTTCCAGAGCCATGCACAATGTGACCAGAGGATCAAAAAATACAATGTAACACTTTTGCTATCCTAATCAGTGCAGACGCATGACAGCATTGACAATATTTATATAAACGCAGATACAATGCAGTTTAAAAGCAGCAACATCCAATCCTAATTTTCGAGATCACAATAGTAATTCACACATTCATTGCGAGTTCTGACAGATGTGTTATGTTTTAATAGTTGAATTTAAAGGCTGTAGGAAAGATGCAAATGGGGAATGGATGCATTTAATTTAGGAAGAGATAATGTATTGAATTCTTACCTTCACTATCAAAAAATAATAATAATAATAATTCATGGTGTGCAAAAATCTGCCCAGCCCATAAAATATTAAACATTTCATTCAATAAATATCAGTTCCACAATAAACTGCATACAAGTACTTGAAGGATGTTTTTCTTGAACTTTCTTACAATTTCATTTACTTAAAGTTTTCCATGACCAATGATTAACTCTATACAAATATTCAGCATTGAAAAAGATTTCCATGCAAACCTGGCCATTTATATGGTACACATAGATTACAAATGATACCCTATGTGTGAGAAGATGGCACACAGAGTTAAATTAGTAAACTACATTTTCAGCTGGATATTCTTTTATAGTATTTTTTTATTAATTTGTGTCTTTTTTTTTTTTTTTTTAAATCCAACATTTGTCTACCTGTAAACCAGCGTTTCCCAAACCAGTCCTCTGGGACTTCCAGACAATCCATGGTCTTGCTCCCTCCCAGTTTAATGTCAGACAGTCCACATTTTTGCTCCCTACCAGAGGAAGCAAAAATGTTTGGGAAACATTACTCTAAACCACCTCTGAATGCTAAAGTAATGCTAAATGTAAGCATCAATATCAGCGACACTACAGCTACCAGGACATACTTAACAAGTTGTTCCCTGGTATCGTGTGAAGGCACCTGGTGGGCATTTGTAGGAGGGCTTTAGACCAGCAATCCCACACGTTATTCTACACTTCACAGCAGAATGGAATAAAGGAGTGCTGATGGGGAGGCTATGAAATGTGGTAGAGAATGATGAAAGGGAGATGGAGGATGGGGATGAGGGTGGATTGTGAGTGGTTACTGATTGAAGAGTTAATGAAGTGAGAGAGCAACTGAATCAGCACCATCCACTTGTACCAGAGGGCAAACAGCATCAGAGATTGTGTAAGAGTCAGAGCCAGCTGAGGGAGGTGGAAGGGTGAGAGAGCAGAGGAGGAAGCAGTTTTTCAGTATGTGGAATGGGAAGAAAGTAGATGAAACAGAGTACAGGGTGACAAAATAATCGTCTTACATCCTGGAACAGTACCATGAGGCAACAACAGAACATTTTTGTGTCTGGTGAAGCTGGAAAAAGTGATCACCGGGCTTGGAACCATTGATCCTGTTGTGCAAAGGCAAGACGTCAATAAGCTTGGGAAAGCACTATCGAAAGAGTGCTGGAAAAATGGGGGGATGACAAAAAAGGACCATTTGCATCAAGAGAAAGTATTATTTTCACCATGACGACGGCCATCCCAGGACACAGAAGAGGGAATTTGACCTCCTTCTCACCCTGCAGCATTGACGAATCCTACAAGTACATTTTCCTCCCAATCTGCTACTCGTTCACTTTTGTCTTCAGTCTATCCCTGAACTCAGTGGTCCTCTACCATTCCTTCCGTCGCACCAGGCACTGGAACGCCTCCCTCATATACATGGTGAACCTAGCTTCCACCGACTTGATGTATGGACTCTCACTGCCCTTCTTGGTGGCTAGTTATGTCATGCGGGACCATTGGGTGTTTGGGGACTTCATGTGCCGCCTGGTACGGTTCCTCTTCTACTTCAACCTATACTGCAGTATCTTTTTCCTCACCTGCATCTCTGTGCACCGCTACCTGGGCATCTGCCATCCCATGAGGATAGTCACCATGGAGACAAAGCGGGCTGTCAAGGGGACATGCATTTTGGTGTGGGCCGTGGTGTTCGCGCTGACCAGCCCCATCTTTCGTTTTGCTCAGACCGGCGACCTCACCAGGGCAGCACAGAATGGTCATTTGGCGGAAAGCAAGCTTAGGCCTGGCCCAGTGGAGGTTGTTCTTAACTGCTGGGATGATGCTATTGATACGGAGATTCCGCTCTACATACCCTATGGCATAGTCCTCCACCTGCTCGGCTTTTTTGTCCCGTTTACCGTAATTGCTTGGTGTTATTCGCATGTGGTCCTGACAATCATCCGGACCTTGCGTATGCAACCCTGCCTGCAGGGGGTGGTAGAAGAAAGAAGTGCTGACTGCACAGGGGGAGGTGTCAGGAGTGGAGGGGTGTCCCTCTCCCTGGGACCGCACTCTTCTTATGTCCGGCGCCGTCGTAAATCAGTCAAAACCATCATCACCATCATCCTGCTGTTTGCACTGTGCTTCTTTCCCTTTCATGTTACACGAACCATCTTCTTCATTCTCAAAGTGACCAGCGGGGTGGAGTGCCACACCATGAGGACGGTCTCCATCTGTTACAAGATCACCAGGCCGCTGGCTTCATTCAATGCCTGGCTCAATGCACTGCTGTATTTCCTGACTAAGGAGAAAGGGGCTCAGTGCTGCCCCTCACCTGATCCCGCTCTTCATGGCCTCCTTTGGCCCCTAAGGGCATTCGGTAGAGGGGGAGAGGAAGAAGAAGGTGGTGGGGAAGTAGTGGACAATAAAGGAAATGAGTCTAAATCTTCAGGAAACACATTTCGGGGGCTGGCATAAGTAAAATTTTGAGCCAAACAAACTGGGGGATATACTGAATATTTCACAAATCTGGATGTGAATGATTATAGGAAAAGATGAATGATTGGAGCTGAGACACTTTTTATAGCAAAAGAAGACTATTTTTACATCAGAGAAATTATTTAGAAATTACAATGGAAAATTCCTGTAGTATCATTTCTTAAAATGCTAGTCTTTGACACTTTTAAAGCTTAGAAGTGCAGCTTTAAACCTATGGCAGACAAAACCATGGATGTTATTTGATATTGATTCCATGTCAAGATATAATGTCAAATTTGTCCTGTACATTGTGTACCTTTTTATACGGACCTTGTTAGCAATATTTCCAGTTTCTTTTGCTGAAACATCATTGCTTATATGTCATGTAAATATAAATGGGTTATGTAGTGTGTATATAATGTGATATGATTTTAATTTTGATTATTTGCTTTTAATGTTATAATGGAGGAACAGAGTTGTATTTATGTGAAATCTAGTACAAGTCATATTATTTAAGGCTAAAAGAAATACCAGGTTAATGATCTGCTTGGAAAACAAAGTTTAACGAGTGTAATATTGCTGAGCATTCATAAATACACAGGATATGCATAAAACACAAAAAGCAGTGATTCATTTTGTTTATCATGACTTACGTTTACACGCAACAAAATGCCTTTGACACAGTTCAAGTTATATCTCATGGGCTCATGACTTTTCTACCCATTCACAAAAAGTACAAGTATTTAGATTGTTCTCACTCAGACTGACCTGACAGTGCTTCTGGCATTCTTTCCTTGGAGCACGTGTAATGACAGAAGCACACAGGAACTGTAAGTAAAGCTACTTTGCCTTTCCGATTGCCCTAATTACTAAGGAGTAGATGATCCATGACAACCACAACAGCAAATATTGCTGTTGCCTTTGAGATCCTTGGCAAATGATTAAACTGAAAATGGCTTACAGGATTCAGTGCCCCACTAGCCAGGCAGAGAGAAGAAATGCTTTTAAAAATTACCTTTTAAAACTTGTGCTAGCATGTCCCCAATGTGTTTTGTCGGCACGTTTGCATAAATGCTTCTGTCTTTCCCCTAATAAACCCGAGTCATTAGTTTTAGCACATTTTTGTGGTGAAACTCTGAATAGGATATGGCAAACTTTGGAATGTTTTGACATAAGAGACAAGGTTGTGCTGTGTAGTAGCCTATTCTAAAGCTGGACAGAAGAATATGTGTGGGCAAATTTTTACAGGTCAAAATCTAAATTGTACAAGAAAACCAAAATAAATGCAGACATATTATTTCCTTCAAATCAAGTTGTGAGATCTACCCCCTGTAACAAAAATACCAAGGCTCTGAAGTTCATATTTTTTTATTTATTGTCAGATGCATCGCAAGTATCACTGCCGTTAAGTTCTATGGTAGATGGTAAACATCAATAAATATAAACTATACAGAAAATATAAAGTGCACGCAATAACCATGTTACTGTGAAGTTACAAAAATAATGGGTTTAATTAATTATTAATCAATAATTTATCCTTCAACATTATGCAATTCTATTGTCCATCAATCAATACTTGCAGTAATTAAACGTTTCATTGCCTCGACGTCTCTGTACAGCTGGTTTACTAGTCACCGAGCACGACCACTGCGCTGCTCTCGAATCGACCTGCAGTATCTTCACTGGTCAGCAAGAGGCGTAGTTTCACCGACCACTACAGGCCACTGATTGGTACGTCTTGCAACGACCGTAGCTATGGAGGAAAAAACACTTTAGCTGCCTAAATTTATATTTATACGGTTGTTTAGTGGTTTCGTGGAGGAGGCGGGGCATAGGCGGAAGAGTTAAATTAATACACAGTATAGTTGTACTGTTATATTTAAACGTTACGTAGAATTCAAAGCTGTAGTTTATATTTTAAAATATATACTGGCTTTTAACTTCTCAGGAGTTTCTGATTGACTGTGAGATGGAAACTTGTTTCATCGATAGACCGACGTCGACAGATATATCGCCAGTTGATTGCCTAGAGCTACCTGATAAAACATTTAGCCAGGTTTGTTAATTTTGCAAGTTCGTCATATTCGCGGTAGCATGCAAAATGTTTTGACCTAGAATATTTACTTCAGTAATGTTTCCTGGATTGGCTACCTATGCAAGTTAGCTGGGTAAGTTAGATATTGCCGTAGCGGTTCATCAGAGTAATACACGTAGCCAGCTAGCATAGATATTGCTAGCTCCGGACCATTGGCCCTAGTTAGCCAGCCAGCTAGCTAGAATTTAGCTCAGGATCCGAGCTGAGGTGTTGCTTTCACTATCTACCAAAAATGCGATAGAAGGGGAGGAATGGGGAGAGTATCCCGCTGATTCAGCCAGCGGTCCCGTTTGGACCAAAGGTTCTGGGTGAGGCCTGCAGGTCGGGCTTTCGCCGGACTACAGTGATACATTCTGACCGAGAGAGAAAGAGGTAGGGGGCCAGCTTTAGCAGCAGTGAACTCGAAGGCCTAGGTGCACGGAATGGAACGGATGGAAATTGACCAGTGCGCAGGCGCGACTGTGGCTACTGGAGGCGGGGCTCTGCGAAGGTCGAACAGCGCCCCCATGATTACTGGTGTCAGGTGAGGGAAGTACAGGTTGCTGCTTAGCTCGGCAAATGGACTGCAGTTAATTAACGAAATAACTTAAAGTTTTGTGTGTTCATTACTTAAGTCAATCCCTAATCATTGAAATAATTTTATTCAACAATGTATTTTTCAATATTTGAACTTCACATGTTTATATTTTACTGTATATTATGAGAAACATAGACATGCATTAGGGTTTTTTCCTCATTACTGCTACATACGCCTCACCTTCTTTACCTCCACTTTTCCATATCTATCTTACCATCCCTTATTTCTTGCCATATGCACCATGCCTCACTGTTTCCCTGGAAACTTCCAGCAGCGATGGGATGGCAGTGTTCAGCTCAGCTGCTTCTGCCCGTTGTCGGCGGAGCAGTGTGTCTGTGAACCCCAGCTGCCCTGGCCTGGTCAGTACCTCTGCCTCCATGTGGGTCGACTGTCATTTATTTGGCATGGCATAGTTGCATTTATGCATCATTCTCTTAGTCTTGATTTCAGGATTTGACTATGCAGTGGGTTAACATTACTTCAGGGAAAAGTACATATTATTCAGAAACAGATGGATTCTCATTTGTGGGGTAGTACGGTATTCCCCAAAGACACCCAGAAAACAATTTACCTTCTAGTTTCAGGCGCTTCCTCTGTCCCCTTTTCCGACGTCCATAGAGAGACCAGCTCCCCAAAGGCAGGTAAGTGGTCTTGAGAGAGATGTTACGTAAACTCAGGAGTTAAAGCCATTTTCAAAAAATTGTATATTAAAATTGTTTTGCATTAAGTTTAAATGTGGTTTTAAAAAGTGTGCGCAGTTGTGTGCCTTGGCTTAACCTGGAAACGACACCTGCCAACAGTGTCTATTTTTCAGGATGAAAGCATGGAACTCAGCTTGCGTGGGAACCTAAGGCAAAGGTATTGGGCAATATTTCTCTTGACTGATCTTAAATAAGTTAATTAAATATTAACATAATTTGTTTTTGTTTTTTTTTCCCCAGGAGCATTTACGAATAGCTTTTTTTAGTATTACGGATGTATATTGCTACTAAAAATTGGTAGAAGGATTATCATAAGAAGTTACATTTTTTTGGAACATTTAACATTTATCTTTTAACATTTATTATAACTACTCTTTAGCAGTAGGTTTTCATTGTCAGATTATTAGATTAGATTAGTTGCATTGAGGGTGGACTGTTCTTCTGCAGTGGGCATGTGTGTCTGTTGTGGCTTCTGGTTGAAAGTAATGGAAAATAATTATTACTGTATGTTTAGGTTGTAATTATTTTGTGACATTTTGTTTTATTTGTCAAAGTGCTTCCCCTTTGGTGCCCCTTCCACCAATCACACACTGGCATGATCACATTGATCAGGTGAGATGGACCAAGAGCATTCATTCACTGCAGTCATTTATGATTGAACTGAGAAAAGTTGAAATAAAATGATGAAATTTGCTGACTTCCTGTCCTTAAAACACAGGGAGTCCATTCTCTGGACAGTGGCGTTACACCAAATTCATCACCTAGTCCAACAAGGAGATTCAAAAAGTAAGCTTGAATTATGTGCAAGCAACACTTGGATCTGCTTTTAATAACAACATTTCAGTTAAGCCTGTTTCTTGTCAGTATGAGGTTATAACCACACTGCACTGCGGTCTGAGAAGTTTTCTTTCACCAGCAGGGCAGCCCTGACCACTGCTGTAAGATGGCCTGTTTTAACACCGCTCAAAAGGAAAGGTGAGAGAGCCCCTTTCATTGGTCACAATCAGGATTATGCCCTGGAGACAGCTCTTTACCCATTGACATCAAGATGATAACTGTCAGTTACCAAAACAAAAACACTGAATTTTAGCAAAATCATCTGTTCATAAGATCTGTTTTGCAAGTTGCATTTGCCAGTTTTATTGATTTGCATTACATTAAGGGGCAGCATGTGACTCAGTGGGCTAAGTCTGTGTACCATAATCACAAGGTCGCAGGTTCAAACCCAGCCTCAGCATGTCTGCAGGTCCTTGAGCAAGACCCTTAACCCCCAGCTCCCTGGGCGCCCCAACAGGTGGCAGCCCTTCGCGGACAGCTTGCTCTACAATGAGCAAGTTGAGGTAGGCGTAAAAAAGAATTTCCCCACAGGGATCAATAAAGTTGTGATTATTATTATTATTACTTGCCTAGCCTGTCATTACAATATACAAATACGGCATTTTCATATTCTAAATTAATGACTGGATTGTTTTACTGGATTGCTACCTGGCTGGTTAATTCAATAGCCAAGGCTGCAAACAAAGAAAACATTATTTTCTTGTTATTTGGGCTAAATGTCGGGCAATATGTATGACAGGTTTATAAGTACCTTGCATCTGAAAAGTTGTTTTTTCTTTCATTTGATAATTTTTTGCCATACCCAAATGTTCCTTCCTCCATTGACCAGATCAGAAAAGCTCATTTGCCTGCTAGCTTCCTCCATGTGATTCTCATGTCAGCATTATAGGTGATATCTAGAAATTATTTTAAGGCTCAGGGCTGCTTTTTATAACAAAAGGTCATTTTTTGTCAATTACATTGTCGCTGCTTGTATTGTACATGGGTGTGGGGTGGGCCAGGATACCCTGGCAGATTCACATCCCCCCAAGATGAAGTTAGGGGCCCAAGATGACATTTTGATACGGGGGCCCTTGACTGTAAACAAGTCATGACTTTTGAACTGAAACATGGAGAACAAGTCTACTGAGTACAAAATAGAAAGAAAACATTGCAATAGCAAGTCCTTCGTGGCTCTATGTTAGAAATGTATATAAATGCACATAACAGGTTTAGAATGCAAAACGTTTGTGAGATAATTTTGTTGATGTTTTAAAACACAGTTGCTGCCAACTTTGCACTTACCCCTGATTTTGCTTTCTAGGAGGTGTCGAGTCCGATGGCCCACCCAAGAAACTCTTTGTTGCTGGAGTAACCGAATCTCCCCATGTTGCTGGTTACACAGTAAGGTCAGAATCCAATTTCAGTAGTAGTACATGCAGGCAGAACTATATAATATGTAACATTAAATGTAGTTATACAGTTAATACATTTACTTGTTTATTTGTACTTTTATAATCGAATGTAGCTGAAACAATGTAAAATGTTGTTCATGTTTCTTTTTTCGGTAACACTTTACTTGACGAGGTACAAGAACTTAGTAAAAATTCAGTTATTACTTCAGTACAAATCATGAATAGATTATAAACAAATATAGTCACTACTTCAGATGGTACCACTTTACAATAACTGCCACTTGTAAATGATAGTAACTCATCAATAAAAACAAAACTGTTAATAAAAACATAACGTTTAAAATTGTCTGTTAATAATTTGCAAAGCATTACAACCTAATTCATAACCAGATTATAAACCATTCATAAATGCTTTATATGGGTAGTCTTATTGTAAAGAGTGGCACTCTTCAGATATAAGATGCGTCATGATTTATTAATACATAAGTAAGAGCATACTTCTCTATTATTTGTGCCCTGTGAAGTGTTACTCTTTTTTTCTCTCTTCCCTTTTCCTTTCTCTGCTCACCCAGTGTCTCCCACCCAGCTGACAGTCCCCAGGGTGATGGGTCCACATCAGCCACGACACAGGGCAGCCCCCGGTCATGCCACCCCAATCATCCCAGCCTCTAGACAACGGACCATATATGTACCACTTGTAGAGACAAAGGCAGGCTTCTGAGGCAGTCAGAAGGTGATAACTGGGCTGGTTTAGACAGAATGAGAGCTGACGTCCCTGCACAGTAACAGTGCTAAAGTTCCGAAAATATTGCACCGTATCACGCTTGAGCGTTGTACTGTCACAGTGTGTAGTCATAGCTACTGTCAGTTGGCCTGTAACCAGCCAGAGGTTTTTCAGGTTTTACACACAGTACAGTACAACAGTACTTTCATTTCCTCCTCAGGCTAAAATGGTTTCTTATGTTTACCCTGCAGAGCCCCTACATATAAAAGGCAATAATGCATTGCTGTTGAAGACATAAAAGCCATTTTTCTACCAAAAAAAAGGGGGAAAGAAATTGACATTAATGGCAAATGTCCATTGGACAAAAAGGAATCTTGATAATCCTTTGAATGGGTTATGTCTGTATTTTTTTAGGTTGTGTATACATTTACTTTGTACATATACTGGACAGAAGTTCTGTGTTTTGACCTCAGTATTTGTGACTAATGAGGTTTGCATTCCTCATTGGGCAGGGCTGTCTGGAGCGAAGCATTTAATGGTCTGCTCAAATGCAGGACATTACGTTTTTTCTATTATGTAAAAAAAGCAGAGAATCTGCAATGCGAAGATGGAATCATAAGTTTCTGACATATTCTTGCAAGTAATTTGCCTGTTAGCTTTTCTAAATACTTAAATATAACAAAGTTTTTTTTTCCTTTCAGATTCAGGTTTGCTCCACAATTAAACAGCATGTCACATAAATTTGTCTAGTTTTTGGATATTACTTTATTTTATATATCATTCACACAGTGTCTTGATAATCTAATTTTGCCGAAATATTTCTTTGCTTTGTTTTAATGGAGCAGGTTTTATACAGGAGCTAATACTACGTGACACCTGACATTTGTCCTTTTCTTGATATGAGAAGGACCCACTTTCAGAATCAGCCTGAATTAGCCAAGAGCAAAATATCTGTTCACCTGTTGTAACATGTAAATGCTCATTTGTGTCTGTGTGTGTGTAGATATACACATAAACAACATACAACAAAACATTGATTGATAGCCTCCCCAAAAATAATGTAGTAACTTGCATGACAACTAATAATGGCAATAACATTCATTCTGGTGTTTCTGCTGTGTTATGGAAGCAACATGTTAGCTAAATTGCTGTAAAAATTATGTATATGTACTTATTAATCAGATTATCTTCAGTTTATCATGAAGTAGTAGAAGAAACACATGAGAAACATATTCCAGGGCTGTTCTAAGGTGTTCCAGTGACTAATATGTGACTGCATATTTCTGGTCTGTTTAAGTAACAGGAAAATCATTTTTTACAAGGTTTGTTGGCCAAAATGCATGTATACATTGTCATTCATATTTTAACAAATATTCAAAACTCCATGAATATAACTTCCACTACTGGAAAACACAGAATCTGCACATTTGCCATCAAGAATGGCATTTCGTATGTGTTTGAGATTTGTAAATAGGTTTGAATAGGATCAAGTATTTTTATGAACTTGCAAGATTTAAAAAAAAAATCATTCCTCGGTCTTTCATTCATGTGATGCGAAGTGTGTCATGTTTAACAGAAAAATTATACACTTGTTAAATATATAAATATTATATATTAATAAAAACATGAAAATTAAGCAGCAGTGGACTGTCTGTCAGTCTGTGTCACTGTTACCTCACAGGAAGAAGGTCCTGGATTTGATACCCAGGTCACCCAGTGTGCCTTTCTGTGTGAAGTTTGCATGTTCTCCTTGCATGCGTGGGTTTCCTCCCACAGTCCAATGACATGTAGATTGTGCATAGGTGTGAATGTGAGTGTGTTTGTCTATGTTTGTCTGTGTTGGCGCTGTGGTGGACTGGCGACCTGCTCAGGGTGTACCTCTTGCCCAAAGATACTGGGATTAGCTCCAGCTTCCCCATGGTCCAATTGGATAAAGCGGTATAGATAATGGGTGGATGGATGGATGGACTGTTTGTCACTTTTATAGAATGGAGACAATGCTTTCCTGAAAAAATATTTGGGTGCCAAAGGTCAGGTCTTGCTATTCAACATTGATGGAGCAACATCCTGTCTAGCTGTGCATGTATAGTCTCCAAATATACACTAAGAAAAATGTGGGCATCTCACTAGTACTAGTTCATTTTGCATTACCAAGTTATTTTAAACTGACATATGGGGAGTGACTCGATCAGTCACAGAGAAATCTGTACAAATCCTAACAAGGCATATCGCTTGGCTGTTATAACAAAAAAATATATATGGTAATCTAGCAGAATATGAACAGACATAAAATTCATAATGTAATACACAAAACAAAAACGTGTTCTTATAATGCCTTCAATCCTAACTGTGATTCTTGATAAGATATTTAAAATAAAAGTATTGTAAGCATACACTGACTACATGTTGACCTAACCCCCACCCCCAAACCTGACCAGGATAAGCATTATTATTTGACTATTATTAAATCAAATAATAATGGTATAATAAAAATGCCAGAGGACTACAAAAAAGACACAAAGATCAGTTAGAGTAGCAATGTTTGTAATTTTTCAACCAATGCATAAAATAGGAACATTGTCAAAAAAGAGGGAAGTTTACGTACATACATAAACAAATTCTGTACCTTACCAGCAGCCTACACAGGGATTTACAGTATATTATTTCTAAATATAAATGTTCCTAAGTGTTACTTGCATTTAGGAATCAGATTTCCCAGTAATTTATACCACAAGGAAGAACATCTCTCACATCTCACAATCAATGCTAATGACTATATTGCAGAACTGGTTTCCATTTAGCAAGTTAATTTAATTAGTCCGTTACCCTGTAAGAGAAATAGCGGTGTTTCCGCTGGCAACACAATAAACAGAAACACAATATGTTATATATGCCATAAGCATAAAATATAAAACACATATTTCAAATAAATATTAAATATCATATGCTTATTCTCAATTGCGTAGTATTTGAATACTATACTGTTTTTGGAATAAGTAACAGACCAGTGGAAAATACACGTT
>JAODKF010000002.1:12840383-12851763 GCA_026779585.1 Mormyrus proboscirostris | reverse complement strand
TATATATAATCATATAGCTAAGTTACTGTTCAAACAGTGAACAAAGTAACTGAGACTGCAGTATCGTTTTGCTGGCTTTAGGGGGAGACAAAATCCCTCATCCATGATTTCCCGGCAGATGGAATTCAAAAGAAAACGCCTGTAGATCGTTTCCCGTGTTGCACTGCGGTGAGGACAAACAGTCATTTTAATTAAACAAAAAATAAATAAAAATTATTAAACTAAATTTATGAGAAAATAACCGGCTGAATTGTTAAATATATCTGAAATGCACATAATTAGACGGATAAAAAATTATAATTTAGCCGTCATAATTTTAATTTCTTTTTTTTGCCTTTAACGCCTTGTGACCAGAGTGGTAGAGGAACCGAGGCTACGCCTTGGCGCCATTTTCAAATTGTGTCGTGTCAGAGACTGATAACCAGGATTGAAAAACACATAGAATAATTTTCTTAAGTATGTGTTCTAATACATTAAGACGAAAAATATTTCTTATAAATTCCTATTTTTTGGAGTGATTTTGGAAGCATGATCCTTTAACCCAAAGGTAAGAGCTTTTTTACGTTTTAATTATTGCAGAAACTGGGTTCTGTTTTATAATAAATTGCGAATTTTAATGATCAGTCCAATTATTATTAGGAACTACTATACTTAGACAGTTGACGTTAGGCACATGAAATAGGCAACATACAATATCTTTGAAATCCCTCCACTATTCAGCAATTTAAATGGTCAGATGTGTGTATGTATGAAATCTGAGTATACATTTGACTTTTTTCCTGTTTTTTACATGGATGATTGTCTGTTTACACTGACCAGCCTGCTAACAGGCTGCCTGTATCGCCGGGCCTGTCTGTCTCTGTCACTCCAGCTCACACACCCCTCCCCGAAACTACCCTCTCGAAACTCCGCACTCCACCCCTGTGCCATGGATAAATTCAATATTTTTGTAATCCACAATTACGGAATTGGCCTCGTGTATTGGTTATAGTTTAATTATAGGATTTAAATGGGGGCTAGATACCTGAAACGATGATCGCAGGCAACTGTCAATTACAGTTTATATTTTTAATTTAAATAATAAGTGTTTCGTTTAAAAAGATGACCGTCTTCAAATATGTTGGCCACGATTTTAACTGATACATATTTCTTGTCTTTACAAAACGCTGTAAACTATACAGTGCAACAGTGCAAACTATACAGATAACTTAATTTGGAAGCTAAAAACCCGACCTGCGCTGGCCTCGGACCGTTTAGGTTTCAGCTATAGAAATCGCAGCATTCAATGTTTTTAAGCTGACCACTTATAATATTAAGTATAATAATAATAACAATAGATTAGAAACGATTAGAAAATTAAATGACTGTGTACCTGCTTATGTTAAAGACAAAAATCTGAATAACGGGAATAAAAGAAGAAACGTAGTTAGTGACCAGCAGCTGTCATGATAAGTTGACACATCTTGTTACTTTGGAAAAGGTATTTAAAATAAACGCCAGTTTAGTTTTCATGATGTAAAATACCCCCTTTAAAAAAGTAGCCTATGTATCCCATTTTAAAGAATAACGGGAAGCAGGGAACAAAGCAAATTAGCATTATTGCATACTAGTAACACAACACCTGTCAGCAATATTAAGTTAACGGTTTTGGTTAGCTGTTTAGTTTGGCTAGTTACCGGTTACCTTTTATTATGTTGTCTAAAGTTCTGATAAAGAAGTAGGTTATTTGGGAACATTTGATTGAACAAGTTATTCTAAGTTGCAAAATTAGTTATATTAGTGAGGTAATAATGTGACGTGAATTTGGAGGTGGACACCTTTGTTACAAAACATGTAATCCACCGGTGTATTTCTTATATTCTTTATATAATTTATATTATTAGTATTAATGCTGTCATATATGATATGTATAATCAATTACTGCTTGAAATTTAAATATTATTATACAACGTACTGAGTTATACTGTATGTAGTGCGAGGGAAGGTTTTAGCGTTAAGTCTATTTTATAGCTAAAGGTGTGTGTCTGAGTGAATGAGAGAGAGAGAGAGAGAGAGAGAGAGAGTGAGTAGTAGTGAGTGAACGAATGTGCGAATCCGTCGTGATGCTCAGTACTCCGGTGCAGCATTGAAAACAAATGTAGTATTTATTTTTCAGTAGTGCAAAATTAAAATTCCGGGTTTTGCAACATTTGTGCTTTAATCTCTCTTAATTTAGTTTTCAGTAAAAGAAATAATACTTATTTATATAAGAGCATATATATTGCATTTTATGGCAAATATTATAATATGTTTCCTGATAGTGCGTTTGTTCTTCCTGGTATGATCTACACATACTGGGGTGAAATAAAGTATTTGTAATGTACATTTAGATAATATGGAATAGTGATCTGATTTTTACTTGTCAACGGATGTTTCAGCCCATTGGTGCCACCGTGTTGACAGTGGTTTCGCAAGAACATATAACAAAATCAGATTTTAAAATTTAATATGCTATGTAAGTATCGCCAATGTCATACATAGCATGTATTAAGGAAAAAATAGGGTGCTTTTAGATTGTGTGATTGAACATATTTTTAAAGAGGATTCATTACATCTGTATGACTTTATAAATATCCTGTCTTTTTTGTTTGTTTTTTGCCTAACATGATCAGATGGAGTACATGCAGATTGTGTCTAAATGTCATGTGTGGTTTAAAACCTATGTTTTGTCTGATTTTTATACTTGTGTAAACTGGTGTAGTCAATGCTTTGAAGGACTCGGAAATAGTTAATTCTTACGTTCTGATTGTGTGTGCTTTTCAGTGAACCTGTAAACTGGTATAGCCTTTATTAATTAACAGGAAAAGGACAGGATATTTCATAGGTATGAAATTATTTTTTTTCCTTGTAAGGTAATCTTTAGTGGTTGTGATATAAAATCATTTTTATAATTGGAACATTGTCTCTTCAAATAAATGAGCACTGATCTATGTATATTCTTTTTGGTATAGGCAGCAAAAAAAGTGTTCTGACTTGTAGATTTCTCTGTGTATGTTTGTGTGTGTCTCTGCGTGTGTATGTGTGTGTAAATGACTAGCTTCCATTCAGTAAATCTATCTGTAGAATCAGATGTACATTTTCCTCACTATGTGAGTTTGGCCTTGTATGGCGTACAGGGTTTGGGGAATTAGAGAGCTGAGTGTTATGCTTCCTGAAATGACAAACAAAAGAAAATCAAATTTATTTGTAAATAACACCTACCTCCATATCATTCGTATATCAGTATCATCTTCTGTCACGTCCGTTTCTTCCCCTTATTAAATTGTACCTGAACTGAGACCAAGTTGGGAAGGCTTGTCCTTGTTTTTGGATGTGGTTTTATTTGTGTTTATGTAGAAAATCAGAAGGGACATGTGCACACGCATGCACCACAGTTCATTTTTTGCATGACCACAGAGTTGCATGTTCTCTGTGTTAACACCCCCCCCCCCCAACCACCCCCCCGTTTGAATGCCTTGGCAAGCGTACAGGAAGCGAGGCAAGCCTGGTAGCACTGGTGTAGCCCAGGCACCGAGCACTACAAAAATAATTTTTTGCCTGGAGATGGTTGTAGCAGTTGCCCCAAAATTTCACACGGTTCTTCTACACCCTTAGAAGAGCCCACTAATTTTTTTTTCAGATTTTTTCAACGACCCGAAAAGGTTGATTTTAAATGTAGAAAGTGATGGCCTGGGAAAAAGGCTACAGCCCCTACTCTTTATGCCTACCCAGCTTCCCAGCAGCCTCACTCAGCTGCAACAGAGCAGGAGCAGCACACCACTGGACGTCTGCTTTCTGAAGTGGAGAAGGAAGGAATGGGGCCAGGGAGACTGACAGAAGGTGGTAGGGTTGGGCCCAGGAAAAGGGGGGTTAGGGACGAAGTATTAGGCTTGCCCCCCCAAATCAGAAAAGGAAACCCTAAGCTTTGCTGGACGGTCTCTCTGCTACTCCATCTGGACTGGGAAGCCCTATTGTTTTGTTAAGTTCATTTAAATTTTTTATTATTTCCATTGGTTAATAATATTATTTATTTATTCAAGCTTTTAGCAAAATAATGATACATATTTATGTATTGGTTTATAAATTATGATGACTTGTTCTTCGATCAGCAAAGATAGGTTGGTTATTATTAGAGCTTATTGTTAGTTATTTTGAGTAGTGTATGTAGTATGCTGGTAAAACGTGATGAATTAAGAGAAAGGGGTACATTAAGGATAATATCGAGACTGGCTTTTTGTAATGTATATTAAGTTAAGGAAAATGTTTTATTTTATTGCTCTGACAAAGTGCATGACAGACTGGTTGGACTCTGCTGGTTTTGTGCTAAGAGTAATTGGCTGTTTTCCTCTTCTATTCCTGTTTTATCTTTTGCTGATAATGTGAAAAAGGACCAGAGGTAAGTGACGATCTTTATTTCCTTCCTGTTTCCCCATATGTTAGCTCAAAGAGCTACAGGGTCAGATTATGGGAGAAGGCCAGTCAGTGGTAATTTTTAATCTAATCCATATTTCTCCCCTCTTCATTATCCTTTTTTCTTGTGGTTACAGGCATCTAGTTAACACATATACTACAACAGTGCTAACTTGATAACTACAATAGAAAACCAAGCATAAAAATGAACTCTGTCATTTTCAGCCTTGCACTGTAGCTTTAAAAAAATTCATGGTTGGGCCTATTCTTTGTAGATAACCCAATAAATTGGGTTTTTATAGATTTTTTTGCTTGTTTTTTCCATAATGATTAAAAAAATAATCTGAAGACGAATATTTTTCTTTGTATACCTCACTAAAAATTTGCTTCAGTTTAAAACTGACTTCTGTGTGCGTGTGGTGTGTGTGAAAGGTTCTAATTTTAAAAAAATCTTATTTTATTTAGTGTTTCTGGAAGAATGTAATGCAAACAGATTTTAATACGTTTGTTTATTTTTTTCCACTTTGACTTTTGTGTTAGTTACTGTGATTGTTTGCTAGTACATTATGTTGTACGTGGTGTTCTTTGGACATATATATTTTTATCAAAAAAGTCAGACATTTCCTGTGTGCTATACTTTAATGATACTTGTTTATTAACTTGATTTTTTGCCACATTTTGATTGTTGTTTGATGTGCATGGTTCAGGCAGCGCCTGCTTAACATAAATATATACTGAATATGCCCCCAGGTTGCCTTTGCCTGTGGTACCCAGTATGGGGAATGTCTCCCTAGTACCTTGCTGTTACGTCAATGGCAGAGTTAGGGTGGAGCTGTTAGATAGGCAAACACTTGTTAACAAGTTATGACACACAGTTTCACTCATGTATGCACAAATTATTGCACACATACACCTGGAATGTATACTCTGAGGGCCATTGAGTCTCTAGAGATTACCTCAGCAAGATATGTGCAATCTAACATAAAGAAGCTTTTTGTCTTTTTGTACTCAAACATTTTCTAGTATAGTACAACATGTGTATTTCATCTTTTAATGTGATTTCAGTATTGACTAAATTAGCTTTGTTATAGAAACCTAGATAAAACACCCACCTTCCAGAAAAATTATCCCAGTATAAAAAAAGTTTCACTTTAAAACATTTTAGGTCTTCAGAATAGAATGTATGTTGATGTATTAAATGTTGCCTATTGGTGGGTGGATTTATTTTTAATCCATATTCGCATAATTTATGGATAAACGTTTTAATGTAAATATACAAACCTATATAATTTTGATTTCTAGCTATTTGCAACAATATGAAAATATTTGACTTTTTTGGTAAATACAATTTTATACTTTTTTCACAGAATTATATTAAATTCTGTTTAAAAGGTAAGACAAGCTCTTGTTTATTCTTGTGGTGCAGACCAAACAGTCACGTTTTTCAGTCATGTTGACTGAATGTGTGGTAGTGGTTTCTGCTTGTGATTTTTGTCATTACACTGCAACTTTTGGCTGTAGCTTCCCCCTCCCCCATTTATTCTTATTGCCCTCCATTTTGTGGTAAGACTATAATTAGCTGGATCTTTCAAAGAGGATCAAGAACCAATATAGCATAAGTCTGAATTTGCTATAAATTATTTTTTTGTTGGGTTTCAGTTACCATGATGAAAATGTTTGAAGTTCATTTTAAAACTTAAAAGAATATATTTACCTGTCTGTCCAGATGTTGTTCTGCATGTGTAACACACTGGTGTAATGTGGAAGGGGCTTGTTAGTTGGAGTTCTGTGGACCAGTCCATGTCCCTGCCCCTAGTGTACCCTCTAGCAGCACATCATAGTTTGAAGGCACCCAGAACACTTCCAAACCATAGTGTGCTGCTACTGGGAACACTGGGAACAACATGTAACTGAGGTCAGGCTTCCAAGGGTACAGCTTCCTGGTGTAAAGCTACTGTGGATATGTAGGTATGGGCTAACAGCTGTCCATGCTATGTAAACAAAAATGTGTGTATGTAAAATTTAGTTTGCATGTATTGTTCACTTTATATAACTTTATACTTTTGTTAAATTGAATGAGTGAGAATTTACTAGTTTAGAACAATGCTATTTTTTTCTTTTGAGGATTTATATTTTTAAAAAAGTGTAGCTCATTGAAATCATTTTGTTTTCACAAGTAGAAAATGCTACTTTTAAACTTATGGATTCTGACTGATTAGTAAGTTGGTGCTCAAAGGGAACAGACTGTGCCTTTTCTCCCCTTTAATTTTTTATTTTTTTTTTGCTGTTGCAATTGGTTAAATCTCAAATGAAAACTTTGATTCAGTTAGCAAACCAATAAAAGTAAATGTATTGCATCTGGTTTGAAGTGTGAGGCATTTTTGTCTCAGGCCATCTCCATGGCAGCAGCCATGCCAATGGTGTGCCTGGCTGTAGCAGCACATCAATATTGGTAGCTGCCCTCCTTGGACTGCCAGTGTGATCGTGCTGCTTCTGTCAGCCACACAGGGTCTACAGCTGGTCTGCTACTTCAGGTGGGACGGGGACTGCTTCAGGGTCATGGGACTAGCAATGATTGAAAATGTAATCGTAACATGCAAATGCTTCAAATGTAATCGTAACATGCATACATCCATGGAACTGTAGTGAACAAACATTTGCATGATAAGTTAGGACATACTGCCCACTCTAGTAGCATTCCTTTTAGCATTAAGCTACTTTTTATATGGTGCTGTGTCTTTCAGTTCAGGAGCAAATCCTTGTAGTAACTGATGTTCATTCATATACACATGTTTTCAGAAGTCAAACCAGATTTTAAGTTTGTGCATGTAAAACAATCAATGCAATGCAGTGTAGGCTAGCTGTTTTAATGTAAGCTTTCGTGAACTGGGGTATGTACATTTTTGCATTAGTTCTTTCCTGAATATATACTTCAACTGTATACAATTAAAATGGTAATTAATGGTCAGTTTCATTTCAATAAATACAATTAATTTTGGAATGTTGTATATATATTGTACTTAACTGTTAGATAATACCACGGAAGTGTGACTTCAAAGAAAAATACACTACTTCACACTGTGGTATACATTCAGTTGAAAGTTCTTTATTTATTATAAAGTTAACAAGGCATAAAAAATTGTAATACATGTAGAAAAATATCCAAAAGATTTCTGTCAAGCAAAGGACTTGGTGTTACCAGTCAAAAACATGTGTGTTAATTAACATTACCAAGTAACATTAAAGTTATTGCTTAAAAATGTCTGTGACACATTTCCATATTTGCACAAACACTGCACTGACATCATTTCTTCATGCCAGTCATTCCACTAGGAACCCAATTCAGTCCGGTGGTAGGAAAAGGTTACCAAGGTTCACCAGTTACCAAGGTTCACCAGTCTAGGATGCTAGGCCTCCTCCCAAAGTGCGGTCAGGTTTGAAGGTCAAGAGCAGAAAAGTACAATTAGTGTGACAAAAGTGGCAAGTCACTTGAATGCATGATGAGACTGGAGTCCAGACTGAGACTCTCTAAGGAAGAGAAGCATATGATCAATGTACCACTTCAAATAAGCTATTGGCAATAGAATGTTTTACTGTGGTTCTCCATTGACTGGCATTGGGACAATATATGGTCAAACATGTAGACACACATGCAAACTATGCAGTTATGCACCTTAAACACCATGTGGGGTTTCCTCTACCAGCTTTAACGGCTTAGTAGTACAGAATTAAAATTTGAATTGACATTCCAAAATTTTATCACTAAACAGGTTAGTTTACGAATAGATAAATCACTGTTGAGGAAAATCATACCAGAGGATCATCAAAGTTTGGCACTATTTAGGATACAAGTGCAAGTTGCTGAAAGGTGATGGAAAATTCTCACCCTGGTCAAAGTTGAGTTTTTTGGTGGAGGACCCTTGACCCAGTCCCTCAATATCTGCTAGGTGACTGTTCGCATCAAAGTTGTTAAGTGCACTTAATGTCACCTCATCTAAAAGAAATTACATCAACTAGATCTTCAATGCATCAGTGCAGTCAATAGTATTCCAGGAAAGCCCTTAAAAGTTGTTCCAGTTGCATTTTAGTTACATTTACTGTCATTTAAATGTAACTGCAGGTCCTTGAGCAAGGCCCTTAACCCCCAGCTCCCTGGGCGCCCCAACACGTGGCTGCCCTTCGCGGACAACTTGCTCTACAAAGAGCAAGTTGAGGGAGGCGTAAAAAGAATTTCCCCACGGGGATCAATAAAGTTCAATTATATATATGAAAAAATATATTAAGAGATTCCAATGTGCTAAGCCTATTAAAAAAAAGTCAGCAAATCCTGCTTCATGGCATTTCATTTAGCCAATAGGCTGTAAAGAGGTGAAGTATATGTATTCATAAATGCCTCTACCTGAATGACAACTTCTCATCCTACAGACACACACTTACCCACCTGCTGTCTGCCTATTGATGGTAGTGGAGGCAGTGGAAGGGCTTTGAAGTATAGAGGCTACAGCCACCTGTGAGGCAGGTGCTGGTACCCCACGGGTGACAGCCATCTTCTTGGGGGAGTTCACAAATGGGGGCACCCCACTGTCCTCGTAGAGCTTCCTCTTCACCGTGTTCTTGATCTGGGTCCTGCTATAGGGTGAGAGTGATGTGTGTGACAGGATCTCAGTGGAAGATCCACCATACAGATTGGTGAATCTTCCTGTTAAACTCTGGGAATTCATCGCAAATTCATTCAAATGATAATCTTGAAGCGAAATGAAAGCCAAGAAACAGATTTTTTTAAAAAAACAGGAAAGGCCCTGAATGGTTAAGCCTCAGACTCACAAATTCAGAATTACAGGAACACCAAAGAGGACTACAATTATCATAAAAGTAGTAATGGTAATGATGAAATTGACTAAAGTCAACCACAAACAGTTCCAAACCATATAAATAGTTTTCACAGTTTACAACCTACTGCGAAAACACTGAATACCTAAAGGGTGAAAAGCAAACGGGATGAATTAAAATAAACCTTATTTAATATACAGTGCCTTGTGATTTAATACCAGTGGCACATTTTTACAAGTATTTAGTCTAGATCTTCATTCTTATGATTCCTATTTTTCCAGTTGTATATTTTCTCTATATTTTCTGATTTATATTGACACCACATTTATTTTTGAAATATGTTTCTGTTTTTGACATTTAGACAGGGCTAAGAAAATCAGAATGTGGGTTTATGTTAAACACACACACACATATATACACACACACACACACACATACATATACACACACAGCAAAAGATTGCCTTATGAGAGTGATCTAAAAAATTTGAATTATATGACAAGCAGGTAGAAATAGAAAACCAGTGTACCCAGAGAATGGAATGCTCTTACACAGTGCGGTCCTTGATGACCGAGCTGATAGCATTCAGGTCATCACAGAAGCGTCGCACAGCCGAGCGCAGCATTTCAATCTCTGTGTCCGTCCATTTTGCTCTGTAGGAAGCGACACACAACAAAGAGAAGGTTCCACTATTGCATGACACCACCTGGATTATCTTCTAGTCACAACAGTACTTCATATCCACTTCACCTTGATAGTGCTGTATCAGTTGGGTTCTTTCACAGTTTAGAGATTAAACCTTAAAGCCCAAACTAAAACCTCAAAATCAACTAATTCCGTATCATAATTTACTGTGCAGTCATTCTAAATTATGAAGGCTAGAAGCCGGACTGTATATCAAGTGTTAAGAACAAGCATCAGACGTTAAGCAAAGCAGATGTAATCTGTACTCATTTGTGTGCGCGCTGCCTCATTTCCGCACCCCGCCGGACTGGAGTCGACAACAGGGTTCAGCTGCATGGTCAGTTCTCCCAATTTGGTGAATGCAGTCCCCACTGCTGAAAAGATTTCTCCCACCTGCTGGATGAGAGCAAGGAGCTAATCAGAGAGGGGGAGAAAAAAAATTTTGTTTGTGTTATACAATCCTTACAGCCCAGATGTACCACCTTATACAAAGGGGGAGTCACACACAAACAAAAACTGATATAACAGGGACAATATAAGAGGGAAAAGCAGATCCCTGAACAGTTCCTTCACTTATTGAAACTTACAATAGGACCATCAAAAGCAAGTGGTTAAGGATACCCAATCATTATCTGAAGGCTGGTAGGCCAGGTGCCCTGTTACATACTACAGTTTCGGACATCTGTTCAGGTCAGGAGTCCATGCTTCACAAATTGCGAACACGTTTGTAATTTAGTTAAAAAAAAAAATAGCACAACCGGTCACTCACACCTAAAGGCCTTTTTACAGGTAAGTCGATAAACAGCCACTGAAGTGATCTGTGCAGTTTTTTTTGTAACTTTATAAACAATTTTCTTAACACGAGTCACTAAAATGATTCTTTATTCACTAAAATGCCTGCATTTTACTACAATTCTGACAGCGATGATCTGAAATGGCAAATTCTGTCTAGAACCGTGACGGTTTCCCTAACAAAAACAATCACAATACCGCCACAACGTGGCATAATGAATCGAGAATTGATATTCATAGATTAAACGTGACAACACGTTAAAAACCTTACAGGATTACTCAGAAATAACACGAAGACTCAAAAAATGAAGATTAATGGTTGTTTTTGACGGAATAAAAATCGTAAATTGAAAAGTTAGTTGCTTTCCACGCTGTGATACTAAAGTTATGCAAAACGAGGAAATTAAATAACGATTTTGTAGTAGAAATATAAGTTATATGCATGTCATGAGAAACGATTACAATTTTTAAACTAATAACACCACATATTAAGACTCATTTTGACTCAAGCATTCAGGCTGGAAGACAACTTGCAAAACGCATGTTTTCTTAATGTTGCCTTACCTTGGCAGAAGCCGAAGTCATTTTGCCGCTGATCTCTCTCTCTCTCATATATATATATATATATATATATATATATATATAT
>JAODKF010000002.1:12821792-12832215 GCA_026779585.1 Mormyrus proboscirostris | reverse complement strand
CAGATGTGTCGAGTATCCTAGACACATCTGAATTATCAGGAGGAAACCCATACATAGGCAGTGAAGGGCAAAGTGAAGACTCTCGTGCATGAATGTATGCACATGGACTGGGACCATGACCATGAAATGGTCATGAGATATGGATTTGAAGAAGATGAGTGTGTGTTGTACACTGGCTGCATTAGTCATGCAGATATATATGATTTAGCTAGCCGGAGATATTTTTTGATATGGCCTTTGTACCCAAGCCAACTAGCCAAGGCAGAGAAATGGAGTAAAGAAACAAACCCTCTTGAAAATCCCATCAGATGAGATGAGCTGGCTGCGTCCTCTGCAATTGATCTCCAATGTATAGCGGAGGTGTGGTGCCAGCAGCTGCAGACAGTGATAGAAAGACAGCACACATGTGTGAGTGTGTGTGTATGGTCCAGGTATACATTACATTGTGGGGACCAAATGTCCCCAAATTTGATAAAAACCTGTTATTTTGATATTGTGGGGACCAATTTTCCCATCCCCACAAGAGGAAATTCAATTTTATAAAAATCTATGACTGCAATCAAAACACTAAAAATGTCAAAGGTCTCATATTTTGTTTGGTTATTTAGGGTTAAGGTTAGGGCTAGGTAGGGGTTAAGGTTGTTATTTTGGGATTAGAGTTTTCCACATATAAATGAATGGAGAGTCCCCACAAAGATATTATGACAAACCTGTGTGTGTGTGTGTGTGTGTGTGCGTGTGTGTGTGTGTATGCGTGTGAGAGAGACAGAGAGTTATAGCCAGGCCCAAGGAGAGGGGGGTCCAGGCGGTACATCGCTCTGGGGCCTATGAAGCTCAAGGGGGCCCATAATTTTTATTATACAGTGATATCATAGAATTGTTACAATTCTTTGAATGTGCAGTTCAGCTATTGCACCCTCTGCTGTATCATGGAAATCTAAGGTGTTATAGTGATCGTTGTTTTATGTGTTTTTTTTTACGTTGAAATAAGCATTTTTCTATGTTATACTATTAACAACAATGGATGGGTCTGGAACATTTATTTATTTAATTAATTTAATTCTTATTGTGTTTTTTTAAATTTGCAAGTCTGTTTAGTTTCAAAATTAAAAAGGCCCGTATGTCACATTGTACTTGGCAGCATTCAATGCACAAAAATTAGTGAAAGTGACTATCAACGAGTGTTCTCACGTGTTTATTCTACGTATGTAGAATGTTATAGCTATAATTATTGATGTGCACTGGGAAGTAACACAGGGTGAAGGGCATTCTTCACAAAGCTGTAATCAAAAGCTGGATGCCCTCCTCCATTTATATTCTTACCTTGTAAATGGGATGCACAGATGGCAGCTGACGGTATGTAGACACACAGAACACCTCCACCACCAGGTGTGTGCGTAACAGATGGGACAGCACCTGGAAAATCTGGAACTCTGCATGACGGACCCAGATTTTGGCCAGAACCCAGGCCAGCGGTGGGTCCCTGGGCAAGAAAATCGGTGTGTCTGGACCAGGAGTCTGTCCCAGCTAAAAGAGGCAGAGGGTGTGCTTTGTGTAAAGATGCCCTACTTTTTTTCTGCAAGGTGTGCAAGTTGGGAAATGTAGGCTTCCTTAGGAACCTGATACCTGTATCGCAATCGGGATCAAGCTGTCTTCTGGGTGCTCGTACAATAGACAAATGGGTGCAGCCAGATGCTGTTGCTGACCGCGGATCATGTTAGCTGGGATTCCATCCAGGATGGCATAGTCCACTATGTAGATATTTCCAGCCTCCATGGTAAGATGGGAAGGAAAAACAAAGAACTGACTGAGCAAAAACAGAAGTTAAAGTACACATAAATTCACAGAATGCTCCTCATAAAATTAAAGATATGACAGATACTGTAAAACCAGCGTTACCAGTAGTAAACCGGTACGATCATCAAAGCCAATGTTATATTATCCTAAACTAGGTGCTTACATGACAAAAATGCAGAAGGCACAGTGCCAACATTAGCAAAAAAGAGAACTGTGGAATCTAATAATAAAATACAAGCAGAAAGTGTAGAATACAGAGGTCACAAAGCCAAATGAGAAGTGAGAACAGACTAGAGGTATAGAAAATGAGATAAAAATGGGTGCATAACGGAAATTAGGAAGAACTTTTTGTGGTGTGAACAGAACTGTCAAATTTCATTTATCAAGTGGCATTACTTTAGGTGACACAGTCAAGTAAATGCTACAAGGCAGGCAGAAGTAAAGACTTGCAATTACTTTCATCTCCTTTTCCAAGGTAGTATCTGGTCTCAGAGAACCCCGCACCATGTCCCCAGAAACGGGAAAGTTATCTGGAATCTTGCGGCATTGTTGGATCATGCGTGGGTTGCAGCCGTTCAAAAACTGGTACGCAAAAAAAGTGTCTTCTTTCCAGTGCTTCATGGTATACTCTGACAGACAAACAAAGATGGTGGTAGGAGTATGTTTATGGAGAGAGGAGCAGTGCAAATCACAAGCCTGTATCATATGGACAATCAGTAGATGCGATAATGCATAATGTACAGAAATAAGACAATATACACAATGTTGTTTTGTTAGATTCAGTCACAAGTTAAATGGTTTAATGATGCTGTACCTGCTATGGGACTACGGAGTTTCCAGAAGATGCGCTTAAAATCATCCAGATCATTCCACGACTTTCCAAATTTTATTGCCAGTTTCTTCAGCGATAGCTCCAACAACCTGTGAGAGTAAAGGGTGAAGGAAGGCAACAAGGAGAAAAAAATACATAGCGCATGCGTCCCTCGCCAAGTTAAAAACTTCATTGAAACTGAATTTATACAAACATCACTGACTTGCTTCAGTCATTCCTCATACCTCTCAATCACAATCAAAGAATTATAACCTTTCTATGATATCAGTGTTATGATATCAGTGTGATTCTGCTGCAGTTGCATGGTGTCATATCCCCATTCATAAATACAGTATGCCCCCATACAATATATGTCAGTTTGAAGTTATATGACAGATAACTGCTTAGACTAATGCAATCAAATGCAAACTTAGATGCAGATTAAAAATGCACATTATTCTTAAAATGTATTATCTCTATAAAACATTACAAAATAAATGAACTTAAGTCCAATGCTACAAGCAGAAGCCTACTGAATGAATTTAGGGCAGATGCTATGCTTTTTTTCTCTCTCTCTCTGAATTTGTACAGCGCAGTGTGGAATCAATGGCAGTGACTCACGCATACTGCAGTGACCCCTCGAAGTCACTCCGTTTCTCATTGTGGAAACGTGCATCCTGTGGCAGGTCAGTCTCAGATTTTGCATCGATGCACTTTGGAATACCCGGCGCCCATGCCTGCCACCTGTCACATATACAAATGCACATAACCTGATTCTGCACAGATAGCCTGGGGCAGCCATGTATCCATGTAGCCACTGTGACACCATAACGCAAAAAAATGGCCAGAGTTTGCGAGTACATAGAAAGTGCAAAGAGGTACAAAAAGAAACTACCAACAGCTTGTGAAAGGCACTCGTGCACCCTATATTAGACTTTTGCAATTTTCATCTGCTCGTTTTGGACATGTACACACGAGGGGGAAATTTCATGTACAATGACCCCGCCTGACCGATATAACTTCTGTCTCTCCAGCATCTCTGCCTTCCTGTGAGCCAGCAGAAGAGGTGAGGAGTCATCACTCAGCTTCTTTGCTGTGGAAAAAAAGCAAGCAAGATCTGCATAATATCATCATACTATTCAATATTTTATGCCACTAAAGAGTGCTAGTAACTACACATGCAATGTAAAAAAAGCACAGTCACTTCAAGCGTGTGTCCTACAGAGATGCATTGACAACTTTAGATTTTTTTTTACTGTAATTTCCGAAGAAACTCTGACAACACTAATAATGACAACTACTCAGTTTCCAATGTTAAAAAAAACACACATATATGGTAAACATAAGGCTTAGGAAAGAGAAGCTCAACCCTGCAGCAAACATTTCTCTGAGGCCATTAATTCAGCCCCAGACATCTACATAGCAAAGCGCTGTACCTCTGTTGCATACTTGGAAAGTAAATATTTATTGAAACTGAAGTTGGCATGACACAAAATGCTGTGCCTGCAATGTGGCAGCATTTCGTTTTATTAGTCGAAGGAAAAGAAAAAAATCAAAACAATGAAATGTAAAAAGAATCAATTAAATAAACATATTTAAGAACGTGATGCTATCGACAATGAACAATAGATCTGACTATTTAATAAATTAACTGGTTACTAGAATCGAATTGGGAAACTAGCTAAAAATATCCAACCAGGGATGGAAATTAAGCTTGCTGTCAGCCTGAGGTAAGTAATCTAGACTAGGGGCGAGAGCAAAATACTGAACACTAGCTTGCTGTCACGTAAAGAAACAGTGCTTGTCGGACTACATTTTTTTAACTGAATGAGCCCAGCAGCAAAAATTCCACCCTTGTATTCTACCATACTCAATCATTCTGTTTCAATGGAGATCCTGGCTAAGCTACAAAACTATAACACACAAAAAAACTGTTTCTCTCTATAAGCGAGAGATGAAAAGACCAGTCAAGTCAGTAAAAGACAAAGGGAATGCAAAGCAAAACTGTTTAGCCAAACACAGAAGTTCACTGTGTACAGGGTTAAAATGCTAACCAAATAATATTCTCATTTGAATGTTCTGTACGCAGGTTTTTGAGAAATGTCCTTTAATATTTGCACTTGATCCTGTAATTTAATTTAGCAGTTTTAATATGTTCCACAGGTTGAAGTGACTGACAATCCTGCCTGTGACTCTTCATACGATAATTTTATTTTTATTTTATTTCCTTTAATGCAGCTTATTTTTTCCTTTTTATTAATGTATCTTGGGGTTGTCATGAAAGTGATTTTGTTATACAATGACAATTGTTACACAATAAAGTGCTTGAATCTGAAATCTCTACACCCTGCGTTTCTGTTGCACTGAGTATGGTAATGGCACAATAATTTCCCTCAGGATTAATAAAGTTCTTATCTTATTTTAAATAGACAGAAAGACAAACAAGCATGGGGGGGTCAAAGAGGCAGTCATTATTTGGGAGGTCAGGTGTTGCCGACTTAACTAACCACTCCATTCTTCGCGAGGTCAGGCTGTGATGTTTGCCAGGGCCTAAGGCTATACCCTATTCATCAATCCACCCCCATCTGGGAGGTTGTTGGTGAAGGAAATTCCTCTGCCTTGTTGGGGGGTGAGGAGTAAAGGAGGGACAGCTTCAGTCCTATAACCATAACTGTGAAGCCTGTGCTTGCCAGAACATGCTTTCAAAGGTGAACCCTGCTAACTCTTATTCTGACTTAAGATTTCAGGCTGACCTGTTCCCTCCCGTAGTTCCATTTCCACATTTCCCACCAACCAGCGATAACAGGGAAAGGTCAAAGTGCCGCCATCTGGGAGCTCCACAGCTATGTAGAGGCAGAACCAGTTATCTTCTACCCAGTAGCGCTGCTTCTCCAATCGCACCAGCAGAATGTGACCAAGGGGGGCAGAACTGCATATCTTGTACTTGTCCACCTGGGAATGACAGATGGGAGCATAGGGGATAAGCAGAGAATGAAGGTCAAGAGAGTATGGAAGGCAAGCATGAACAGGGCGCCATAGCGCAGACAAAACTACTATTTTCTTTCTCTCTCATTCAGATATAAACATTTAAACCATATATATCATGTACCAACAAACACGATAACACACACAAGCTTAAACAAGTAGAAACAGAAAGTAATTAATGGCGGCATGAGGATTTGATTGGACACTGACCGCTCCTCTGCAAAGGTCCAGCCCAGGGTTGTCCAGTACTGTCTTTTCACTTTCACCTTTCTCCCCCACAAGGGTCACATACACGTAGTTGTTGGTGCCAGAATATTCAGATGTTCCTGTTGCCACAGTCACCGTATACTCCATCTATACACAAGAGAAAACTAATGAAGGTGACGGATAATGATGGAAGATGTCTGTCAATGTATTACAATTAATTTTTTCAGGAAACAACATGCTTTCACAATGTAAACATGTTCCATATCTATGAAATAGGTAGAAAATTAGTCAACCCATCAGTCAACATAAGTAACCGCCTAGGTCACCAACTAAGCAAGCTGTGAAGTCAGCTCAAATGATTTTGACTGTGTCAATCATTCAGAAATTCCCTCCACCAAAGAATGTTTATCAGCCAAAAAGAACAAAGGAAGGAAATACATAATGCAGATCATGTTTAGCTACAGTCTAACATTTTGTGCTGAGGTCAGTTTGTCGACATGTAGTTACTTGCAAATCATTTACATCTCACCTATGCTTTGTTTCTATTCACCTCCAGTTCTAAAATCATATTGTGAATGAAAAATAAAACCCAACTACAATGTTGCCTAAAACCAAGATATACATAGTGATTGATTCATCAGGTCACATACAGTCAGTATACCAGTCCTGTGTCAAAATCATTACTGTAGACTGTGATATCACCATCAGAAAGAAAAAACATTTGTAAATGGATGCCAGTTTTTAAATTCAATTTCAGTGAAGGTGCGCAAAACGACAGAATTGCACCCTGATTCTCTCAATTTCCTATTTTGCAGAACAACAGCCCTCAGACACATCAAAAGCGTTCTGCTTACATGCATGTCATAATATCCTTTGCAGAAACACAAAAGAAACTAGCAGTTTTAATATGCATTTATTCGGAAATGCAACTAGACCAACTGGCTAAAGATCAAAAAAAGTCATCAAGTGATGTAACCAAATACAGCTACTTCATCACACATTACACCAAGTCACAGTGCACCTGTACTCTACAGGGGTCTCCAACAATATATTCAATGAGAAATACATACAAATAATCTGAAGACCTAAGCCTTTAACACGGGGGCGGAGGTGGAGCAACAGTAAAATTAATCCATTTCTAACAAGTCCGCCTACTAGTACCCCGTGGTCGATGCGTGGGTAGCCACTGCTTTCCCGAAATCTTTAGGGTGAGTTAAATATAATTACGTCAATCGCCCCTGAGTCAGTTAAACCTTGCTTCTAAATTTTACCACGTGGGGAACATGACAGTCAAAGCGAGAGATTAATCACAATGTGGTAGCACTTACATCTCAGCCCTCCAACAACATAGACAATTACACAGATGAGTCCCATGTCCCCCAATAGAATATTTTCATCCAAACATTTGCATCCCAGTGTTAATCGCAAAATATGCTTGAAAATACCTGTGAATGATGAAATATTAATTTCACCACAAAGGTCTCTTTTTAATGACCTGAATAATCTGAATAAAAACTATTTCTTTATTTTAAAAAACCAGAGTAGAGGGGCACTATAAAGAAACACCCCAAAACCTCATGCTGACGCCAAAACACGTGAACATTACACTGCTTTTTCATCAGGCTAATGCATTCATTCCGACTTAATAAACTCTCCGGTTTGTGTTTGATGTCTTACGGCTGTATCTAAGTCAGACTTCAGGTCAGTCCACTTGAAACACAAGGCGCTGACGCTGAAGTAGTCTTGCGTTTTTCTTTGGGATCTGTGGTGATCTTTGGTTATCTGTTTACGGCAGATGCGATAAGGTGCTTTGAAATTTCCCTTTGTGGTTTGATTTGAAACAAAAAGCAAACTGCCGACTACCTGCAAATAGCTAACCCCCAAAACTAGGTCACTCATATTTGACCTAAAATGATTCGACAAGTTGCACCAGTAATTAACGAATATTTTTTCTTATAGGACAGATGTAGATTACCTTACCGTAACAGAATTTATGTTGTCGTGACAAAAATCTCGATAATCGTAATGTCGTGCATTATAGCTGTCGATATTACTTATGTAAAACAAAATGATAATGGAATCACACGGCTCAGTAGATTCAATTATCATTTATTGAACAGGAGCGTTTTAAGGCACGGGTTTACTCGAGCCGAAGCCCATGTAGGGGCCTCTGTCAACCTTGTTTAATAACATTTTAAGCTCAGAGTTGCCACTGGTGTCACATTTTAAGTAATAGTCTGTAAAATGAAATGTTATGCCCCCGTGTGACTCGATGTGTCCTGTAGATCATATTTTCGTGTCCGGAACGAAATACATAGACAAATTTTGAAATCTTATTGTCGGGTCCCCTCACTTTTGTAGCCTCTGACCATGTTAAAGCATTTCTGTTAATGAGGTAAACAAAATTTCAAGGACTATGGTGATGAAAACTAACGTAGCCTACCTAAATTATTTAAACAGCAATCTTACATTGGTCTCTTGTGTTTAAAACATGTAACTTGATGTTACTATCTGGATTTATCTTAACTCGCACAACAACAGTAAATTTCACTTGTCTGCGAGTACAGTAGTTTCATACGCTCTAATGCATTTAATGTTTAGTGCTTGGGGTAAAAATTACAGCATTACAACATCAACGCCGAGTCTTGCAAAAATGTGCTAAATAAGAAATGACAAATGACAATCATGTTCTGCCGTAGTGGAAACTAAAACTTTTCAAATTGACCTTATGAACCGGGTTTTTGACAGCTGAACTGATTTGCATTTTACTAGTAGATACTTGCATCTGTTTC
The DNA here is from genome assembly GCA_026779585.1 of Mormyrus proboscirostris. NCBI lineage: Eukaryota > Metazoa > Chordata > Actinopteri > Osteoglossiformes > Mormyridae > Mormyrus > Mormyrus proboscirostris. Next base: position 12,823,623 of record JAODKF010000002.1, on the reverse strand, counting down.
CAACCTAAACAAGCATGTATTCTTCGGCAATGTTGAAATCCACACCTGATATAGGCTGCACCTTTTAAACGTTCTAATCATATATTTTCTATTCACACTGTACTTTCTGACATGTTTAAGCCTATTAGTAACACCTTCGTTAAAATGGGTTTCGTTAGGTATTGATCTGTAGGACTAACTCAAAAGTGTAAGAAAAATTCATTCATCATTACTGTTTCAGCCACCAGATTTAAGACATCAACCGGTTAAACGATTTCAGATAAATGATTGAGCGTAAATTTCCTACGTTAAACGTTTACTTGCTATACATGCTCCTCATATTGTGATTTCCACAATACCTTTTTTTAGCAGTTACGAGCGGGACAATGTAAACATTCCAGCATAAATTTACAAAATGAATAGCTGAATAGCATTGAACAATACAACGTACGCCAAGAATGCCTGGTGCTTTCACATCAAGATCTTAAGGTCTCTAACTTCTATACGTATATCTTCTTTTAAACTACAGAGATTATCACATAAGTGTCACGTATAACTTCAAATGTCTTCAAAATGACACCAAACTAATATCCAACTCTTGAAAATTTGTACATATTGTGATTCTGTGTAAACTAATGTAAACATAGAGAATTTTATCTATAATTTTTAAGACAAAGTTTATGAATTTGTCCCAATTCGTTTTCTAAAAAAAAAAAAAAAAAAATCGAGAAAAATCTTTCAGACAAGATATTACATATACATATGAATTTTAGAAATGCAATATTATTATAAACAAAAACCTCACCTGGGCAAATATGTGTTGGAGATATGAACACGAAATCACGTTGGCTTTTCTTGAAATGTGTACAGTTATTGGGTGTATCTTCCTACCCTGGTCGAGAGCACTCCCTCTCCGGTTTTTTTTTTTTTTTTTTTTTTAAAAACTACTTACTTCGATGCTGCTGGAACCAAGATTTTACGGATTATCCCTTAAACTTTTCCATGAACAAATGCAAACAGCAGCTACCCGTTTCTTAATATATTTGTGTAATCATAGCCTAGACCGCGCTTTTGCTCGTTACCGGCATCCGGGGAGCTGCAATCTCTTTTCTTTCTTAGAAAAATGAAGGTTTAATTGTGGCATTTCGTCAACGTTTTCCTTCTGTTTCTATGTAATGCAGTTAACCTGCGTGCGCCCAACTCACCAGGAAGTACCGTCTGTCTCTCTTAGCAGAAAAAAATCTTAGGATTGCAGAGTCCCTGTCTCAACCGGAAACCTTTGTTATTGTGTTGCATCAACAACTTATGTAAAAGTGTATATGGCAGGGGTTTCGAAGTCCAGTCCTGGAGGGCTGGAGCCCTACACATTTTTAGGTTTCTCCTCATTCAATACACACACCTTGCACCTCCTTGTGCTAATTACCACACACCTCACTTGTGGAGGATCTGGGTAAGAACTAATTCACACAGGGCTCCGGCCCTCCAGGACTGCAGTTTATTTCCGTAGACCACGGCTGTCAGACGCTGAACAAGCAGAAATAGCACATCACATATGTTTTCAGCCATAGACTGCCAGCGACATCATATAGACGTAGAAGTGTTCAGAAGTCTGAGTGTACTGAACACTCTAGTAATGATTTGGTCTAGTCAAAACCACAATGAGGTACTATGTTTAGATGCAAGTGACAGTGGCGGGACACTGAACATACAAGAAATGTTTGTGGGTCAATTTCCTACAAACAGCAGCAACCGCTGAAAGAATTTAAATACATGAGGGACGTGGGGGGGGGGGGGGGGGGGGGGGGGGGGGGGGGGGGGGGGGGGGGGGGGGGGGGGGGGGGGGGGGGGGGGG
>JAODKF010000002.1:12800114-12815267 GCA_026779585.1 Mormyrus proboscirostris | reverse complement strand
CTTTATGCTCAACTGGTTGGTTGAAACAAAATCCTGGTTAGGATTTTTACTTTCTGGACCTGAAATGTCCACCTCTGGTCAGGACAGAATTAACCCAATTAGCACATGATTATCCGGATGAAAACACAAATCAAAACCTTCAATAGTTAGACAAAAAGGCCTTGGGTCAGTTCACTTGGTTTTGGAAAAATAGATCCAGAAAGACCATAAGAAAGAGGAGGAAGAGGACGAGAAAAAAGGGCAAGGCCAAGGAAGTAATGTCAGATGAAATTTGTTCCACTCTTGTCGACCATGTCTTTGTTCGTGGTTTGTCAATCAGGGAGGCTGGGCAACAAGTGAAGCCAAATCGGAGCTGCTTCACCGTTGCCTCTGTAATACAAACCTTCAGATATCAAAATAGGTAGGTATTTTACATACTGCTCTCTATTGTAACTTGTGTTGTACTCTGTGCCTTTACAACAGTAACTGTAGATGCCTGCTCTATCACTACAGTATGTTATGAGAAATACATTGAATTATGTTCAGTCACAGAAATGCATTATTGCACGTTCCTGTTTTGCACAAAAAAAAAAAACTGACATGTACAGTTACATCAATACTTTTGTTTTTGTAGGACTGAGACGACCACCAGGAAGAGGATCTAAGGTCTTTTCAGAGGAGCAGGGGATAGAGATTGCGAATACAGTTATTGCCAACAATGTGATCCGTCTTTGAGATTCGACGAGTGATTAAAGACCAACAATTATATTGAGTGATAAACACAGTATCCGTACAACTCACCGCACACTCCAAAAGAACAGGTTAAGAATGAAACAGGCATACCGTGTTCCCTTTGAAAGAAATTCTGACATGGTCAAAGACCAGCACCAGGAATATGTACAAGTACGAGTTCTCTCTTTGTGTGAAGTATTCGAGTCTTCTAGCAATGTGTACTGTACTGTATTTCTACAGAGAACCTCTAAAATTGAAGGTCGACCTGGTCTTCATGAGCTCATCTTTATTGATGGGGCAGGATTTAACCTGACCAAAAGGAGGAGGGGGAGGAACATAACTGGCCATCTGGCTATAGCGAATGTCCCTGGCCAGAGAGGAGGGCATTCCACTATGTGTGCTGCCATAAGCCACCGAAGAGTCCTCCCCCGCCATGTCGTTCTTGGTCCCTATAACACCACATTCCTTGTCTTCCTTGATGGTCAAAGAAACCATGTCTACCAGCTAGATCCAGCACAACCAGAGCAGCCTCGCTACGTTGTCATTTGGGACAATGTCAGCTTCTGTTGGTCTGCTCTGCTCCATAACTGGTTCAAGGTTCTTGAACATCATTTTGCCAGCATATTCTCCCTCTTTAAAACCCCATAGGAGTTTTTTTCTCAGCATGGCTGTGGAAGGTTTATGACCGAAACCCCTAAATTTGTGTTCCCCTTCTTCAGGCCATGGAAGGTGCCTCTCAGGGTGGATAAGACATGCAAGGTGGTTTTTCCCTCACTGCCTGGCTAGGACTTTTTTCCATTTATACTTCACTGTATATTGGTTCTCTGTATGGGAGTACATTTAGCCTTTACATTAAGAAATAAAAAAAAATGCGCAAATAACATTTGTGGTGTCTTACTGTGTTCATCAGCAGTAAAGCAGTTTCTGTGAAACAACATAAGCAGCATTACTCACTGCTGGTATTTACAGCAGTGTTTTGAACTGATCTCAACAGTGTGTTACACTATGTTGTAGTGTATGTGTTTGAGGGCTTGTGTTATGTCTGAAGGCAAAGTTTGAGAATTCAACAGAATTAAGCGGCCTGTCCAAACCCAGCCACCTCACCAGTGACTTCTTACCTTGACTGATTCTGCCCCTGGCGTGATGTCACCCAGCAGGTGCATCAGCAGGAGCTCTGTCTGGGTGGGGCTTCCTTGGAAAACACCCGCAGAAGCCCCGGCCACTCGCACCCACAACTCCAGCATGCGGTACAGACACACACGCACGGCACTGTCGGGGGAGGAGGGACATCACGATTAGTCAATCCAACAGCAACAAACCCTCATGCATGTAATATTCCCTGCTGCCAGTCTGGGCAAGTAACATAAGTTAAAAGTAATTTGAGCTGGCCATTACACGTATAAAGAAAAAATTTAAAACCTGCACACACACGCAGGACCTGATGGTTACGGCTTTCCGCGTTTAATAAACACACTCCACGTCCATGTTTCCTACCTGAAGGCTCTCTGCTGTCCAGGGCTGCTTTCTGGCTGGGGACTCCAAGCAGAGAGCGTCTGAGACAGGAGTCGTGTCAAAACACCACAATACTGGACCAGGCGGCTGCCCACGCTGCAGATTGAAGGTCATATGGTGAGTACATCCATCTGTACATCAACTCCCTGCCCACCACCCCAAAAGAAAATTCAATGGTCTGCCCATCAGTGAGGACGTCCAAGAAGCGGAGCATGGTCAGAAGTCTGTCGGCACTCACACTGTGATGAGAGCAGAGAGGAGCTCCAGGGTATCACTGTGAATCGAGGGCAGGACCAGCAGCTTCAGGGAGCCGTCACCAGACGCGTTCTGCGACACATGCAAGTTAGGAAAGCACTTCATTGACACACAAACACACATTACTGTGGGGTCAGAACAAAGATTGTGGGAATCCAAGGCCTCTGTAAAGAGCCACAGCAAAACAAGCCACAGAAAATGAGAGCTTGATTCATAAGCATCCAGGCAGAGAAGCATTTTCACCGGTGCAACGTAAAGCTGGGAAAGACCAATCTGAATGCTGCTGGGTTTGTGCAGGCAAAACTGGCATCACTCACAATGTTCTTGCAGCTGACCGCCAGGGCACGGCACACTAGGTTGATCAGACTCTGCGCAGGCACACACACCGGTGAAACGGGGTCAGAGCTGAGGGGAAGAGGGCCAGAACCGGTGTCACCAAGGCCGACACAGGCCACTAGTCTATAATACACGCTACACTCTGAGGAATGCACATGTACTTGTGGTGGATAGCGGCAAAAAAAGGAAAAAATTTTTTTGAAAGGTTATAATGGCAAATTTAACCAAATAGAGTTTTAAATGACTACTAAAACTTAGTAGTGATGAGCTATTCCCGAGTTTCATAATCTCATAAACAGAGGAGGTACTACCTCCCGTGCCTATACAGATCAGCTGCCTCTGGTATCCACAAGCACATGCCCTGAAGCACTGTCTGGTACCGGGTCGTATTGATAACTAAATATTGTTCTATGCAGGAAGTGCACATGCTTATTGACAGATGGCTGTGTGGGTCTGAGTGAGCTCTGGAAGGGTAGGTTGGTTCACAAACCTCAACGTGTGCGTGATGGCCAGAGACACGGCCCGGTATCGGTGCCGGAGCTGGATCTGCAGGAGGGGGTCGGTCTCATCCAGCGGGGGAAAAGGCAGCTCTACTCCAGGACCCTCATACTGCAAGGCCCCTTCTACCAGGAGACAAACACACCTTACAACCAACCACTGGATTCCAAGACCCCACCCGCCCATCAGGACCCAAACACTACATCAACAAACGAATACAAACGAATACCTAAATAAAAAAAATCCCTCAGGGTGATGGAATCAGATTGAAACAGTATTTAATAAAAACTGTTTAAATAGGGTATGAATTTCCAACATGGTGGACTGTTGTTCCCGTAACAGCAGCCTCCCCCCCCTTACTGCTGTGCCACACCGGGCCACCTATTTCACCATCTTTTGCAGGCCAACCTCCATTACTCTAAACGTCTGTGATGGTGTCAGTCTCAATTTAACCACTGATCCCTGGGTGCTGAATTAGCTGCCCCCTGCTATGTCACACCGTCACATATGGGTTAAATGCAGAGAACACATTTCGTTGTTGTGTGCTGTGGTGTGTCAATGACAATTAAATTCTAATTCAACCTGAAATTAAGCATCTTGTATTTGTAGCTTAACAGGTATTATGCTAATACCATAGGTTGTGGGTTCAAATCCTAGCATGTGAATTCCTATTATCATCTCCGCAGTTAAAAAGCAACTTAAATAAGTTTTAAATAAGTTAAACTATTATTTTGAATTAAGTCTATACACTATGAAAATCTTGGATGTAGCAATTGTATTTCAAGGTTTTTTTTTTTTCTTTTCAAGCTGCCAAATTCTACAGTGTGGCTCTCATTCAGACTGAGGGCTTCATCAGCTGCACCGCTAACAGCCCGACGGCGTGCAGCACTGACCAGATTCGGCTCCCAGGTACAGTTGTCCCAGTAGGCCGTGGGCCGAGGCCAGCAGGCAGTGCATCTGATTGGCCCAGGCCTCGGCCCTGCGACTGCCGCCTCCTCGCTCCAGGACACCACCCAGGCAAGGTAGCCGGCCGTAGCACTCGCATGCCACCTTGTCAGGAGGAGCGAGAGAAAGGGAGGGAAAAATGAAAGAGGAAACAGGGCACATGAAAATGATATTTAAATTTAAAAGGAGTAAAAATAACACAAAAAAACAAGGAAAAACCAAGCCTCAACAGACCAATTCAGACTCACCTCCTGCATTCTAGGGTTGTCAGAATCCATCTTTGACAGGAAGTAGGCACCAAGTTTATCCTGTTAGAAAAAACAAAAACTGAAGTATGGTAGCCACAAAAAAATATATAAACTACATCCAAGTCATAAACAAAATACATACTCTCAAAGATCCGCAAGCTCTTGGGTAGAAAGTCATACATGCCTTCATCCCTTCCATGGCCACAAGGTGGCACTGTAATAAACAAAAACACACCGTTCAACATGCAAACAGGATTTTTTTCCCCCCAAGCCTGCTGTCCTGAGCACAATCTGCCCCATTCTTGATGTTTAATATGAACACTGTGCTGACTTTGGATGTACTGATTTTATCTGCTTCAGTGGTAGCAATTCCTGTGTACTATATACCCATAAATTGACAGGACTTGTCTATTCTGTTCACATTAAAAGGTGGGGCTCTGAGGGACGGTTTTTAAGAACATTGCACTGCATTTAGAACAGAGTTTGACTTTCATATATTACCTCCAACTTGAGGCCTAGCAGTGAGGTTAGGATCCCCAGGATTGAGTTGAGGCCAACCTCCCTTGCAAGTTCAGGCAGCTGGGAGGAATACTGTAGCAGATCCTGGAGAATCGCAACAGCCAGCTGAACAGAGGGCAGGGGAGCCTGGGACTGAAGAGAGCACACAAAACAGTGGCATTTATATGAACGAACTGGAAGAGCAGGAGTCACGGCAAACCAGTAGTACAGCACCAGACAACCTGTCAGCTCCATCCAGTACCCAGGCAAGCCTTTGCTACACTGGCATGCTCAGACAAAGATCTTATCTTACAGAAGAGATATTGACTTCCAGAAACATGTAAACAGATTTGATAACGCAGGGGTGGCCAATCGTATCCACGAAGGGGCAGTGTGTATGGGGGTTTTCACTGAAACTCCCTAATTAGATTACCAATTAGAGAACTGATTGGCTGAAGAGTCCTCACACCTGGGTTTGAACAAGGTTATCCCAAAAACCTGCACACACACCGGCCCTTTGCGGAAAAGATTGCCCACCCCTGCTGCAACATAACATAGTTTCAGGAAATGCAGGTTTTCTGCTGTTGACACACACACTTCAGTTAAGATGTGAAAACTAAAGCTTCAACTGTTGTTCAGGTGTGAGCTTCAGGTATGGGATTCTGAGAATTTCATGGAAACCTGTTGCACAGAATCCACATGGCCATATTTTTTTGCCCCCAATAAACCTTTCCCATTTTTCCTCACCAACGCAGTACTGGATATTAAAAAAATAAAATACATGCAGAGGTTTCTATGGCAAACACCTGCACTACCTGTTTGTATGTATGTAACGTGCAGAGCCCACATGGCCATATTTTTTTCCGTATAAATCTTTCGAGTTTTATCTCACCAAATGCTATTGGATATTAAAAAAAAAAAAAAAAAAACAACACAGAGGTTTCTATGGCAAAAATTTGTATGTACATACATACCTATACTTTATGTGGCTAATAGCAAGATCCAACTACAAATATATACGACCCAACAATAAGTTACATGGCGGCGTGGCTGATCAGTGGACAGCAACCTCACGCCTCTGAGTTTGGCGATTCAAAATCTATTGGGTATGTTCTCCCTGCGCCGCAGTTTCTGCCAGGTTCATCAGCAGTGTGGTCCAAAGACACACATTTAGGCTCTGATGCCTCTAAATTACCCATGTGTATGTGTGGGAGCATGCATGTGGATTAGCCTCATTCCATATTCTGCCTGGTTAAGCAGTTGGAAGATCACAGGATATACATTACATGGATGGGTAACCAAATGAACATTCAGAGACATTGTAACAGTGCACAAAATGTTCTGAAACCTAACATTTGTATCACAGAGTTTATTCAGGATTTGTTGCAAACATTTTCTGATTTTGTTCAGCCTGACAGCAGGGCCACAGGATGCCACGGCATTTTGGGCCCAGGGCATTATAGTTCTGGTTTCTGCTAAGCTCTTCATCGGTCAGCCCTAATTAAGTTCTCGGCTGAAGTAAACTGTTCAGAAAGCAAGTAACACTGAAAGCATTAGACTGAAGATGTCATGTTAATTTGTAGTAAACAAACCGTAAGAGCTGATGAATACAATAAAAACAGCTAAATTAAACAAAGCATACTTTCAAAAAATACTGGCATACAGATTTTCCTCCATCCATCCATCAATCCTTACTGCTTATTCAGTATAGGGTCATAGGAAAGGCCTGGAGCCTAATCCAGTAAGCACAGGACAGAAGGTAAAGAACATCCTTGATGGCAAGTCCTTTACAGGGGTGTGACAGCGATGGCACACCCCATTCACACCCACAGACAACTTGGCGATTTCAATTCAATTGCCAATTTCTTGGACTGTGGTAGAAAAGCAGAAAACTGAGGAAACCTCATGACATCATAGGGAGAACAAGCAAAGAGCAGACAGGCAGAGCCTTGCGGAGACTCGAATCCTGGTGAGGGAAAGTAGTGTGCTACCATGCTGCACCAAGTTAAAGACTCAAATTCTCTTTAAAAAAAAAAAAAAAAAAGTACTATGACGGGGGGAAAAAAAAAAGAATATCAGCACAAACCCTGTGCAAACACCACACAGAGCCAGGTGCGGCCCAAGAGATGCAGTACCCCAAAGTGCTATACCCCCCCCCATATGAACAACTAAAGAATTCAATTATTTCAAATAAACTATTCATTTTTCATAAAGAAAGGAAACTGGCAGCTACTTTTCCACCCCTTTTTCATATTTTCATCCTCGACAAACAGAAATCTGGAAATAAACCATCAACGAAAATGTCTAGATTGACTTAAACTGAAGCACTCGCCTCACACATCTGGAGACAAGTGTTCAGTTCTCTCCTCCAACCATGTGTGTAGAGTTTGCATGCCCTCTGGTCCCACCAGTTGAAAAAACATACTAAGGTGAACGGGAGTTGCCGGATTGTCGATAGGCGTGAATGGCGTGGCTTGCGATGGCTCGGCGCCCTGTCCTGGCTTATTGCCTGCCTTGCGCCAATTGTTTTCTGATTAGGCTCCAGACCCCCGTGACCCAGAAACGGACACGCAGAACAATGAGTGAATGGCTTAAATCATGTAAATCCATTCAGTGAACAGATAGTTCAGGCTAACTGAACAAAAGCGCAATGGGTACTAACAGACACACACCCACTATCCTTGCCCAATCCAGAATCTTCCAAGCTTTGTTAGATGCATCCCTAAGCGTAACAGCATTTTCTGCAGCTTGAACAATGCTTCAAATTTTCAACAAGACATTTATTACAATTCAGCAGGATGAGTGGACTGATGGAGCACTCAGTAATGATGAAGCCGTTCAAAGCAGTTATAATTTACATCGTCTACCAGGAAGAAATGGCCAGTCAGCACAGACTGCATGACTACTGTAGGGGAAACATGACGACGTGAGGGACAGCTCACCTGTATGACCTGCTGCAGTGATCGCAGCCAGGAGAGGCAATGTTGCTGGAAAACATCACTGGAGCTGTCCTTCACCAGCACTGCCAGCAAGCACAAGCCCTCAAACCTGTCACACGCACAGAAATGCCCATCCATTGAAGGTTATATTTGTCACCAATTCCCAAGCAAATAGAAAACTGAAAATGTACTCGAACGTACTAAAAACAGTCATGAGCATAAAAACAGGGAGTCAAGCACTGTATGACCGATACTCCATTATTGTCCTATTCCCAGGAGTGTCACTGGAGATTTATGAAGGGGGGTCTCATCTTAATGAAAATTAAACTAATTAGTATGGAGGCTAACCCTCCGACAGGCAACACCCTTACTATCTCCAAACCTTAAGACAATGAAGTAGGAGAGACATAAATAATAACTGTTGATCTGAAATCAAACAACTTAACAGAAGACAACACAGAAAAAAGCTAAAGAATTATGACACGCTATAGTTTGTTTTTGCTCTATAAAATGTTCTAAATATCATTCAGTATAATAAATACTGTTACGAAGGCTGACACACAATCTGTTTAGAGGCAAAATCTAACCTGGTTTTGCTTGAGCCCAGTCGGCCATTGCTGAGCCCAATAAGTCCGCCAACTGCTGCTGAATTCTTAAACAGACATAAAACATGTATAAAACATACAGTATCATGACAAATTAAACGAAAAACATGTGTGCACGATATGCATGCAACCTAGCGAAATACTGCAAATAACGATTCAAAATGGGATGAATTACTTAATGGTGTACATATTTTATATATGCATATTTTAAAATATAATATTGTTAAGTGAGGAAAAACAAAATTTTCCCAACTACATCGAAAAGACCTCTTAATTTCACTGACTGACTAGTTGCAGGGTAAAGGCAAAAGTCATAATAATAAAATTGTGCAAACTATCAAAATAATAGTACAATATTACCAAGGAACATTGAATTAGAAAACAAAAGGGCACGAAAATAGTACAATGACACTTTACGAACAATCATACACATGTGCAAATAAAGTGCCACCTTCAAAACCAGCTCTTAAAAGAATCAATATCCATATATATATATAAAAAAAATCACAAAGACAACACGCCACCCCACGGAGCCACGGAAAATTGAGCGCAACAATTACAGCATATTAAAAGATAATACCTGTGAGGAGACCACGCCATGCTCCCGGTAGTTTGCCAAAAGAGCTGGCAGGTACTCCGGCCGTTCTTCCTTCAAAACGGACACCAACCCCTCGGTCAGCCGCATATTAGTTGAAACATGCAGCCAAACCGCAGTGGCCATGTTTCCACTTCGCCTTGCCGTGACGTCTAAATTGCTCGACGCAGTGAAACGTCACTAACTTGAGACCGCCCGTAAGCACGAGGGGCTCACTTACGTACATACACGTCTTTTCCCTGTATCATATACCTATTTATATACGGTATCAGCTTCAGTCAGATCAAGAGCCAACATGGTACCCTGTTCCTAGGTTTATTTTTAATAGAAATGCCACACCTGCTTAAGAACTGCAAATGTGGCTAAGAGTTTTTCTTTCTAACCAAGGTACCAGCTACACCGTATTTATAACTTATGATTATGAATTTTAATTATCCGGTACCACTTTCCAAGTGTGTAGTTACCTGTCATTTTTTTACCTCATGGTATGGCAGTGATTACTAACAACTAAGGTAATAAGCATCTTCTATGCCAGTCTATGCTATATAATTACTATATTAGGTGTATGATTTAGTATCATGTCATGAATATCTAAAAAAGATAAGCCATTATAGTAACAACTCTTTAGGTTTCATTGGGACAAAACTGCGTTTGAATTTTCATGAACAATTTTTATTTAGTAGAAACATAAACAGTTCACGAAGTATGCATCACAGTGTATATCATCCATTAAAATTCAACACTGGCAATATTTTTCAGTGTTGAAAAAGCTGATTCAGCACTGTTGAACTTCCATAGTGAAAAAAAAAAACATCAAGTATCTCTTGAGGTTTGAGGATTGGCCATTGTGCTTCACCGGGAGGATCCTGCACAGGAGTGTTACCTGCATTTCAAAGAACTCCCACTGAGATGCGCTCTGAACGGGACTGCATTCAAAGCAATCGCACAGCCCCACTTTCAGGTAAAAATGTTGCAATGAAATACTCCATACTCTCAAAACAAATGCAAATGGGGGAAATGCCTTTGGCAGATATAGTTAGTCTGAGTTATGACGCATGTCTCACGTCTGTGGATCCAGCAGAACCTCACAGGTCCGGCCCAGCTCCCCAAGCTTGATGCGAGCATATTCGGCACGGTTTAGCGCCATCTGGCAGTCCTTGCGTGCTGAATATGTAGAGCCCTCATGCGGCTGTCCAGTGGCCACCTGAAGGAGGGTTTAGCGCTTGAATGTTTATACCTCTCAATTACAGACACCTTTCTCTAAAATCCCCTGAAAACTTCTTTCATTTGCCTGTCAAATTCTTCACTTGGGATGATGAGTGTGTATGTGTTCCATGCATGAATAGTAGCTTGTGTATCACAGTTTAAATGTCACTGAACTACCACCAGAAATAGATAAACATTCAGGAAGCACAGTAGGCTAAATCTACAGGAAATTTTAAATGGAAAACTAACTCATTTGCAAGTACACTGCTGTAAGGAAGGAAGGATAGAAAAGGAAGGAAGAAACCAGCACTGGAATCTTCTGAGTGTTGGGAATACAAAGCACAAAGAGTAGGGGATAGGAGACCTGTGTTTGCCTGCAAGTTTGACCCAGATGCAGAGTTACATCTGCTTGAGAGTGAGGGCACACCTACCTGCGTCAAATAGCGGATTTGAGAGCTTAGTTCACTTTCAACCCTGTTGACAGCACTAGTGAACTGAGCAAGCTGGCGGTCAAGTAGACTAGCATTGTGCTTCTCCTTGGACAGCTCCAGTATAATATTTCCTAACAACACATATTGGACAGAATAAACAAATTTGTTCTACCGCACTTTGTTAAAAACAGGGGAAAACGTTGTCACACTGTGCTTTAGTAATAACTCGGCCAGTTATTAAATATTTTTCAAGCGCCACTGAATTCCTTCATCCCTCGAATCTCGTTAAAATTTCAACAGTGGTGTGCTGCATTGAACAGGTAAACGGTTTCCTTTTATTCAGTAATATATTTCTTTTTATTTCTAACATTTCTTTTTATTTAGGTACCACCTCTGCAATATATCAACATACGAACGGGATTAACTAGAATCCTTGTATACTGACCGGCGCATTGCAAAATTACCGCGATCTCCTTCTCCACGTCTTCCAATGCTCGCAATCTGTCGTTCGCCATGCTTAGGCTTCCGCTGCTTCCACTACAAAGAACAAGTCAGTCATCTGACCCAAGAACTAATATATACCTATTAAATTCACAGATGGCTAAAAAGAATCACTAACAACAGGTAAACTACAAAATATATTTTGATTTACCTCCCTAAAATCAATAACTAAAATAACAGCTGGGCAAAAACTCGACGCAAAGATAAATATTTTCATATACACTGCCATAGAAAGTCAAGTATCAAACTAAGATATGACGTTAATATAGTGAAAAGTATGAGCTAAACAGATCTTGGTAAGCTAAATTGTGTAACTAATCGAGTAGGTAACACCAAACTAACTATTCTCATGTTATAAGCTATTCTTAATATTTTGTTTATAAATAACTATTTTAACGCAGTCCACGATAATTTATATAATTTGTACACACCTTTCGTGCTTTCAGATTCTTCTACGGCTTTCAGTGTCATGAAAAACGATACAATGACTCATACGGAAGCCGTCGAGGAACATAAATGATTATGTCGATCGCAATCGCGGATGTTGAACGGTGTACTGGTGAAGATTAGGGTAGCGAGACAGGAAATGGACACTTAAAAGGTGAGTGATATTCAATACAGACGTATCAAATTGGAGTTCCATTGACCTGGAGCCTATTCTTGTATATATAAGGCACAATTAACTGTTCAACCTGGACAGTCCATTACAGGAACAATTGTACGTATTTATTAAGGGTATAAATCATCCAGCATCCAACAGCATGCATCTGGACTGTATGGATTCCAACACGAGGAGCACATGCAAACTTTGTACACATGGAGCTTGTTTTTTTTGCTAACTGAAAATCTACGTGTGAGCATTGGTGCAGGAAGACATTTTGAGCTCTTGACTTTAAGGAAGTTCTTTTGTGGCAACAACTAACAACAGTAGTCTTTTTTTTGAGAAATAACCATAAAGTGGACTCTGAGCCATAGTGAAAATAAGTAACATAACAGTAAATTTTTCTTTGACAAAAACAGTCAGCAATAGCATGCCTCCAGACAATATTGACCAACAACAACCAGAGGGGTGCTGAAGCATCCTCAGGACCCCTACTTCCAACACTTCTGTGTGAGAGGTAAAACTAATGATTAATGGATTAGCCTAAGGGAATAAGACACATTCTCAACTGGCACCTGAGAATGGCATGAATGTGGAGGGTCTGAGAGGAAGTTTAATTTGTTCCATCATGCTTCTACTGGTCTACTTACAGAACACTCCTTCCCTCACAAATATAGTAATTTAGTGGATTAAAAGTTATAGAATTTGCACCAAATCCTAATCCAGAAAAATGGTTCCGGTAGCTTTTCACTCCTCTTTGATCTTTAGTCTGTAGTGGACCTACCTCCTCCAAGGCCAACCAGGTTGGGATTTGCTACAGTTGTACTCAACACAAGCACATGAGAATCTCAAAGACATGCACAAAATTATGACAAAAGCAATATTATATACACACAAATATATTCCACAGGCTGAATTAAGGAACACAAATGTAGCTACTTAATATAGAAGACAAATATCGGTGTCTTCCATTATCGACTCCACCAAGACAAGGCCAGACAATGGTGCACACAGAACAGTTTAATGCAGATGGAAGGCACTTGTGGATTATAGTAATTGACTCTCTGGTTTTTAAATTTTTAGCAATGGCACTATTTGCACCAATGGGGGATAAATTGTTTTCCATTTTAGGGCTAGAGATGGTTGTTCCAACTGCCAACTATGACATGACATGCAAACTGACAGCCATGAAAAGATGGTAGGTGTGAGCAGCGATTTCTAGCCTCTAGCCATTTGGAGTGAAATCTTACACAAGAAGTTTTTCTTTCTTTACAACTGCCATCAGATGATGGACCGGATAACAGCTACTAAAGTTTCATTTCTATCATCACTCTAGGGTACCAATCTCTCACCTTATTTCATCTTTGGGTCTAAATGACATGAAGAAAAAAAAATCTGACTGACTATCTTATACAACTTATCCAGGCAGGGCTGAAATGAATTTGGAGTCTATCTTAGGATGCATAGGGTATGAAGCAGAGCACATGCTGATCAGTATGTAACAGAGTCATTCACAGGGCACATATATGTGCAGGCACACACATATACAAGTAAAGGACAAGTACGAGTAAAGGACAATTCAAAGTGTCTTCCATTCAGTTGCAAACCTACACAAACGCACAGGGGAGCAGCTTATGTAGATCTCACATAAGTGGTGTTAGGATCAAGGTTTTTTGTATATACACTTGCGGTAAAAACAAATGCAGAAACACACCTCACAAGTAAGAGCACACAAAATTAAACACAGACAATTTTGTACGTTAAGATTTTTTCTTTAGACATTTTCTAAAATGCAGTACAAAATAAGGAGGCGACATAAATTTTCCCATGTTTGTTGTTTTTAAAAAACTACTTTTTCCATTTTTGTTCATGTCCTTTGACTAAAATAACATATTGCTTTTACAGTTTCTTGGTTTTCTTAATATCAATATAGTTTCTAATTATACTTTATCAGTGATTAAATTACCAGGTAGTAGATTTCTTTCCCCCCCCCCTCTCTCCTTACTCAGGTTTAGTAGTAGTAACTTAAATTGTTCCCCTGAATAAAATGAAATCAGATATGAGTTTTACAAAATGACAGGATTGCTTGAGTCTTCTTAGCAGTTGAGGCTGACAAATACAAAGATTTACAAAAACAAGCTGAAATGGTTTACAGACAAAATGAGTCAAAACTGCAACCCGATCAAAAGCCCAAAATGTCTGCGCTTTTAGTCAGGTAATAATCTCCCATCACCAACCACATAACGTTGCAACATTTTTGCCACCATAGTAACACAGTGGGAACGCCATACAGTATCTGCTGGAGCAGCACGCATCTACGGTGTGGGCTGGCATGTAAGTTTGCACACATGTACGGCTAACGTGCATACCGCATAATATGGACATGAACAAAGACATCAATTGCTGTTAAAACAGCAGACAGTTCTGTTGGGTTACATCAGTGCATGTTTCCATGACGTTTTATTAGCTGTCAAAAACACTTTATTCATAAAGCATTAACACCATCCAAAAGGTGAAACGCTACTGAGCATCATTTTCATTTCTCTCTAAACAAACTGTGATGTCCAAAATGTGCCCATGCTTTTGAAAGAAAAGATGCTGGACAGAGGATGATATTAAAGCTTTATAAATATATAATTCTTATAGAAAATGATAATATGATCACTGAACATGATGTGGTCAATTGTTCTGATTTGCATTCAACTGTGTAAACCTGCTACGCCAAGTATTCTTAATCTTCTGCCTGGACACCCATGCAAGCGGCTAAGCTCTTAGGTTGAACTGAATTGTTCATTTTAGTTTAGTGAGTGTAATCGAGATGCATATTGTCATTTTAAAATCTTGTAATGACAGAAAATATAAAATGACGAAAATAAATTGAAAAACCTTGCCTTACAAGTTGATCACCCACGTATTTCATTGGCTGAAGTTTAACCAACCCATCGAAAATTAACCAAAACTGATTGACAGTAGCTTGCATGTTTTTGTCCTAACAGCTCCCTCAGGCATGATTAAGAAAGTGGTCCGAAGCAAAAAAAATCTTATGGGGCATGAATTGTGGCTAATATCATTTTAGCAAACTGCTGGGGATCGATCAGTCCAACTCTTTTAAAAAAGGAGAAAAAAAAAAAAAAAGCTTGTATTCTTCCTTACGTCAAGATGATAACACCTGCACTTAAGAGTTTCTGTGTGACACCCCATGCACACCTAGCTAGGGTTCCAGAATTCTGGCACCCAGTGGCCGGGGGGGGGCGGGCGGGGGGGGGGGGGGG
>JAODKF010000002.1:12785877-12800106 GCA_026779585.1 Mormyrus proboscirostris | reverse complement strand
GAGGTAAGTCCCAGCAGGATGGACGGAGGTAGGAACCTGCTGGCTACTGCACTCTGCATGACTGCTGTGAGCTACATGCCACACTCTGTTAGACTGCAGGATTCCATACACAGAACTGGACTCTGCAGAGGTCAGATCGGCCTTACTTTAAAACTTTAATAAAATACACTACCTGTGAACATACAGAAGGGATATTCAGGTTAGTTCATTCTATCCTTTAATAAAAAATAAAATTCTAAAAATTAAAAAATGGCACCTTTTGTACATCTGTTTGTTATAATAGTAATGTAATAAAATTAAAATACATAACAATGACAATAAAAGATCTATTTCCCATCTAAGCTTAAACTTACGCTCTATTCAGATCCGATTGTTTGCCATAAGATGCATAAGATCGTAAGAGTCAAATCTAAAAACTGCCTACAAAACCCTGAAATGAACCACCGACTGTACTTTTGCTTCCAGGCACCTGGGCGACAACATGGAGCCCAGATTCAGAAAGCACCTATACTCAAAACAGCCCTCTCCCATCAAAATCCATCATATACAGATTTATTATACAGCAGCAACTACTCCTCACTCCTGCAAAAAAAAAAAAAAAAAAAAAAAGTAAAAATAAAAACCATTTCATTAAGAGTTGTGAAGTGTGATACAGTGATACACTCCAGGTTGACATGAGGGCAGACCTACAGAGCGCTACATCACTAACTTGAATGAACTGGATCAATTCTTACTGAAGTTAGGGATGGGATTCTGCTGATTCACTTGTGCATAAATTCACAGCCCTCGTCTCCTTACCATTTTGCAGTGTCTGGATGTGGCTGTGGGAATACCTTTGCTCAGTAGGAGCCAGATCTCATTGTGCATACAGGTGGTCTTTTCATCGGAACCGTAAGCATATCACCAAGGGTCGATTAAAACGTCAAAGTAGTACTTGTATTAAAACATCAGCCTTTCCAGGGGTTGCTTCTTTTCAGCAACGTCCCACCTCATCCAGATCAGGTTAAGAAAAGGAAAACGACACAGCGTTGACATTCACGGCGCCACGGTCATTGGGGAAAAGCACAGAAAACTTGAAGCCCAACTGTGTGCGTGCATGTGCCAGTTGCGCTCGTGTTTTGAAGTCCGCGCGGGATTTGGCATGTTGGCGACCACCTCAGCCCACGCCCCACTCAAGTATACAGACGTCCTGTAAAGTTACAGGGTAAAAGTGGTTGGTATAAAAATACGAGGACAATTTGTCGTTTTGCGGTCTCACACACACACACACACACACACACACACACACACACACACACACACACGTCTCTTTGATTATGTTGAGCTATTTAAAAAAAAAAAAAAAAAAAGCAATTCTATACAATAAGTGAGCAGTAAGTACAGCAGGTATGCAGCAGCACACATTTGCCAGACTGCGCACCTGCAATGCGAAAACAGTGATTACATCAAAATGTGGTCTTGGAGTTAAGTTTATGTTAAGGTTAATGAGATAATGTGCAATAACATAAACTGAAAACTTGTATTCCACATTAGTGACTATGTAAAAAAAAAAATAAATAAACCAACCCATGTTCTTTCACTGGAGTAACATCATGCTTATCATGTAATGACATAGGTATAAATTTCCCACTTAATATGAGGCAGGACATAGAAAAACAAAATGAAAGAACATGATTTCATCTGACCCAATGGCCCCAGTGTTTTCACTTGCCAATAATGGTCACAGGACCCACATTGTTCCTCTCCATCTCTCTGACATGGTCATTGGTGCAAAGGCCAACCGATCAGCAAAAGTTGTCACAGAAGCAAGAAGGGTTAGAGAGAGGAGAAGGAGCTTTAAAAAATAGACCACACCCGCTTTATCCCATTGGCCCACTGGTCTTGCCTATGTCTATACACCCCCACCCCCACCCCCCCCACTGGCCCACTGCCCTGCAGGGGGAGGGACCCTCAGCAGAAGTGGTCATCCTCGTCCTTGTCGTCCTTCATTCCTTTCAGCCGGAGGCGGGCGAAGTCCTCAAACACAAAGTCATCATCCTGAGAGAAGTTGCTGAGAGAGAGAGAGAGAGAGAGAGAGAGAGAGAGAGAGAGAGAGGAGGAAGGAGGAAAGAGAGTGTTATTATTGCTGGTTATGAAAACTAGGCAGGGTGGTGATGAGCCAGTTGTTGCAATGATACTCCTAGAACAGTATCAGTCAAAAGTCTGGATACAACTACTGAAAATCATTTCTTCTTCAACAAGACAACAACTCTAAGCAATCCTCTAGATTATGTAGCAAGTATTGTCTTGTGAACAAGGAAAGAGATGGAGTGCTGTGATAGATGACCTGGTCCCAATAATCCCCCAATCTGAACCCAACAGAGCTGCTTTGGGATGAGCTGACCAAGACCAAGGCAGCCAACTTGGGTCCAGAACTTCTGGAATCTCCTTCAGGACTGTTAAGAGCAGCATTCCAGGTGGCTACATCTGGAAGCTGGCTGAAGGAAAGCCAGGAGTCAACAGTGCTGTCATAGAAGCAAAAGGGGGATATTTTGAAGAGTCTAAATATTAGATAATTCTGAAATGCGTAACACATCCCATGGCTATTGCAATGTTTGATATGTATTAACTTCTAATAAAAGTAAGAAAAATTCAGAAAAATGCATCAAAAGCAAGTGTGTCCAGATTTTTGACTGGTACTGTACTTTGAAGATGATATCCATCCTATGACATATCATTAAAAGCTGGTTCATGAAGGTGAAGGGCATCACAGTCCGGATCAGTACCCTCACGGCAGGCAGCAACTGAGGTCCAACATCCTAGACGACTGAAGCCTCCGGTCCACCTCAGATTCAGGACGGACTTAAACTTCACTAATCCAGCTCATGATCCATAGCAACCAGTCTACGGTTACCTCAAGGCCAGTCAAGCACAATTGCATCTTATCTTGTTTAAGTCAGAGACCTTCTACAAAATTAAAACTTCACTTTTGGTAGGCAAGCCTATGTGTCTGCATTATCAACTCCTTTATCTAGCGAGTTATACATTGTATACATTTTTTTTGCATGTGGCTGGGAATGGTATGAACAAGCTTTGTGTAGCAGTGAATGAGAGTAGTGGGAGAGGTCAGACAGACATGGAGGATGCTTACTTTGTCTCAAACTCTATCAGGTTGGTGTCCACAGGGGCATCCTGCTCTGGCACAGCTGTAGGGAAAAAACAATGACCTTATTTCCTGTGAGCTGCTTTTGGTAGCAGGAAGATGTGGTTCAGCATGCTCACAGTCATAGCTCAAAGTCCACACATTTCTGCTGCTACTGCTTTTTGCATCTTCACACACAGGCGAGTACAGGCATGGAGAAGTCAACTACCTGACTGGGGCCTGGAGCTGGGCTGGTCTGTAGGTTTGGGGTGCATCAGGACGAAGGGCAGCTCCACAGACACGTCGCTTGAAGGACGACACACATATGTTAACCTGCAACCTCGCTAACATGGGAACAGAAGGTGACTGTGGTTTTACAAGCTTGCCATGTCATAATATGGACTTTCTGATGCAGTGCAGCTTTTACACAGTGCTAAGTATGTACGTGAGATGATCAGTTACAGAAGCCTAGCCAGTGAACCATTTTGTGGGAATATTCATTTGCATGACAAAAAAACAAAACATACGTGAAAACACTTTGCGCACATTAATCTGTGGGCGTCTGGGAACAGCTTTGACTTTCAACACCAGACTGGACGGTCATCACACCATGATCTAATAGCATTCATAACCATCTGGGAGTTTAGCTCCATCAGAAGGGGCGGGGGGCAATTACTATACTGATGAAAGTTGAGCCCAGAATCAATTTCTGGCAGAAGGCTTCTTGTGTTGCACTGCTCAGCTTTGTGGTGGAGGACTGTCGAACATATTTCATGTAAATGGTTGGGCTCTTTGAGAATGTTAAAAAATTAATTTAGATTTCTAAATAAAGGGAAGCTAATATAAACACAAGGATAAGTACCATCGATTGTCTCTTGCTAAAAAGAAACTGCAAGCTAGCATTGAATGCTGTAACCCCAATGCGCTTGACCCAAATAACTTCAGCGGTTTCGTTCATTTCAGCATAAACTGAAATGGGCACACACAAAAAAGCTTTCAGTCTGAAACTGTCAAATAACCTAACACAACATACTGATATAAAAACCAGATTTGGTGTAAAATTCAGAATACTCCATACTCAATGTGCTCATGCAGCCAGAAAGACTCACCCTCCACGGGACACGACCAGCTTGACCTTGACCCGGTAAGATACCAGGATCCCTAGAACTTCCTTGTTGGACACATCTTTCACGCTGTGGACGGTAGGCAAAGTCACATGGGCATCCAGGAGTGTCTACAGGGTACACTCTTCGGTTATAGCTAAACCATGAACCTGAGTAGTGGTTAGTTGGGTAATTATTACTGAATTGTTCCGGCTTGCTGCACAAATAATTCATTTTGGTTTCCTTCTGCCCACATTTATGAGGACTCTGAACGATTGAGAGACTACATGGCTAGTCTTTAAATTCTCCTGTATTACTTCTAATGTAAGGTAACATCACTCTTTCAAGCCTTGTGCTGTCAAACTCACATGGTGCTAGAGGCCAGATTGGTGTCCTCGTGTTTCAGCTTGCCGTCCAGAGCCAGGCCCCTCTTCTCGCGGTTGTTGCTCAGCGTGGGGGTGAGGGTGTACACTTTGCAGAAGGTAGAACTGGGGGACACCTGGTCACTGTGAACAGCGGTATGGCAGAGAGACCCACACATGCCAATATGTACACAAATGCCACAAATCCACAGGCACAGAAACAGCTTCCTGTGTCAGCATGAATGTTTTATTTAAAATAATTTAAAAAAAAGAATGGAAGGAACCTTTTTTTTTTTTTAAAAAAAAAAAAAAAAAAAAAAAAAAAAAAAAATTACAAAACCTTTCCTGTTCTTCAGAGAGTGCGGAAGCAGGTATAAAGGAATCAAGCTAGAGGAGGGATTCCAGGCTGACAAGGGGAAAAAGCAATATGGGCAAGAACTGCAAGGAAGTATGGAAACCCAAAGGGCCCAAACTCAGGGACAACTGCTCTTTAAGGGGACGGGGGGCATATATGAATACAGCCTAGGGATAATGCTAAGAGCAAAGTCATTTTAAATGCAACATGCCCAGTGTATTGGAGGGAGGTTGTATATTAATCAGTACATTTGGTGTTTGGGTTTCACTCAGCGTTTGGATACAAGCCTATGGATCAGTGTCTGTGGATTATTTGGAATTTGAGTTTGTCAGTGGAAGTAATTTTGGGTACTCCAATCTACCATTGTGTAACCAGTGGTGCTGGAAAGATCTTATGACACAGCAGAAGCAGACGCCTGAGCCACTGACTAGTACAGATGATGGAAATTATGAAAGGGAGGGGCCCAATTGACTGCCCAACAATGGCATAAAAATAACTAGAAAATTGAGGCAGCTTATCGGCTGAGCTAAAATGGTCATTGTAAATGGCTCTATGCTTGGTACTGAATGGTAGCCATTAAAATCTGGGACACAACCAACAAGTTTTTTTTTTTTTTTTATTAAAAGGTGAGATAGACAGAAGGGGAGAACAGTGAGGAGGAGAGGACACAGCCAAGGGACAGAGGAGGAGGAAGGAGCAGTGGAGACAGGATGGAGACTGAGGAGGACAGGAGGTACTCACTCTGCCTCAACCTGCGCCACAGGGCACTTGTACTGTGCGGTGCTGAACAGGCAGATGTCAGCGTACTGCCGCACTGAGGAGAGAAAGGAGGCAGGGGTAGGGTGCGGGTTACCAGGGCCGGGAATGCCACACACGCACGCACACACACGCACACACACACACACACGCACGCATACGCACACACGTCCTGCCCAACAAAGCCTATAGTCATTAGTACAGGGGCTCAGTCTTCTGACATACACATACACACCCAGAGCCAAAAATTAACCTGTGTGGAATTTATAAGTCAGAAAAGTCAACCGCAACAGAAAAGGGGATGTAGAATTGGTAGAGCGATAAACAGCCTTGCACAATCTTAAAAAAAAAAACAGGTTAGAAATTAGACATTTCACAACAGCATGTGACAAACCCAGGAATGACGCTTGTATGGCCGCTAGCAATATCCTGTACATGAACATAGGGATTCGCAAAAAAATGCGGCACTGCTTTTGGATGTATGTATAGGCATCATGGGAAAACACGGCACTTAGAGAGGACCCGATTAGAGCAGCCACTTTTGTAATAAAGAACGGTATACAAGGATCAGGTAGATGAAAAAGACACGCAGGCTGCATTGTCAGAGACACAGAGCAATGGCGGTAGACGTTCTCAGATACGGCACGCTCTAAGTCTGGGTCGGAATCGGGGGAGCTTTACGTCGTCTCACTTGGATTTTCTGCCTCGGCAGTGAGCAGTAAATTGCTGAGAATCTGCAGTTACAGGGGTCCTAACACTTAATGGCCTTTTTGATTTGCCGTGGGGGGTGGGGAAGAGAGGTGGTGGATATTACTGAAGGCCCACTTAGACTCACTCTTACTCTCTCACACGGAAACAAACACGGAAACATTTCCTTACCCGAGATTTTGACTCGTTTGACAGTTTTGGTGGAGTTGTTAGTGACGTGGACGTTGACACTGATTGGCTCACCGTGGTAGTAGAGCTGGTAGATGGAAAGACACGGTCTGAAAAAATGCCCCCAGACACAGGCGGGCATGGCACAGGCGTTTCGGTAAACACAGATCATGTTACCTCCTTGTCCAGAGAGGCCTCAAGGTGCAGGGAGCGGTCAGACATGAGGAAGCTGCGCGTGGTCTCTGCCGTCGGCTGAGGGCCGGGTATCTCCGGGGCGTACTGCACCTTCCTGATAACCAGCCTCACAGAGTTCCTGCAACAAGAGTGCATGCACGCACACACACCAGCGTAAGCGTAACCTTATTTTTCACTTTGATGTTTCTGGAGAGACACATTTAACTGAATAAGCAATAAATCAGGCCAGGAGTTTGGGTAGGAACAGATTCTAGTGAAAGCAGGTTTGCTCTTGTATGGATGCACACAAATGCAAATTCATGCATCCAGCATACAAGCACATGCATGAGTACATGCACAAATACAGACGCACGCAGCATAGAAATGGAACGGAACCCAAACTTCCCCCATACTCATGCGTAATTCATAGAAATTAACATTTTAAAAGACATTTTAAAAAGCTACCCCCCAGGTAAATGCAGCCTGGCTTTCTCATACCACCACCCCCATTTCCATTGTATTTCCATTACTGTAAGAGCAGAAGCAGAAATTGCCCACCTTTTGTGGATCTTCTCCTCCACTGATTTGGCACAGAAGGCTCTGACTTCAAAGTCCACACCACAGGCCTGGGGGCGCCGAGGGGCAAACCACAGGTGTGAGCGAAGCAGAGGATCAGGGAAACCCGTAGCAGGACATGTGGCGTGTGACAGCCCATGGTGTGTGAAGCATGGTGAGTTTGGCAATATAAAAAAAAGAAAGATATACACTCTGCAACACTGTGCGAAAGTCTTAGTCAAAAGGAAATGTTCACAGCTATTTATCCAAGTAGGAAAGGTATGTGCACTCAGAACAAAAACACAATTTAATATTAAAACATATGAGAATTAAGAGTATCACAACAAAAACTAACAAGAATTTCCTCCGTTCCCCAAAAATTTACTGAGAACTTGTTGGATGGTTAGATGCTTTAGTTCCTAACCCTCTCCACAGGGGCACCCCAGCCATTCTGTATATTTGCTATATTTCACATCCAGCGCAATTACTTAATTTAATTCATTTAAGAAAGTCAGTGAGGTGTTGACTAGCCATACGAGAAGGGGTACGGGTCGAGTCAAAAGAAATACATACCCTGTAGGTGCATTGGATCGTTGTTGCAAATACTGGGGTGATTGTATGAGAGGTTTTGAAATGGCTAAGCTGACACACTTTGACAGACATAATATAGTTTTACATCAAAATGAAAATCAATTGGGCATCATTTTCTTAGAAAACTTAAAACTTATGCACAGTACTGTATATAAAACCCAGCACACTAATTCCAGATAACTGTGCCATCGCCCTCCCTATCCAGGTGTGTGTGATGTATGTAAGTGTGCGCAGACTGCATCCAATTACCTTGCCTGTGTCCTCAGGTCCAGGCTGCAGAGTGACAGAGCACGGCAGGTTCTGGGGAATCTGGGACAGAAAGACACAAGGGTGAGTCCGCCGCTCACAGAACATCCGCGCACGCGTGACACAAGCCCGGCTGACGCGCAACCGAACATCCAGCTTAGTTTAATGACGTTCATACCCACATAACAGAAATGATGCGAGCTAGTCGGCAGAGTGTAGCCTTCCGTGGCTGCGCGACTGCATGCGTGAGAGTGTGACAGTATCGCACGTCATGAGGGGGAAGCACAGGGCATAACAGAAATGGATGTTTCGCTTGTTTAGGATCTGATAGCATGGCTGAAGGAGATGAAGACTACGCATCGGGGGGGGAATTGAAGTGCACATGCAAGTCTGTGAGATGGCAGAGGCTCACAGTGAAGTAGAAGGGATATGCGTGCTGGCCAAGCTTCTTCAGCAACCTCTCCTGAAGACGGCTGTAGGGCTTCCTCTCCTCAGGCAGAGGTGGGTAGGCCTGGAAGGTGGAGATGTATAGGTCCTTCCTGAAGGACAGGCCCAGCACATCCAGGTCCTCGCGGCCATACCGGAATGCACAGGTCAGCGTCACGAACGCTGGGGCGGGGGGGAGCAGGAGAAACACAGGGGAAGAGGACAATGCGAGTGGGAGAGAGTCAGCCATTTCTGGAGAATTGTGAACGACACCGATGATGGGGGGGAAAAGAAAAAAAAAAAAAAAAAAAACAGGACTGATCCTGATTGGCGTACAAATCGGAATGTAAGCATCATACCTTTTCTGTCTTTCAGGTATTCCGGATCGATCAGCAGCACGCCATCTGTGGAAGACGGAAGACTCTGAACGGCTAAGACCAGATACACGAGCACGAGGTGCTTTGGCTAGACCCGAGCCTGAAGGCACACGACGGGTAATGCAGGGCAGCTTCCTCATCCCTACGGATTCCCTCGATCCCAGTTGTGTTTGGCAAATGAGCTCCTTCTAGTGAAAGTTCCCCGTGGGAAGGTTCCCAGCGTTTCTCGGTGAGGTTCAGTGGGCGGCCTTCGGCTCGCACCATTTGCTTACTGTATGCACGATAGTGAAAGCTGGCAGTTCCCCACTGCTAAAAACCTCACGGCCCTCATTAGTGAGGCTTCTAACTCCATCCCCCCACCTCATATGTCTGCTGGGACCCATCTCCATGGCAAGGCAGAGGCAGTTCTAAGGTTGGATTTCAGTCAGACAACAAACATCAATGGTGCCAACAACACAGAGAGTTTCCTTGCAATACAGATCACATTGACCAGCAGTGGCCCAGTTATTAGCCCAGAATAAGCAGTGACCCGGCGATCCTGCCATCAAGCCCCAGTCAGAAACTTACCCACTGGGTCCACATGGTCCAGATGGTCCACAAAGTCTCTCTTGCCCAGGTAGACTGTTAGCTGTAGAGGAAGACACACCATCACTGGTCTGAGAAGGTGATGCAAACAGACCAACTCATCCACAGCAATCCAACCCAATTACCCGACTGTGACTCCACACTGACCCCAAGACTCTCCACTCCCTTCCTGAAGACAACAGTGCTGAGCTTCATGTCACAGCATATGTCATCCATGGACAAAGCGCCATCCATCACCCTCTCTCACACACGGGCACACACACAGGCACACAAACGCTACAGACAGCAGAGGGAAGGCAAAGAGAACACAACAGGAAAACAAAGATAGGTGAATACACGTGTGCAAGCACTCGCTCAAAAGCACACCAAGCATGGGAAATAAGCGAACACAGAAGAAAAACAGGAGAGCGAAACAAAAAGCTAGCAGAGAGAAAATCAGAGAGAGAGAGAGAGAGAGCGTGGTTGGATATCCACAAATCTGTTTCTTCATCCAGAAGGAAAGAGGAAGTGGGAAAGAGGAGGGAGACAGAGAGACCCACAGGAATGAATCTGTCCATGGAGACGCAGACACGCTGCCATGCCTTCTGCTGAAGACGTGTGAACCGAAAGACACACACACACAGAAAACAAGTATATTAGTACCTTACAGTTGGGGCTAGACTTCTTGAAGACTCTGTAAGAAAGAACACGTGTGTAAATTGAAGCAAGAGGAGTTTCCATGGGAATCATTTGGCCATCGCTACCACATCATGATACGCTCCTCCAGGGTAAGAACGTCAGTGCATATGAAACTAATAACCAGAGAGTCCCACTGCCATTTTAGGAGAAAACAGGGCAGAGAAACAAAGGGTTGCTGCTGGGACATAGCAGCATACCTGGAGTTATCTACAGGGCAGGTATCAAAACAAACCAATACAAACGAACCACCCCCCAGCCCCACGTATGGTCCGACAGGGCTGGACAAAAGGACAGAACAGTGGGATGGAAAGAACCAAATACGAGGGTGTGGATGGCCAGCAGGGCGAAGAGAGGGAGAGTGAGAGAACAAGATAAATACTCTTTTACATGTAGTTATCACTATAATTCTCATCTTAGGTCATTCATAAGAGCGAAAGCTGTGGGGTGAAACAGAGCTGGGGGAGCCAGAATCATGAGCAGAGTCAGCAGCAGCCGGCAACAGGAAAATGAACAGGCGGGTTAACGGTGAGACGGAGCGCCATAAGTCAGGCTCTTCCTGTCCGTCACCATGGCCGCACGACCCACTATAACCGCAAAAGGATTCTTGCCACCGATCACAAACCTTGGTAAGCTGGCTGACAGCTCCCAGGCAAAGCTGACACAGGATTTTACGTTTAATGAGGGGCTCCCCTCCCTTCAATCATAAACATAAATCCCTAATGCTTAACATCCCCCTCCCAAACAGTTCAAAGTACTAGTTGTAAATCTCCTTAAGATGACTAAGGGCGTTTTTCATCGCACCAGGTACCGTACTTTTGGTACTTCCATAAAGTGCCGAAAGTATAGTACTTCTTTCGTGTCGGTTTTCCACTGGCATAAAAAAAATGGTGCCGGCGCCAAATGACATCATCAGTGACCGCCCCTGACTGACATCATCACAAAGCACAACTTTTAAAAAAAAAAAAAAAAACGGCCCAAAATTAAAACCGTTTAGGCTGAAAAATGAGGTTTATTGTTATGTCATGTTATGTCAGCTTCTATCTCAGATTCAGTAATATCCAAATTGCATAAATGCTGCCATCATTTACGTTTACGTAGGTGCACTTACTTTGGCTAAGCCGATCAAAGCAGTAAGAATTAGCTTACTGCTAATTCAGTCTTTTGAAAGCAAACTAATTATTAAATTATGTTTTTTGATTTTCAAGCGGCATTGCACGGTGTTTCGCGTGTGCCCCATTTCTTCCAAGCGGCTTGGTTTTACAGTGTTCCGGGCAATTCAGTTTCTCTATGTTTCTCCTGTCTATCAGGAAACAATGTTTCCCCTAATATTAAAGCAAAGAGGTATGTGAAATGTGTTATTAGTACCGAGGCCCAGAGTTGCTGTATACTTGTTTTAACAGGGGGGAACCAAATATCCTGGATGTTTCTCCTGACATTTAGGCAAAGATGTATGTGAGATGTCTAACAATCACTCAGGTACATTATTACATGTGAATACAGTAGATCGTCATGCAAAATATAGTCTTATAAGCAATACTATATCATTTTCATCAAGAAATATCTGTATCCAGCGAATTAAATAATTCCATTTATTTTCTGTAAAAACAAAAAACATCGAAAAGGCATGTGATGTTTAAAAATATATGGCTCGTTTACCTCAAGAGCTTCGTAAGAAGACATGAAAACAACAGCGAAACCGTGCACAAATCAGCGGGCGACAGGGGAAACACAGGGAAACTGAATTGCGCGAACGGCAAAAACTTTTATTTCGAGTCGTTTCATCCAAATCCCGCTGGATCTGCGCATCCAACCATATGGTGATTAATGCCTGTGTTTCCTCGTTTGTCCATCCTTCCATTTTACTTTTTTATATTTTTGTTTCTACTGCTTTTTATTTTGTTTCTCGCTGTTCGCTGTGTGTTTCAAAAGATGGTGGTTGTATTTTGCGTTTCGGCGGCAGGCTATTTGCATAACCAGTCGACGGCAAATACTTTTGCAAGTCCCACCCCAAAGTACCGAAGTACCAAAGAAGTACCCCAGCTGGTTTGGCACTTTCAGTACAGGTACTCGACCGGAATTCAATAGAAAAGCAAAAGTACCGTACCGAAAGTACCATACTTTGTGCGGTTGAAAAGCGCCCTAAGAATCACACTCTCAGACAGTCAAACTCTCGCTGCGCCTCAGGACAGGCGACATCCCTGGCGCTTACGCAGCTGGACAAATGGACCGGCAGCTTGTGCCCTGACTCCACAGGCCCAAATGATGCCACGCGGCTCAGTTAGAGACCAGCCACTCAAATCAAGTCGTCACAAAGTGCTTTGAAATATACTTTCTCGAGGTAATCCAATTTTAAAACATGAAATAAACCCAATTTGCCAATAAGGAGAATTAAACTCGACTGACCCATTCCAAGTAGACTCTTAAGTAATACACTTGTTTCAAATCGTACAAGCCGTAACCACAATGGCGAAGTGCATTACGTAACATTTAGTTGTTAGATGATTTTATCAAAAGCAACTTGATACTTGCGCATTTACAGAATTGGATATATTACTAAAGCAATCCAAGCTGAAATACCACGGTCAGGCTATGTGGCAGGTCCTTAATCACTGCGCTACCAGCTGTCCTGCCCTACTGAAGTGTCCGGAAGGCTTTCCACATTGCCTGGTGACACTGTGTTTGAGGTCATGGTTGGTGAAGGAAGGGAGGGAGGGAAGGCACAGAGAGCGGACGGGGTGCGGATCATTTCCCAGGATGTCAAAGGTCAATTTACAACTGACATACAAACAGCAACACGATGTGCGTACTAGGGCTGTGATGAGGGAGCCAAAACGTGCCGAGCAGGAGCACCGACCTGCATACGGAAGATGCGCAGCCGATGGGCCTCCCACACACACGGGGTTTTTACAGCAGCGGTTGACCGGCTTCTCACGAGTCAGCAGCAATGTGGCGACTGACGTTCCGGGCTTAAATCAGAGCCCGGCCGGCTCTAAAGCCATTGTACTCAAGTTATAACTCGGCAAAAAAGGCATGCAACCAAATAGGTTTCATTTAGTTGTCATGACGGCTAAATGGGGCTTTATCCTGTTGCCATGGGAACACAAAGAGCAGGCAGAATTATGTTTATTTTATACAAACTATGCCGGGATGCAAACCACGCTGGTCCTTTAACACACTGACACCTGCTTGCTGACATCTACCCTGCTAATGGTCCCAACATTCATACTTATTGACTGACTGACTAACAGAGAGCCAGACACATTCACAGAACAGAATCATTGTACCCAGGTACACCATATGGATGAACAGAGTACTCACATATCCCTTCTGACCGTCTATGAAAGACACATATGTACATACAGAAAGCAAGTTCTGGGGTCAGAGTGTAGGGCCAGCTAGTGTCGAGCACCCCTGGTGCAGTTAAGATTGATTTGATTACTGCCAACCGTGGGATTTGAACCCACAACCTTTCAGACACCGCTCTCCTGCACGCTACCCCAGATATCTGTACATTTGTGTACAGTGCAAGGTTTTAGTGTCATGCTCTCCCTCTCTCACACGCACACACACTCACACACACAGCTCCACCTTTCACAGAGTTTATGCAAACATACAAGTAAAAAAAGATCTCTGCAGCTATGCATATTCAGGTTCCTCTGTCTATGTTCCCAGGAAATTGCTTTAAAAAGACACACATGATTCATCGGAAAGGCAGTTCAGCATCACTGCTTCCTAGCAGCGCGGTCTTGGGGCTAGAGCCCATCTGACCGTCGCGCCTCCCCTGCGCAGCATGTGCTGGCGTTATGCAGAGCTTCTGCTTGGCACGGTCTATCACAGACTCCTGCGTGCACACGCTCACGGTCCACAAAGACCTGCATGCTCTAGCACAAAGCTCAGGGGCCAATTGGCAGCTTCGGTCCACCACCTCTATGCTCAGGTGCTTTAAGTGGCCTCTGTCTGATGTACTATTCAGAAAGTTACCAGTGGGGGAAACCACTTCAGGAATACAGGGGCAAGGCTATGT
>JAODKF010000002.1:12765216-12785777 GCA_026779585.1 Mormyrus proboscirostris | reverse complement strand
TGGCCTCTGTCTGATGTACTATTCAGAAAGTTACCAGTGGGGGAAACCACTTCAGGAATACAGGGGCAAGGCTATGTAATGACGAGGGGGGGTTTGCAGAGCCCACAGGATTATGGGAGATTTTAGAATGTAGGCTTTCATCAAAGTATATGCAGAAGACCTAGAGGAAACTCACAATCAGCAGTCAGGGTGTGTGTGACAGACAGCAACGAAGCCCTCTGCTATTTCAATACATCACTCGTGACAGAATAAATGGAAGAGAGAGTGTGATGTGAGTGAGGGATGAGCCGTTCCTGCTACCCGACTCACTAATGAATGTGAAGTTCTGTCACAGACGTGACCCTGGCTGCTTCCTTCCCCCTTTGTTTTACGCGCAGTGATCGAACCACAGCAGCATGCAACTATGGAAAGCATCTGAAAACCTGGGTACTGGGTTTAGCCACCCTGTTGGCAGATGATGCGTCAGGGGGTGATTTTTAGTCACCTTCACCAAAACCAACCAATTTGTCCCTGGCGAGACAACAGAGCAGAGTGGGTTCAATTCGACACAACTGATGGAACAAAAAAGCCTGACAGTCCTACACAGCTATGACAGTGTGCGTAGGTACGTGTGAGCACCCCGACACGGCTGCTGCACCTGACGCCCTTCCCCCAAACCTTCCTATCTTTAACACTGCATTTAACACCTCACACAAACACTTAAACAAAATCCCACTCGTGTGACACTCCTACTTCCACCGAGTTTGATGATCCAACATGCTGATGTTAGCACACAAGTTTGAAATCCAGGAAGGGCCAATATGGAAATATTAAACACAGATTAAATATTGCTTATTTGTGACTCTAAAATAAACTTTTAGCAGATGGGAATGGGGCCAGACGACCAAGTCATACACTGCTTTTAATAAAAACAGGCCATAATGAGCATCAGCAGATGCTGGTGACAAGTGGACTTTTCACAAAAGGGTTCACAAATCACTAAACATGCACATACATACAATATACACAGACACACTATGTGTGTGTATATAAGAATGTGTGTATGTATATTATATGTACGTATGCATGTATATGTCGTTATCTCAGTTTGTGTGTAATTACACACCCACACATACACAGGCAGTGTGGAGGGTGCAAACTGGTAATCTGGCTCTGAAATGATCTGCTTCCTCTTGCCCTCAAACTTGTTTTTCTTTCTATAGCCAGGAAATTAAAGGACGTTGGAATCTGCAGTGTTTGAGGACTGGGGGGCAGACTAAAATTACAAAAAACTGACCAATCTACGGTACTCAAGACAATTCAATTCAAATCACCAACAAAGGAGCAGAAGAATGTTTACCACGTAAAAAAAATAAATAAATTAATTAAATCACGGGCGATATTTACGCACAAAGAACATGCATAATAAACAGATGACAGGTGTAAATATTTTGTTTCTGTCCTGCAGGCTGGAATGAAGACGTCAGTTTCAGTTACCACTAACAGAGGTGAAGCTATTGGACCATGTGTAATGAGACTAAAAATTTCTGGGTATTTGCAGTTAATAAATAAGCAAGCAAATAAAAATAATACATGATTAGACAGAGCTGGACACAGAAAAGGGTGGGGAGCCCCCTGGACAAAAGCAGTAACCAGTGTGGTGAAAAGGGTGGATGACTAGATTTGGGAAAGGGGTATAGCGGCAACCCGGGGCACTCCCATGGACGCAGTGCATGCGATGCAATGCAATGCAATAACAACGACCGGGGGGGGTTGGGGGGGGCTTCCTGCACTTTTGCAGAACAATCAGAATTTAAGGCATCTCTCACTTCCTCTAGCCACCATGAGGAAGCCCAGCCTTACCCCCCCCCCCAAGCTAACTGGTGCAGGCCCCTCCCAAGGTCATTTGCTCTTTCAGTGGCACATTGTATCAAAGGTCTACCCTCCAAACGGATCAGCCCATAAAGCCCAGGCTCATCATCTCCGCAGCTCCCCTCCAGACTCCTCGGCGGCCAATGCCGCTTCTTCGGGGTTGGGTTTGCCGAGTCAGTGCACCCTGCCCCCGCCGCCACGCTGCTAACCACTGAAACACACTCACAGAATCTCAGGAAGTTGAAAGTCCATATGTTACTGTCCATCCACCCCCACCCCACCCAGGCTTGGCAGAAGGGCCCCTGTTAACATCGAGCGGCATGCTAAGCCTCTGTAAGAGACTGAGACTCCTAATGTCATAGCTCCCGCGGTTGCCACTTTAATAGCTTCCCATAAGATGACAGCGGTATCACACGCGACATACAGCTCCGCAAAAAAAAACCTTTCTGCTGCAGATGAATTACACAGTTATAGTACGATAAATAGTGGGGCCTTTACTCAAACTACTTTTTTAGCCTTTTAGCCTTTCATTTTTACAGTAACATGACTGTGTCGGCACTATGCAATGTAAGGGCGGATCATTTTCAGTACTAAAAAAACCCAAGCCCTGCCCTTCTTTAACATTCACCTGATAGTACCGTTCTGCTCATGGCGGAAGACTGCAAGACTACATGAATTCAAAAAGCTGTTTTTATTTTGGGGGTGGTCGGGTCGTGTGATGTCTCTTGACGGAGAGTCAAGGCAGGAGGTGCTTGTGCAGTCATGCTGGAGTCACACTTCCTCTATTCTGCTTGCTCACTTCCTGACCCGGTTGTGAGCCTTTCTGTTCAAGGAACTGGCTGCATGCGCATACGCGTGCATCCTCTTATACGCGTACGGGACGCTGATACACACAGATACTGACGTTTCAGTCCCCCCCACTGGATAGGGAAATACACTCTGGGGCTTTAAAAAAGGAAAAAAAAAAAGGCAAGTTCATAAAGTCAGGGGAAGAGATGTGCAGGCAAAACAAGCTGAAACCAGAGGCTTGCAGAAAGATGCTCATGCACACACTAGAGATAATGCGCATCGGGCAGTAAAACCGAGATTCTATCAAATTCACAGTGGGCCAGAGGCAGAGGGGTTACATACAGAGCCTGATTGCATGTTTGAGTCTAAGCAGCATCAACCTAAGTCCACATTTTGACAAGCTCCACAAAGCATTTTCCACCACAAAAAAAAAAGGTTCTCACCTGACCTGAAGGTCTAAGTATTGAATTTGAATAGGGAAAGGGCGTCATGGCTGGGCTTGTCAGGACACACAAATTGATACAGAGACTATATTATTATATGCAGTCAAATAGCCGAACTCCCGACTGCAAAGCAAGCATGAAGAATATGCAAACGTTCTGATATAAATGTAAACCAAATGTGCAAGGACACAGAAAGACGAAGGACAGAAAGAGCCATGGTTTTGGTCAGGAGAGTAAACCCTGATTCACAACCGGCCGGAGGCATAGGGAGAATTACTGAGGTATCCGCCCAGAAACTCATTACAGCTTCCTGTCTGGTGTCTTTGGCATAACATGCAATTATAGACTATGGGGATTTAGGCAGCTAACAATTTATTGAAGTCATTCAGGTTAAGTACTTTGCTCAGCGTAAAACAATAGTGGCGATCCAGGTACTTAAGTCCAGCTACACCAGGTAAGGGAATATATGATCCAATTAACTCACCCTTAGGCCTTTAAAGGTAGGAATTCTTGGCCCAAGATGCATAGGCGATTGCAATTGTACCAACAAACAATCAGGAAACTTTCAGAACATAGTTCGGAGACTATAGAACGAAGGCTGACCCATCTAAACCAAGAAAACAACCAATCAGGATTGGATTAGATTTTGGTTCAACCCAGAGAAAGAACATTATCACACTGTGGCAAACCAACGTGCTCCAGATTAAAGGGGTCACAGGTCAAGGTGTTGACCATCTAAGGAGTTACCAGTGCAGGGGCAAGGCAAGATAAATAAACAGTAGTCATTAGTTGCCAGGCTACCAAAACAGCTCTTTGCCTGTACAACCAAAGCAGGTACAAAGCCCACCTCTGGCCCGTGTGCAGGGGCAGGAACTCCCAAGACTCTGGCTAATTACAGCACTTGGTTCACTTTTCATTAGGTCCCTATGTAGAAGCCCCGCTACATTTCACAACCCGCTGCAATTGCACTGCAGCCAAACACCTCCTACGGTGCCCCCCCCCCAGCCCTACAGAGGGTAGGCCTCAGTGGGACCAATCCCTCATACTAAAACAGCCACTCTACCTGCACATTTCTTGTCTAAATCAATCTATACAGGTATGTGGGAACCTGGGCTGCCCCACAAGACCGATAACTCACGTGACTAAATTACAACAATGTATGAAAGAACAGCAATACAAGACAAGCACTGGAAGTATGTAAAAACAATAACCAGAACTGCTCCCATCCGTGTCCTCTAACAAAGGTTATTGTAGGACAAAAGAGTCAACAAATACCCTCTGATCATGTTAAAACAATAGACTGGAGGAATGTACAGGTTAATACATTAATAAATGATCCTGAGTTATTTGCTTAATTCTTGCTCTGGAGGAAAAGAAAGCTTCACAAGAAGGATTTCAGAGAAATGAACTGAGCCCTATGCTGAAAAACCCTAAAAAGTATACAGCAGCTCAACTAAAGCGTTATTATTTGTCTGCTCGTCATTTACAGGTTGCGATGCTCAAACGATATCTACATTCTACATCCATCCAATCATTCCACCCATCTATCCATCTTCTATATCTCTTCCACAGCACGTGGTCGCAGTACGGCTGACGTCTATGTCTACAGTATCTGAAATTAAAACAACAGCTTGAGTTAACGGTTTCCACCTCAAATGTGTGGTATGAGAAACTCCAGCCCCAAACCGTATCAAAGGCAGAATATTTCCGTCCACAGTGACCCAAGTGGTCTCATCTGGACTGCAAATGTCACTTTGCATTGCCTCACTCAAGGCCCTGGATGGAGGGAATACCCCTGAGCAGGGACGGCCAGATCAGCCAGCTCACTACAGCCTCAAGCTAAAATACAGAACCTAGAAAAAGAAATACAGCCGCCACAACAATGGTGAGGACAAGAAACATGAGCAGGTGATGGGCATACAAGTAAACATGAACAGGAAGTTGAGTATTTCGGACATCATCGCAAGGTGTTAAACACACATACGCAGAGCGAAACCCAACCCTGCTACCAGCAGCACTGCCGAACCCACCACAACTATGACACCACAGAGAAATATCACCAGAGTATTCAGCATCGCCAACACAGTCCATCTGTAGAAGGAAGAGGAGCGTGCAGAATCTCTCCCGCCAAAGTGACAAGTGTGTGTGCGTGTCACCCAAATGTGAGGGCATACCTTCAGCCACTGTGGGATGGTTTATACATTCTGTTGCCCAACACCACCCCCTTCCAAAAGCCTCACAGTGCGGTGTACCAGGGTCGACTTGTGCAGAAGAGCTGCTTTATTACAAAAGATGCCCCACCTTCAACAAAACTATGCATATTGTAAAAACAAACCTCAGTGAGTTTGAAAACTACGCAACACACACACACACACATACATACACACAAAAGTAGATGTTTCCCAAGGTTAAATTTTTTCCGGCATCTGGCTTACAGAAGTTAAGAACCCACAGAGCAAAAACATATTGCAAAACTAGCTGTAAAATAAGGTATCGTTGCCTGATTAAATCCTACAGAAAGATAAGAAATGTTGATGCAACTCAGTCTAATATTATGTGGTTCTAATAGTCTTAAAATTTACTTTTAAATAAATAGTTTAGGGTCAATATTTAGCGCTTAATCAACTGGACCTGTGACCAAAACCTGTGCACACACTAAGTTTTAAATGTCATTTGCTTCGGTAAAAACGCACGCATATCGCAAAAGGGATCACTAGAAAAATAAAATGCTGCATGCATTCTCCATAAGATTCTTATGAAGAATACTTGCAAAATCTGAGCTACAACACAGATAAATATACATATGATGTGTGGTGAGTAGCCCGGTATGAGCATGCATGGAAAATGGTATGGTAACGAAACAGAGAACCGACATCTGAACGAATACGGTCATATCTAGCCCATCGACGACACTGGTTGCCTTGTCGGAAATAATAATTGGCCAGCTAGTGAGCTATAAAGACATTTAGCGATTTGATCTGAGCTGACGAGATGTGGCCGACGGCACGGTGCTTCGGGAGCGTAGATAGAAATCAAGATCAGAAATTAAGAGCAAAATCACCCCTGACTTGAGCTGTGTTATTGTTGGTTTCAGCTGCAAAACACCCTGGCAAGACCACCCCTAATACGGCACATACGTATTTTACCGATGCTTGTTACAGGCACATTACACTACGGGGAAATGGAGTAGCTACTAGGACTTGATATAGATACTAAATTATCGTAATGTACGAGCTGTCGTAAGCACCGAACATTGCCGCCTACGGGAGGACGATTCAGCGCACGCATATCAGCCAGTTCAGCTCGCTCAATTGGCATCGTTTACCCCACCCTTCACGAGCAACTAATCCGCCAGATAACGATACATCACCCCGGTGGTTATTTATTTACGGTATATGTTATGGTTCGCAGCACAAAACAAGCTTAGTCAAACACTTCCAACTCCACCCTTCCAGCTCTGCCTTAACGCATGCGAGATGACAGTAACTAGCTAGCCAGTTACTCGTCGCTTTGATAAGGGAAACAAAACGAAACTAGCAAACTGAAAGCTTAAAAAATTACCTGGTCCCCGCCTTGTCACCCATCTCCACAGACCGCTCGGTAGGCAGGTATTATGTATCTAGCTGGCTATTAGTTTGATAGCGCGTACCACCTCCCTCGTATTACCACTCGTCAGGTCGGCCTCCGTAGTCTTGTACGCTCTCTCTCGCAAGCTGGTTTCCGCAGCCAAGGGGCGGAAGCCAGCCGCTTGTCAGCCACAGCGCACGGGGGGCGGGGCTAATGCATAAGACGTGGCTTTCAACCAATTGTTAAACGTAGATTACGTGCGTCATCGAATGGGTATAATTTCCACCCACTCTACTCCTGGGAAAACCAATTAAAAGCATATTTTAGAAAAACAATGAATATGTTGCTAATTGATAAGCGTGACACCAAATCACGGTCTTTGATTTGTTTTGCGTACATGAAGCAGCCAATCAGAATGGCGCTGGATGGGAGTACGATGTCTCTTTTTTTTGGTGCGTCTGAAAAATTCTGATGAGCGTAAGAAAACGCAGAACGCTAAGTCAGTGCGACAGCTCTCTGCAAGCGTGGTTGTCGTGGCGTTCCGTGCGCTAGTTTTTAGCCTAATTAGATTTTTTCAACTGTCGAACTGTTAAATGCAAAATATATTTCAAATAATGTATCGTATACATTAACTGAAGACTTGGTTCAGTTCACCGGTAGGGTTCGGCCAAAATGTTCCTAGAAATATACGTAATAGTTGACTATAGTTGCTTTAACGTATCTTAATTTTTCTCTTTAAACGGTGTTCATTATAAATAAATGTTGGCTTAATCAAGAATTCATGGTTTATAGCATTTAATTCACATATGAATGACTAATCTAAATAAATTAACAAATTCTATTAAACAATCCCAAATCTAATTTGACGGTATAAATACGTGTCAAACATTTGATTAACACAATTAAATATTCTGGTAACTGACTTTAATCGTACGACTCGTTCAGTAAGCTTAATTACGAGATGCGCTTTGACCACAATCGAGTCTACACATCAGTACCGTGAGGACCAGAGTTGGGAAATGATTAATGTAGTGTGTAATGATTAAAATACGACATTATTTGTTTAACATCTTACTCCATGTGACTGATAACATAATTTTCCTTGAAATGTGTGCTGGAATCGCACCATTTCGTTAGTATTTGTAAATGTTAGAGATCGGGCATACTTCAAACGAAATACGAGAGTATGAAGACAAAATATATTCTTTAAGCATTTTGCACCATCTGGTGGTAGAATCAATTTATTACCGATAGTCTAATTTACTCCATTAGTATTGATAATTCAATCTCAGTACAACCGCCTGAGGTGCTTCTCACAACTGACGAATGCAAGCATATGCTATGAAGTATTAACTTGTGTTTTAGTTACAGATTAAATCTTAAAAAAAATTCCTCAGTTCACCAAAGAAACATGTAAAATTAAACCAAGATATTTTATAACTCCTGCCCTTTACTACAATGAAAATCTGTTTTAAAGAAACAGCTAAATTTTGTGATCAAAAAGTTCACCATTATTTAAACTTCTATAAAGTAAAAGTAAGGTTCACAAATTAATGAAAATAGTGAAAGCTAACACAATGCTACATCTGATACAGTTGTTATAAACAATGCAAGACTCTAAAGCCCATGTGGGCAATCTTATCAAGAAATGGCTGTTGGGTATGTGGGTTTTCACCACAACTCTCTAATTATATTACTAATTAGAGGACTGATTGGCTGAAGAGTTCTCACACTTGGGTTTGAATAGCTGACCTAAAGGTTACCCCAAAAAACCGCATACACATTGGCCCTCTGCGGATAAGATTGCCCACCCCCCTTTTAAAGTATAGTTTAATATATACGGAGGTTAAAACAATCAACAGTATTTTTAGCTGACCCTCGTTTGATAACTGTGATCACTAAAACATTTCCTATACTGTACAAATATATTGGACATAGATCATTTTACTTTACTTACATCTCATATATATTTACACAAAAGATGACTCAAATACTCTTGGCTGAAACGCAAGGAAATAAAAGTCAGGATCAGCTTCCTGTTGAGTTCTGACAAACCGGGAAACAAGCAAATAACCTAGTTGGCATGTAAATCATGAGAGTCCTTCTGGATCACCCCCAATTCAAGGTTGTTGGGCATGTTGGTGAAAAATAAAGATTTATGTCTTCTATGACAAGGGCTACTGGATGGTTTACAGTGAGACAAAAAAATAAAAGTTTTTTAGAGCCATGCATACACAACTAAGGAAGACCAAGATGGAAAAAAATACTTTGGATGGAAAGGCCATTACCTAATAACACTCACAGTTTGATTCTGTCTCAACAATCTTCCTGCTCTCCATAAGCATCCTCCTGCTGTACACATACTTAACATGTACAATATATTATGTAAATTAACATTTGAAATATTTCAAATTAAAGGATTAAACATGATTATAGGAATGTTATTTACAGTAACAGTCTGTCTCACATTTGTTTTCATTAAAAAAAAGATTTATCGACTGCTTGCTTACATGTTTTGAGAATTGTACAGTCACAGCACCAAGATTTATCGCATACGCCCCCAGAAAAAGGTGATGACTATAATGACTATAGACTAGAAACGGTAATGAGTTCAGGGCTGATAACGCCAGTCCCCGGGCCTGTTTTTTCACTTATCTTTCCCAGTCATGTCTTTCTGTGTCCTTGCATGTTTTGTTTACTTTCAAGGAAACTTTTTGCATGTTCTTCATGCTTTTTGCTCACCAGGTAGGTTGATGATTTTACTACACATAAATATACGTCCGTGTCCAACAGAAAATGCAGGTAAAACTCATTTGACTTTAAAATCTGTTTTGCTGAAGTCTTACAAATGATCAAAAAAAGGAAATGTAATTTTAAAGAAAGATTAAATGTAACAGACTCTTAAATTCTATTTAGTTTCACCAAAAACCAATTAAAATGATCTGTCAAGCAATTTGAATAGTGATCGCACATTCAATTAACATCTCAATTAGCTTAATTAAGCATGTAGTTGTACCCAGAGGACAAAAATTGGAAAATATGACCCAATAGAGAATTAAGGGACACATCTAGGATGTTATTTGATTTAACTTGTCACTTCCACATATAAATGGGAATTTAACTTTCTTTTGTAATGTTTAAATTAACGCCATAATTCAGTCAGTGTTTCTACACAGTTAGGATATTCAGAGAGACTTACCAGAATAATCAAATAGCTATAAGAATCAGGCTATATCAATCATGAGAATGGTGATAAAATACATTTTTAATGTTTTCATATCCTCTAGAGGCAGAGTTGATGTATTGCAACTGTTAGTATTGACAAAACAATCTCTCTGCAGCTGCTAGAGCTGATTGGCAAAAAAAAATAAAATAGGTAGCCTAATAAAAGCTGCTTCACCTAAAAAAATGCTAAATGAACATTTATATGCATTTATTTCGTAGGTGATTTTGTCCAAAGCCACGTACGAGTGAGGAAAGTTTGTTGGTCACAGAGCAGGGCTCGGTCAGCATCCAGCACTCCTGGAGCAGTTAGGGTTAAGGGCCCCTGTTCAAGGGCCCAATGGTGATACTGTTATGGCTCCAATGCAAATGCAACGTAGCAAGCTAATCTAATTAGTGATTATATCTGTTGCCTACCTATTTCAGCCTGCTTCCCTTACTCCTCAGTGGGAGGTATTGTTGGTGTCCATGCTGTGTTTTATTCAGTGTCTTCTGACCTGCCCTTCGTCTCTTGTCT
Organism: Mormyrus proboscirostris; assembly: GCA_026779585.1. Taxonomy (NCBI): domain Eukaryota; kingdom Metazoa; phylum Chordata; class Actinopteri; order Osteoglossiformes; family Mormyridae; genus Mormyrus; species Mormyrus proboscirostris. Next base: position 12,775,388 of record JAODKF010000002.1, on the reverse strand, counting down.
TCTCATAGGACTGACTTCCTCTGCTCTTGACTTCCCTCCTTCAGTGACCATGACCAGATTTGCCTGTCAACTTGGATATCTGCCTGCCTGATCACTTAATTAATCCACAAATTGCACCTGTCGTCAGTTTTTTGTTATCATGGATATGAGTACTCTGCCAGCCATACAAGTGACATTCTTGATCTTTTAGACAGATCCCTAACTATACAGCACCCCCAAAATCAAAGCTAAAATCCGCATGATTTTATGTTTTTTTTCTTTTTGTTTAACCAAAAATAAGACACTAAACTACAGATAATCAAAACAAACACATAATACTCATCCACCCCACTGGAAACAGACTCAGGGCAATATGCAGGCACACTACAAGATTCAGGGACAGCTTTTATCCCAGTGCTGTCAGACTGTTCAACATACACTGCTGTGACATATAGAGGTTGTTTTCATGTGCAGTAATAACAATGTGCAGAATATGCAATATAATGAGCAATATATGATAACAGTGTGTTTCACAAACTTATATGCAATATTGATGACGCACAATACACATGCAAAAGACTCTAAAAACCCTTCACACTTGTACTGTTATGGTAATTTGCGGTCACTGCCAATAGTACACATTATTGTTAGTTGTTTATTTAATGCTAGTTCTTGTAATGTTTCACTGCTTCACTAATTGTTTGGTCTTTGAAGAAGGTATTCAAGTAAGAATATTGTACCCTCTACATTGTACATATGACAATAAAACTTAGTTTAATACCAAAATATTGTTTGTCAATGACTTAATTTGCACACTTATTCACTATTATAATCCATACAACTACAATTGAAATTGAAACGTCTGTTATTGAAGAGAAAGACCACAGAGTGGCAGTCTGTCAAATCATCTACTTGTAGGTGAAACTCAGTGATGCGCATTGAAGAGGTAGAACATACAGAGCTTTACTATTTAAAGGATGTCACTAGTTCCTTCATCTGTCTTCTGCAACCACTGATCCAGTACAGGGCCCGGAGGCAACCCCTAGGAAGCAGAGAACACACTATGGGCAATTAAAAGTCGCCAAGTCACCAAAGTGCATTTTTTCAAAGTGTGAGAAAAAGCCCCGAGTGCCAGAGGAAGGCAGAAGAAACATGAGTAACAGAGAATATGCAAACTGCACACAAATAGAGCAGGGACTGGATTTGAACCCTCAAACATACAAGTGTTACGGTACAGTGCTACCCAATGAGTCACCACGGCTATCTAGTATTAGTACTGTAATACCTATATAGTGAAAAAGCTAGGTTACAGAAATGTTAGTGAAGTTATAAGTTAAATTATTCATCGGTGTTGTGGAAATTTGTTTTTGCTGGATACGTCGACAAAAGATTAAGTGTGTGTGAGAGAGAGAGATATCACAAAACAGAGAAGAACAGGGAGGACTTAAGCAAAATGAGACAAAGTCTGGGAAATAGATATTTAGTAGACAGGGCCCCAGACAATGTATTCTGCATCCTGCATGTCAATGATGCACACAGAGACACAGGGAAACACAAAGACAGAGACAGGAACAGAGCACAGGCTGTGAGATTAAATTAGTACAGGTCTTATATGTAACATATTAAAACAATAATGGAGGTTATACTGTATTATATTCTACAATTTTTCCACAACAAAGATCTGCTTCAGTTCCTTTTAATATATCCTTCCCTAAATATACAAATTGCTCTTGCCAGTATGTGCCACTTGCTGTGACTAGACGGCAATACTTCTGCCTGCCATGTGGCTAACAATTCAAAATGTCAAACAACTTCATGCATATTTTGCATTTTGCCGTTCATTCACATTTTTGATCTTTAGCAAACCAGTCACCACGCGATGGTTCACTATGTGCACATGCTGGCACTGACAACCAGGTCATATTGTTGATTTAATCAGAAACGTTAATAAGTAAATTCTGTTTTTTTTTTTTTTAAATACCTAGTAGGGCAATTAGTTGCAATAGTCAGAAAACACTGAAATATTTCCATAGCCTACTTTATTTCCTCTTTCCATACTTATCCAGACTTGAGAAACAAACAAAATCTATTTCTACAATTTCCCATGCTGCATAGGATCCATGTTCTATGTAAGAGTCACAGAACACTTGTCGATTTATTATAAGAATCACATCAGTCGAATTTGGGCCTCAATATTTCCGTCCACTAACATTAGAAAGCTCACAGCAAAACCCAAACAGATCAGTAGGTGGTGCAATTGAGGAGAATCAACAACCTCAAAAAAACGATTTGAACTGGCATTTAATTTCTCAAGAATTAATATGAACATTACTATTAGGTACACAATTAGGTCTATTACAACAGATCCCAAAAAGTAATCAAAAGTCTATAAATATTTTGCAATACATTAACTGATAATTATTTGAATGTGTACAGTAAGCACAGAACTTTAAGGCATGTCTGTGTAGTAGTGGTTGAAAAACTCATCAATGAAAAATATTGCCTCATACACAACATTCAAATACAAAGCACACGCTGGATGCACTCCATGTCAACAGGACACCTGGTTGTATTTTGAATGCAAGGTAAATGGATCCACATGGCAGTTTAAATCTGGCTTTTAACCAGCCAAAATACAAAGGGGTCCACAAAAGTTCTTAAGATCAGCTTAACATTAACTGTACGTTACGTATACTTAACTATAACCATTACGGACCGTGTCCTGGACAACTGTGCATCAGTTCATAGTGTGTGCATAAGGATATGAATAATATTAATATGCATTATGGATTCCCTAGAATTAACACCCATGGGCTGTGGAAGAGATTATTTCTCAACAAAAACATCTGAAACAGCACCTCAGGGGTTCCAACACACTAAATTTCTTAACAGGCCGACAAATCCGTAACAAGAACCCAAGACAACCTAACGGAATGGCCTTATGTTAAAAAAGGGGGGTAAAAATGTACCTTTAAATGCTACAGCATACTAAAACACACACAAAAAAATCTTAGGTGCAAAGACAAGTACAACAAATACAAATTTATCACCAGCTGCATTCTTGCCATTTGGCATTAAGCATCAGGTAAAATTTAAAAATGCACTTAGTCAAAGAAAACAAAAAACAAAAAACCACACACACACATTCTCACATACAATCTCTCACTCACACACACACACACACACACACACACACACACACACACACACACACACACACACACACACACACACACACACACACAATCACACACATAAGTACTCGCCATATAAGCAGTGCATTATGTCGAGAGAGCCAGGGACACAAACAAATATTACCAAACACGGATTCGCCAAAGCTCTGCTATTATAGTTGATACTGGTATGGCTTCAGCCCCAGGACAGGTCAAAAGCCAAGCTGAATAAGACCGAAATACTGCAGCACTGCACACACATACCTACCTAACAACATTGTGCAATTTTACATCTGTAAGAATATAAAATAAGTCTAAGTTAATCATATACAGTTACACACCAGCGTACACTTGTTTTTTTCCTTTTGGAAAGAAAAAATAAAAAATATTAATACCACAATGCTACCACTTGCTTAAATGCTTCCTGTCATAGAGCCGCGGCATTCGGGAAGACGGCACAGTGATGGGAAAACGGACACAGAACCGCTATCTCACACACGCCCATGCACACAAACGTACATACACAAAGGGGAGGGTGGGGAGATGAAGAGGATCATCCCACGCTGTGGTGTCACTATTTCATCCTTAGACCACAGCACACAGGGACCATGTGGAATTGACAGGAAGAGGAAGAACAGGGATATACATCTGCACTGCTGGAGTTTCTCACCCTACTACAATTTAACCAAAAACAACAGCGATGTTTATAAACAAGCTTATTCGTCATCTTCCTCCTCCTCTTCTTCCTCTTCTTCCTCCTCGTCTTCCTCGTCCTCTTCATCTTCCTCGTCCTCCATAGACTTCTTCATCACTGGCTTAGGGAGTCCTCCCATACCGACCACTTTGCCTTTAGATTTATAATCAGCCACATCCTGTCGGAGAACAAGAGTAGGACTAAGACTGCCGCTGTGTTGTGATCCTTGATATATAAGGTCTGTACCACAGACAGCCAACTCTCAAACAGTTAATACTCAACACCAGAGCCATGCCACCTGCTGGCCAAAGATACCAATGTGAGACTTCCCACCTGGATGAATGATGGGTTTACTATAGGTTTATTCTAGATAAACTTCAAGAAGAATGTTAAGCTGGTATAGAGGTGGCTACGCAATGGCCCTGTTTTGATAAAAATATTGAAGAACAAATCTCCTGAGGGAAAAGATGAATGGAAGGAGGAATCCGCTGTAAATACCTCTCAGTCACTTCAGTGGCTCTCTGGCGACTAAATGCAGTTCTTTAGACAACTCTAAATGCAATCAGTAAACTTGTGGAGCTTCAAACAGACACAGACAATATCAAGGACAACAAGCTGAGATATGTGAAACTATTGCCAAACTTATGAGAACAAGAATATTGATTTTATGTCGAAGGATCAGTACCCCTGTGCATATGTATGAAGTTTGCGTGTTCTCTCCATGCCCCCGATTTCGGCTACGGTCCTAAGATATGAAGGTGGCCGAATGAATGTCTCTAAATTGCCCATAGTGTATGACTGTGCACGTGCACATGTATGATGGACTGGCATCCCATCCAGGATGTATCCCTGTCTTGCTCCCTATTCTGCCAAGAATAGGCTCCAGACTACTCTGCGATTCTGATCAAGATACGCGATTAGAAAGTGTTCTAGGGCTTATCCCGGTCAGGGTGACAGATTTGAATGATTACGTGAATTGATCATATACCCTAAGTGAAACAGCATTAAGACTACCTTACCAGGACATCCCTTCGAGGGGAAATTATTTCAACAGTAAGTACAAGACCAGTGGCAGTGGAATGCACCTGTTTGTATTTGTCTTTAAGCTTGTTGGCCTTCATGAGATATGGCTGCTTAGTAGCATCAGTCAGATTGTTCCACATCTCCCCCAGCCGCTTGGCCACGTCCCCTATGCCCAAACTGGGGTTCTGGGCCTTGATTTTGGGCCGGTGCTCAGAGCAGAACAGGAAGAAGCCGGATCTATGAACATAAAAGCAAGTTAATTGTATTTCACTTTCATTTACGATACATTTCAGGCAGCTCACGTGTTGCCATTTGACAGTCACAGATTCTAGATGTGCATGACGTACGGTGGTCTTTTTGGGGCATTGGGGTCTTTCTTCTTGCCCTTCTTTCCAGGCATGTAGTTCATCATCTCTTGGTCATAACGTATCTTGTCTTGCTTGGCCATCTCCTCAAATTTGGACTTCTCTTTCTCAGACATGGTCTGGAGTATAAAATGTCGGAGTGAATGTACAATTTTATTGAAAATGCATACAAATTAACTGAGTATTAGGAGGTACATCTATTTAGCGGACAAACTGTTACCAGTTCATAAACAGAAGAATCCTGCAGGTGTACATTTCTGTAAGGTACTTATCCTAAATCATATCAGTGATTATGTAAGTATTTATACAGGTAAGCTAAACATTCAGACAACCAATTTATTTTATGATTTTAACGCAAGTCTGGATAAACAAGCCGGCTAAATATCCAAATGAGGAAAATTCAAGATGAAAAACAAGCTAATTCTCACCTTCCACCTGCCAGAGCACTTCTTGGAGAACTCTGCAAAGTTGACCGGGATTTCCGGGCTTTTCTTCTTGTGCTCTTCGCGGCAGGTCTGGACAAAGTAGGCATAAGCAGACATCTTGCCCTTGGGCTTCTTTGGGTCACCTTTGGCCATTTTCAACGCTTTGGGACCTTGTTCTGTTTGCATTCACTGCAGCTCTATAAAAACAAACCACACAGACAAAAATAATAAATTGTAAAATTCTATCTGCAACAACCCTGCACAAGAATGAGGCACTCCTTGAACAGGATTGTTTCATTACTGAAAAAATGTAAGCAAATATTTTTCATCAATGCAATTAAAAGAAGTATCTATTCTCATTTGCATTTCAGCTTTCATTCAGTCTGAAATGGGGAAATAAGACCTGGAATCACTGCTTCAAATAAATTATGCTAAATTTATAAGCACTACTTTTTCATATGAAGTTGCTTAGCGTTTATTTTCCCTTATCAGTGTATGCTGGGAAATGAGTTACTAATAATTCGTGCATCAAGATGGATTTCTATAGACTGTTTGCAAAAATAAACATATGCTAAATTTTAAAAATTGGTAAGGAACACTTGTACAATCGGTATATAGAAAAATTATAGGTGTAACTTGAGATACATTTCCAAAAAAAAAAAAAATTCGACCAAATTTTAACACGTTTCTTCACATAAAAGCACATTAAGAGGTTAATTTATTAGGTACCCCCGCCATATTTCCTTATCGCCCCCGCCCAAGACTTATGAGCTTTTTATTTATTACAAACCGCTTGTCGGACTGTTTTCACAGCTCCGCTCCGCTAATATGGTACTAGTCGGCTGGAACAGAGAGATCGCATGGTAGTCGCATCCTCTCAATAAAAAAAATTGAAAGGTCATCAACACGAATCATTCATCTTCCATTTTGTGAAATGCCTTCTCATGAAAGAAACATACCGTTATTTTTAACATTTTTTCACACCTTATCCTTATTTTTTCAAAACAAAAAGTTTTTGGTCTAAAATATCCACTCAGCCAAGTTAGCTTTGCTTCCCCGTATGACTATAGTAACGGTACATAGTGTGCAGCGTGAGGAAGGGTGGCTGTCTGCAGCGGCTCCCATTCATTAAAATGGCTTCTGTAAAGCCTGCGAGGGGAAGGCTTAGCTAGCTAAGTAACAAAGCGATACACACCCCCTTCGGATTACAAAGACTGTTTAAGCAAATATTTTCCACACACTGACATAAAAAACGACGGTAAGTTAAAATGGAGACAGTCCTTTACATTAAGAAAATATTTATCTCGATGTCAAAAAGCACTAAGACTATTTAACTGTTTTTTCAAAGTTATACCTCGGACTGTCGCTTGGTGCATTGCCGTCTGTAACAAAGGCAACGCGCCAGCCATTTCTAATACAAAATCATTTCCGATAAAATGAATAAGTTGCAAGTAAAGAGAAAACGCAGGAACTGACCATCTGTCGTATATAAATGTGAAAAAAATCATCTCTCGTAAAATTACATCTTTATCAAATTAGACAAAACTTGTTTTCTTTTTTTAAAGGAAGACTCGGAATGCGCGTTTGAACAGCTCCTTGTCAATGGTTTAAATCACCAGCCATTTTAATATAGTGCTAGCAACCATTTGACTATAATGAAGAAAGATTTCAGTCCTCAATGACAATTTAAGATATCTTCCTCAGACGGAAATTTTTCACGTAAAGAGAATGAATTTCCAGAACATATGATAGGAGTACTGAAGATGTCACCGATAACAGTAACTATTAAATGACTATCGTGCTCATACCGTGACTATAGCCAGCCATATTCTGTTACACACAGCAGCGATGCGTGTAAGAAATACAAGCCCCAAATTACAGTTTAATAACTTTTTCCCTGTACACTGAATAAAACTGTACAGAGAAAATAAATGAGAATTTAAATATTAATGTCATACATCGGCACCAACCATAAATAATTTGAATACATTTTAGCCATATTAAATTGACTATTTATGTATTTAAATTTATTCCACAATACTAAAAAAAAATTAAGCATATAGGGGCACGATATTTTTCCACATATTTAATTCTTTTGAAATTAAAATAAATTCGATTGATTCCACATAAAAGTATAAAATATCATAACGCACAGTTACGCGTGTAACATTCTTGGGGCATACATTTTCCCCTCAGACAATAATTAGAATCAAATACCAGTACCATAGCGCCTACCTGTACTGATGCCAATATGCAGTCCCTCGATCTGGTTTCTCCCCTCTTTAAAAGCCGCGTACTCAGCCTCGCGCTAGCTCAATACGAGACCGGCCTGATTGGCTAGCGGCCTCCCTGGTTTGAAACAACCTCCACAAGTTTCGATTGGCCTTTTAAACTTACATATTCATAACATCTCAGTAACAATTGGTTAAGGGCGTGGGCAGTGTCTCCCCCCTCCCGTTTCAAAAGAATCGCTTAAGTTCTTCTTGCTACGATATAAACAAAAGTTTAAAGACCCACGAGCACTCACGTGGAGAGTACTGGCATGTTGACAGTTATACATCATATAGGAGTGAAGGCATTAATAAAATACTTAACTGCCAGACGGGTCAGCACCATGGCAAATTTTGACGGGCGTTGTGATCAAAATGTAGTTTTCCACTGCAGCCACGATATTTAAAAGCGTAGCCTACATATAGTTTTTTTTTTTCACCAGACAAGCACGAGTCTCGACATGGACACATTTCGTTTGTGCGAGTATGGGAAAAGTCCCAGACATCAGATATATGTATGCTTAAAATAACGCATTATGAATGACTGCAGAGCCAGAAAACCAATTAGGCAACACCGATGACCATCTAGGACTTCTGTGGGGGCGCCTACTTAGCCAGTCAATTTAAAATTTTCTCGGATTGGGGGCGCCAGCAGGGGAGCTAACCTTGGGCGCCACATGGGTCTGAGTCAATGTGTGGGTTTTTCTACTGGTTTGTTCAATACAGATTATGTGTCTTAAGGTGCCACAACATATACAAGTCCTCTCCTCGTAAAGTTTAAAATGAAAGTACAGTTGAGAACGGAGCCGCTTTTAACACAGGTGCAATCGGTGCAATGCACCGCGGGCCCCTGCAGCGAGTCGCGAGTTGATAGTTGTTTAGCTAAAGATTCGTAGGGTTCAAAATGGTCAGCCGGGTGCCTATGAGAAATTCTTTCACCGACATCTACAAAACCTTAAAAGCGGCCTTGGTTGAGAAAATTATTATACTGCAAGATCCTTGTCAGAAATAGCTCTTAGCAAGATTATGATTGTTACACCATACGAGGATGAGGGACACAACAACATGAGCTGAAAGACACTCAAGTACATCCATCCATCCATTATTTGTAACCACTTATACTGTTCAGGGTCATGGGGGTCTGGAACCCATCCCAGAGGCCACAGGCACAAGGTAGGGAACAACCTAGGATGGGGCACCATCCAATAGCTGACTCTCTGGTACGATATATTTTAAAAATATTTCAATACAATCAAAAAATGTGAATGTATATACTGAGGAGAACAGAGAATATTTGAAAGCTGATGAAAGCTATATGATCACACAGACTGCATTTCAACAAGATAACCCTAGGTGTCCCTGTATGTAAGCATATGTAAACATTCCTTTAATCAAAAAGAAAACGACCAACTTTTACAATTTCTGACTAACTATAGGGCATGTGTGTAAAATATGTTGTGTAATTTCAGTTTAATTTAGGAAAAATGTAAAAACATGCCACTGGCATACAGCACACTGATGGATTTTTGCGTTAGATGCATCCAACTCAAACCTAAATAATAAAATACAAACCATAAAGCCATATTCTCAGATATGAAGTCCAGAATCATGTCCCCCCCTAAATGGATGGAGACCTGAACCCCTACAATGTTCAAACCAAAGTTATGCTCTTGCTACAATGAGATCCCAGTTTCAAATTCTGGAATGCAAAATGTTACTGACGCGCTACTTCATGTTAAAACAATCACATAAAAATGAAGGTTTCTTTGCTTTATAACAGAACTCTACCTCTACATAGACACAAGGCCAGTCAATCCTATGGGTGACACAGCTGTCCACCTAGGGCACAAAACTTCTGAGGGGGGCACCAACTTGCCAATCAATTTCACTTTGCCTTGGACTGGGGGCACCGTCGTTGATACTCGCCCAGGGAGCCACAACAGCAATGCACATAATATTTTAGAATTATGTAAAGACTTAATGGCTTCAGCAATTTTGTTTAAGTTGAATTTTTGATTAGTACAATTGTCCTGTTCCTGTATAGTATAATGTCCTTAACCAGGTCTCCAACTGATCTCTTCTCTGTTCAGAAAAACTGAACCATCAAACCCGTAACCTTTGATAAGGCTTAAAAGTATTTTTTAAGCACATGACGTAACGCCATCCACAAATTGGGTAAGATATAGGCCTATGCTTCTGTATTAAACAGCTGACAATGAAATAAAATGTATTTTAAACACAAA
>JAODKF010000002.1:12718731-12756074 GCA_026779585.1 Mormyrus proboscirostris | reverse complement strand
CCCCCCCCCCCCCCCCAAACACTTATCATTTTAAGATAATATGGAAATTATACTTATTGTTTAAAATGGAGATCACTATTACTTTGAACGGCCTCTGGGGATGATTTCGTCACTTTATCTGCTCTTAACTACCTCCAGTGGTCTTGTGTAACTCCCATGTTTCCCCTTGCCTCAGGTGATCTGAACCTGGATGATGCTATGGATTCCAGTAACGACATCAAGGTGGACGACAAAAAAAAGAAAGGAGGTGAGTACATGTAGGCAGCTTAAAGAGCACAGCACTTAGAGTCTGGTGATGTTGCCATGTACTGGGCCATAGGATCACCCCCCCCTAACCAAAACACTGGTGCTTCAAGTACATGTTTGCATCAGAGCTGAAGAACAGGTGGGGTCCTCCATGCTGGGGGCTGGTGGAAATAGCAAAGCATGAGATATGGGCTATATGGACATTTACTGCAATGCTATTGAAAATGCAGAAATTGTATATTTTGTATTAATGATTTTCAGTAATAATATCATACCAATATATGTTCAGGGTGCCTTTAGGGTGTGTTAGTTATTTTACTGACAGACTTTGTCCTGTCTTTAGCTTGATGGGCTGTGTCGATGTGCAGTGTGATTAGCTGGCCCTGATGGTCGATCACATGACTGAGGAGCCTTCGGAGGGCGTGCTGTGTATTTGTCAGTTTCCATGGTGGGTCAGGGGTAATGGAATACCCAACAACTGTTGGTTTAGCAGTAAGGAAGCTGTCTGACAGTGCCGGTCCGGTGACTGGAAATCAGACCAGATTTCGCAGCTTGTCTGGTTCTGTTTCCGCTCCCACTTTACCCACCATAGACCTAGCAGGGAGTCTGTATATGAGTACATGACAAATATACCAGCAGCTGCCATGTGATGCAGTCCATTCCCTGGATTCTCAGCTGTATAGTGATGTTGGAGTCTATGCTGCACCCCTCCAGAGTTCTGTGACCAGCTTGGCTTAGTTGCTGTCCTTCACATCTGTCTCCTCTTCATTCCCTTTGGGGTCTCAGCTATGATGGGAGGGGGGGCTTTCAGTAAGACTAAGCATATGTCGTGTGACAAACTTAATGACCCTCCTGCCTCTTCTTCTAGTAAATGGTCAGTTATCAGACAGAGACCTTGAAGACCTTACTGACTATACTCCTGACAAGGGCAAAGGTAAGGATCTTAGTTGAACATATTGGATTATTGTGTATGCGAATGATGACCATTATTATTATAGCTTATGCAGTTTAGCAGAGCTCAATCATTTGAACAAATTCAGTAAGACATTTATTGTGTTCAAGGAGGAAGAGGAGACTCAGATAACAACTACGGTAAGCCAAAGTGGACAAAAAACATCGAAATATTCTGTGTGCTGTGAGAATGGATGGCTGCATTTCACAGGCTTAAAGTAGCACTGATGCTCTGAATATTTATTATTAATGCATTTAATGCATAAACAGATGATCTATAGATCATTCAGCAGAGACTATTTGACTCTTATCGAGCCTGGATAGCGGGATAACGTGACCGTAAGATAATTATGCCATTACAACAATGCCAGATGGTTCTAACCTTTGAAGTCCCCTCCATGTAATTTCCGTCAGATACTTTGGCAGAGACGGGTACCATCGCAGGCATTGCCAGCGCAGTTGGTATGGCATTGATCGGTGCAGTGACCAGCTACATCAGCTATCAGAAGAAGAAACTCTGTTTCAGTATACAACGTAAGACCCGAGTCATCACATTTTGATATCTTAAGACAATACAAGATGACCAAACACTAAATCAGGATTACAGAAAAGTAGCTGATGGCGGTTACCATGGAGATGTTTCAGCGGTGTTTAACTCCTCTCCAACACAGAGAGCCTGAATGCAGAGATGATGAAAGAAGAGATTCCTGAAGCGGTGGTGTCCCAGGAGCCCCAAGGTAACAATTTTGTTGTTAAAATAATATTAAGTTTATTTTCCATTTTTAAGACACTTGAGTTTTCGTTTTAGTGCTGTATAGTGCTTTGTGACCTCGTCATAATTTTTTTTTTTTACTTACTTACTGACTTAACATATTCTATACTATTAAACCCTTAGCCGCATGTACAGGATCGGGACGCTTGTTCTGATGGTAATGGTTGCTCTTTTCCCTTTCAGTCCAGGCGACGTTACTGCAACACCCGAATGCAGAGACTCCACAGGATTAAAAAAGATCGTACCCAGTCCAGCGCCCTCATTTTACATCTAAATTAAGCGAAATACACATCACCTCCACCATCACCCAATACTGTACAGATCCTTCCATCTGCCTGTACAAACCAGACTGTACACAATCCTCTATGCCTTTGTTTAATAATCACAGTACACCTGTTTATACATTTATAAAGAAAATACTGCACATTTTGTTTGACAATTGATGCTTTGCTTAAAGTGCTCCTGCTGTATTAAGACACTTCTGTTTTGCATTGTAAAGAGTCTGTCCAATTAGATCGCAAAACTTATAATCACCTTTGCAGGAGTCATAATGGTGGTGCAGCCAAGCAATGTGACTGTTTCATATTTCTTACAGTACAATGGGCTTGCAGATAAACTCTCCATCATTTTGTTGCACGTCATTAATGCTCTCATCTTCATCTCTGATTCAATCTGGGGCAGGCTTGCAGATTTGTGTGAGCTGTTCATTGCTTAGGGATTTGAGGGGACCCAACAGACACTTTCTCACAGTTTTAAAGTACAAAGTAACAAAAATGTTTGAAAATATGAGTGGTAGTTTTGGTATTCTTCACTGTGACTTATTTATTGTTACTCCTTTATTTCACAGTATGTTAATTGTTTTTTGTTCCTTATTAGACTTGCAAGTATGTGTCACTGCTGATGTAGATACACACCGTGATGTTTGTTGACTGATCTTTTATTGTTTTGCATATTAAATATGAAGGTGGGGTAGTAAAATGTAATCAGTCGTGGTAACTTAGACAATGACTTTTTTTTTTATAATGAGATAAAGTTGAAGTGATATCATTATTCTTTACTGAGTGTCATGTGTAATTGTTTAGCTTTCATTGATACAGTATTAGGTATTTAGCCTACAAAAACATTAAGTGATCCAGTTGTTAGTTTAATTGTTTGACATGATTATTTCTATGTAGGAAAGTAGGTAAGGTGAAACTTCTTTCTACTGATGGATGTGGTTGTTTAGTCTCCTATTCTGTTCACTGATTGCGATAGCGGAGCTGTAGCTTGTGTAAGGGTATACAGCTAGATTTTACCACTTTTGTTATCTCCTGCACCCTGTCCCACAGATGATGCGACTGTTTTTGTATATTTCTGCATTACTAGCTGTTAATTACCTTACTGGATGCAGTGCTGGATGTAGCTAAACACTGATACCAAAGAAGTGGGCCAGAGCGCTGTGTCAGTGTGAGATATTGCTTGTGCTGAACGTTCCATGCTGGGATACGGTTGCCAAGGAGGGATTGTGTGTCTGTGAGCGAGCAGAAAAGGAATTTTAAGTTGAACTTGAAATTTGTGCATGCCTTTAGTAGTTGAGCGTATGGAAGCAGTGCCGTGTTTTTTCATATTTCACTCAGAGTTGGTAAACAAAAAAATCATCCCTTCCAGTTCCTTCCATTGCCATCCATTCACATTTGTCTGTGATGCATGCTCCTTGATGGTCACCCAGTCAGTTCATTTCCACAGCAATAATCAGGAGCAGTAAACGAATATGGGAAGTGAGGTTGAGACAGCTCGACATCTGCCTTAATGCTGTGTGCGTAGAGCCTGTCTTGCTGCCACCAGACCCTGCCTTCCGCAGAAAAAGGGTGCTCAAGTCTCTGGACCGTTTTACCCCTCAGCCTAAGAATCATCTTAGCAACAATGACCTGAGTTAAACAGCGGCCTTCTGAAGCTTAAATTCAGCAGCTTTGTATCTAAAGGGGTGGGTAATGTGTGAACTTTGCACTTTATTTACAACTGACTGCTATTCCTGATTGCTCAATGTCTGTACTAACCTGACAAATATCTTTCACTGACTTGGAGACAATTTAAGCGAATCAAATAAAATCGCCAAATTGTGAACTTGGTCTCTTCATTTATTTCAGTTTCTTCAAGGTGGGTAGGTCGATAAGATTTAAGTCAGTGCCTGTCTAGAAAGTTATGGGTTTTGAATGCCATGACTGGCAGAGCAAGCATATCACCAAAGGGCCACTGAGCAAGCCCCTCGAACCCAAGCATTCCAGAATTTGCTCTCTGACCATAAACTTTCCTCACTTGCATGTCACTTTGGGCAAGTGTATGCTACATTAGTAACACTAATATTCATGTAGTTGACAGTAGATATTGATCACCCATGATGAATAACCATGAAAACCATGTTAAACAGCTTATAAGCCTGTTGAAAATAACACATGCAATGACATTCTTAGCTACCACTCTTTAATTAGATTAAACATTTCCATATGGGTGGTGCAGTGGTTAGCACTGTTGCCTCACACCTCTGGGATCTGGATTTGAGTCTCTGCGATGGCTCCAATTGTATGGAGTTTCCATGTTCTCCCTGTGTCATAGTGGGGTTATCTCTGGGTACCCCAGTGCCCATAGGTGTGTGTGTGCGCCTTGTAATGGGTTGGTGCCCCATCCTGGATTACCTCCAACCCCCATGACCCTGAATAGGATAAGCGGTCAGAGAAAATGGATGGAAACCTTTACATAGTTTAGATTATGTTTGTTAATTCTGTTCTTTTTGTTTCTATACTGCTGGGCTCGTTCCCCTCCAGTGACCCATGACAACAGGAATGACTTCCCTAGTGTCTCACAGGCTGAACAATTAAATACAGGTTCTCATCCTCGATTAACACATCCCTCACTTCTCACCTGTCTCAGCACTTCTTGAAGGAATTTCTGGGCTTTTCTGCTTGCTTTGGTTCACTCCAGGTGCAGTTTATCAAAGGAATTCCTTATGTTTCAAAAAGTTTTTGGTCTAAAATATCCACTCCGCCAAGATAGCTTTGCTTCCCCTTATGACTATAGTAACGGTACATAGTGTGCAGCGTGAGGAAGGGTGGCTGTCTGCAACGACTCCCATTCATTAAAATGGCTTCTGTAAAGTACAGATAGAACCCAGTTCTAGAGATGCCAACAATATTCTTGCCATGATACTGTGCAATTGCGATCAAGATCAGGCCTAAAAATTGGTGCATGACTTCAGCTAGATATTTTCTTTTTGTCTGCAACCTACTCTGGAAGAACAAAATCAGTATTTTTAAATAGCAGACTAAGTTTGTTTTTTAAAAAAATTAAGATAAACTTGATCCCTGTTTTCAGCCTGCATGTGGCCCATGTTCAGAAAAACAGCAGTTCAAGCGAATGGTTCTTTTGTGAAGTTTCATTATTATCAGTGCATCTCATATCATTCCTCAATAGTGATTAGGACAGCCCAGCTCTTACTCATTAATAAAACAGTGTGGGTACAGCGGCCATCCTATCCAACACTGCGAGTCAGATGCATGAAAGATTGATGGTAGCGCAATTTTGATATAACAGCATCTTTGAACTTCATTCTATGTTAAATTTAAAGATGTCTCATAAGAATCTGTGAAAACGTCTATCCAGGAGCCACCTTGTTCACATCGGACTACAGCTGATGCCGGCACCAGGTGTAACCTTATCGCCTTATCATCCTGTCCTTTAAAATAATAATAATTTTTTCAATTCAAAATATTTTGTTTTTTTGTTTGACAAGAAGCAGAACTCCTTGCCTTATTTTTTATTTCAATATAATTTTTTAAATTAGTGTCGCAGCAGTAAAACACAGATAATGGATAAATGTTCTGCATGCCCTCTGCTCTGGCTATTCTTGTTCCTGGCATTGAGAGGTAAGAACTTCTCTCACCTTGTTCATGGGTCACTAACAGATTTAGTTCTATTTCTGTAGTGTAAAATTATTGAACATATTTACTTGCATTTGCACCGCAGAGAAACAAAAACTGAATTATGGAATTCTTTAATAGACTGAGAAACCAACTAGATTTCTGACCACAGACATCTAGTAAGCATCTGCTGTATTGTTGGACTAATCCGCATCTAACTGGATCCAGGCATCAAGAATTACTCTAGAGATTTCAAAAGAGTAGCATGTATCTTAAATCCTGAAGATATAATATTGTCACAATATCAATTCCTTCATATTGATTTAACATCATAAGAATGTTGTGTATGCAGGTTTTCCTTCAAAATATAATGAGAAAATTTTACAAGTACCTTTCAAACTGAAGAAAATGCTTAAAAATATTTAATTAATATTACCTGGGTGAATCTGAGTAATCATGATGTTGTAGGGAAATTATCTCCAGATTTCCAGAAAGTCCAAGCAGTGGGTGTGTCTGAATTTCAAACACCGACAGTGAAGTTATTAATGTTTCAGCAGTGGTGGAGGATTCTTAAGCAGAGCAAGTAACTGTAGCCACTTGACACATGTCTGCGAGGCACACCCACCCAGGGCTGCGCAACATGGAAAACAAAATCATGC
Source organism: Mormyrus proboscirostris (assembly GCA_026779585.1). Taxonomy (NCBI): domain Eukaryota; kingdom Metazoa; phylum Chordata; class Actinopteri; order Osteoglossiformes; family Mormyridae; genus Mormyrus; species Mormyrus proboscirostris. The sequence goes on along the minus strand of JAODKF010000002.1, from coordinate 12,749,553 downwards.
TGCAAAATTCTTTCCCCAGAAGAGATACTGCCTGCGATATAAACAAACCTGTCGTTATGTACATATTGAAAAACTGAATGTTCCTGAATGTATATGCTTAAAAAACAACCTGTCAGAAAAAAAAATAGTTTCACACTTGAGCAAAGATGGCACAGTTTTTCCATATGTGATATAAACTTATTGGTCTGAATGGTGATAAAATAGTAGTTTTAATTAGTATAAATTAATAGTTTTGTTTTCATTGCTGAAGAAGCTCATCAGTGTCTTTTTGATGTTCACAATGAAGGCGGTCATTGTGCTTTGTATTTTGGCACCAATCAGCATAGTTCATCCACAGCTGCTGACAGATGATCAAAAAAGATGCATGACCCATACAGCCACCAGCTCTGGCAGCAAGATGGATTTAGGCAAAATGTAACCTACAGAAGTCACACTGAATGTTTTTTTTGGTCTGCTTTTTGTGCTCCCATAGTTCAAAATATGGCTGTGGATCTCAAGGAGCTGGAAAGTTAGGACAAGCACACAGCCAACAGATTAAAGAATCTCTGTGTCTTCACTTATATACAAATACTACAATTAATTGTGATACCACAGAGCCATTGAAATTGTTCAATTTAAATTAATTCACTCTGCTGGTTGGTGTGTTCAGATTTGTCCTTACATCAAAAATATCTTCACTTATTGGACCTTGCTGCCCCTGAATGGAACAAAATCCAAGTTTCTGTCAAGGAAAAAAAAACATTGATAGAAATTTCATCTTAGGTAGTGTTGCATTAGCCAAGGAGCTGGAATTCGTGAAGGGAAAACCTGGTGCTAATTGTGAAGGACTTGAATAATTTCCAAATCAAATATCCATGTATGCAACTTATGTGGTCAGGGAAAGGAGGAGGAGCTTAACCAGGAAAACTACCAGCGATGGATTAACCTAATGAACTTTCTTTCTCATTGCAGCTGTACGTCAGGATCTGAGCATGGCTGATGCCATTGAGGAGACCACAAAAGCATGTATGTGAGACATTGCCCATCACCATGGGACCTGACCACATGCAGCCAATATGCACCAATGCATGTTAATAACAGTATTTTAATTAAATGAATACTAATTTTATTGTTATTGTGTCTGCAAAATGTAACAGCAGAGGAAGGAGAAAGTAAAGGACTGAGTTTTTTGCAAAAAAACTCTGTTTTCCTGCAGAAATGGATGTCTCCAGATTCTCTAGTGCAGATGAAAAGTTAATCAATAAGCTTCTATCACGGGTCAGAATTACAAATAGAGTATCAGGCAAGGCCAGTACTAATCCAAGTAGGAAGGACAACCAAGGTCCACAGATATGGGCAAAGCCCAAGAGTAACTGTTTATAGAGAGTGAATTGGAGCAACTTCCAACTTTCATTAGAGTTTTACATCAAAACAAAAGCAATTCCACAGCCACCAGGAACCATACTGATGAAAGGCGAGGTACGGAATTTCCACTGTCCATCATAATAGCAAAATTGTCTGAACCTGGGGTGATAAGAACATAAGAACATAAGAAATATACAAACGAGAGGAGGCCATTCGGCCCATCAAGCTCACTTGGGGAGAAGACCCAACAACCCAAGGATAGTTGAGCTCAGTCTTAGCAGTAAGGAAGCTGTCTGACTGTGTCGGTGTGGTGACAGGCAAGCGGACCAGATTTCCCAGCTTGCCTGGTTACGTATTCTCTCCCACCTAGCAGGGAGTCTGTATATTACAACATGACAAATATACCAGCAGCTGCCATGCCACCAAGCTACCAGAAAACCTCCACCCTCTGCCCAGGACCGTGACAGCACTGTGATTGTTTTTTTTACGCTGCATCCCTCTTGAGTTCTGTGACCTTTATAGCCATGCAGCACTGTACGGATTGTGGCTATGCTGCAAAATCAGTCAGACCCTCTTTCACGATAACCATTGCTAGCTGAGTAATTGTTTGCACTACAGCTCATCCAGCTACTTTTACAGGTGGCAAAATACCGGATGGCCATCTTGGTGACAAATCTTCTGAAAACAGTATGTATGACCTATGATTATTATTGTAATGCTCGGCTGAATTTCTTTTAAATCACCTGTACACAATTTGAACCAGTTCTGATTCTCTCTCCATAGGAGGGAAAGAAATTACACCAACAGGAGTGGATTACGGTAGGGTTGGGCAGAAGAAAAATGATTCAATATGTTGGTTGTAAGTCCTGGAAGAACAGATGTCCATATTTATGCCCTGTTGCTTTTGAATAATCATTCTTAGTATCATCCAGCTGTAGAGATTTCAGGTCCATTGAGTACAAATCCAGACCAAGATTTAGTTTCAACCAACCAGTTATTTATTTATTTTTGATTTTTGTACAAGTAAAAATCCAGACCAAGATTTTGTTTTAACCAACCAGTTGAGTACTCTGTGACTGTCACTCTTTATACTCAACTGGCTGGTTGAAACAGAATCTTGGTCTGGATTTGTACTCTCTGGTATTGCCTTTATATTGATATTCTATAAATTATTTAGCATTTGAATGTTATTGTACTTGGATAATGGCATATCAGTTGCCAACATGTTGTTGATGCAGAATAATAGCATTGTTAGAGTGACCCCATCCTCCCCCCCCCCCGCTTTCTCTGACAGCCAAATTGGAGATGAACGCCATTGGAGGCATCATCAGTGTGGTCGCCTTGTCGATAATTGGTGCCTGTTGCAAGGCTTTCGTAGATACATACAAAATGACAGGTTTTGTTACTCAGATGTACATGTCCCTCAGACGAATGATAGAAAAGACACAAGCAATTCAGCCTGCCACCACGGAGACTCTGAGCAGCCAATCAACAGACTCAGAATCACCCTCTTTAAATGTCTGATGTTCCCACTTTGATCTATAGTAAGATTGCATCTAGAGATGAGGTTTGAAAAATTCTAAAAGAAACAGTTAAAAAAATGCAACAAATGTGCAAATTTTGGTTCTGGTATCTGTTATTGTATATTATTTGTTTGTACCATATTTTTAATTCATTCATTTGCAGCTTTATTTCAGTATTGGCAGCACACACTGCTGCTCCTGTACAGATAGGTAATTTTCTACACTTAGATGATGTTCATATTTTTAGTAAATCGAATGAATTATATAAGCTTGATGTTTTACTGGAACACTTCATTACTTTGATCAAAGCAGGGATATTCTTGAACTGTCTACATGTCAGTGCTACCTACTGCCATCTATGGGTCACACTGCAGCCTGAGAGCTGTTGCTGATTGGAGGAGCAGTGCCTGTAATGGCAAACAATAGGTCCATAATGGCTAAATGACTCAGCTGTGAAATACTAGTTATGCCTATGAATAATGTATCTTAGTTTTGAACCAGAACTCTTTTTTTTCTCGTGGATTAGCACTTGTTTTGTTTTTGAATAAGGTATGAAAATAAATGTGAACTCCTGGATGAGATTAAGGGTTTCATTTGCAGCAGTATCCCAGACATAGGTGGTACAGTTCTTAGGGTTCCTGCTAACTTACCTAGAATGCTGGTGTTCTACGTGAAGTGGGGGGGGGATTTCATTTTCAACTTCATATTTCATCTTCCTTTTTCATTCAAATCTGTAAATTCCACAGCATCTAGTTATTAATCACTCTATGACTCAGCAGAAGATAAAATTCGTTTTTTTTTTTTTACATTTTCATTCAGTAAATCAATGTTTTAACCAAGTCAGTAAAATTACTTTTTTTAGTAAAAAAAAATACTTGCATAGACAAAAGTAAATTTCATTTACACTTTTTCCGTCCAAAAAGATACTCAGCAAATCCAAACTAAAGTAAATAACCATCTCAAATGAATAACGTGGTAAAAAATATGAAGATCACACCTGCTTACCTTGGCACTGCAAACCTGGAAAATATTGGCATCGTTGATATATTGTTACATTCTCCACATATAAAATGAAGATCACAGCAATGTGCATTGCGGTATTGGAATTTTTTTTAAAAGTAAGGAAACAGTTTTTTAAGGGTTTGTGGGCCTCAGAATGAATAGAGCATAGCACTGAAAAAGCTCCTTCTGCCTGGGTCTCCTCGGCAACAACAGCATCAGCATCAAGACTTTCAATGAATCAATCAGGACCCTGGCTAATTGGATTGAACTGTCAGAGTTGTGTACAGAGGATATGTCAAAGTTCAAAACCTCCATGTAATGTGTTGCACCAAAAGATGTCAATATAGACAATTAATTTCCAGATCCAAAACAGTGCACCTTTCCAGACTAGAGTGCTGGCATTTCATATACCCATACCTTCATGCTAAAAGACTGAGATAATCATTTACAAGCCAAACAAATTTTATAGTATTTAAATTACTGATTGCCTGAACATATACAATGTAACACCTGGATTCAGTGGCATTTAGGAGAGCTGATGTTTCCATTAGATTGTTTTTTTGTATAAATGTGTTACAATCACATGTTTAATAAAATAAGAGACAGCAGTAGAGTAGTAAAAACACATAAGGCTCATTTCCATTATAAAGGAAAGTAATAAAGGGAAGATGGTGGTGCAGGAGGTAGCGCTATTGTTTGGCAACCAGAGGGTTGCAGGTTTGAAACCTGGTTCCTCCTGACCCCATCAAAGTGTCCTTGAGCAAGACATTGAACCCCAAACTGCTCCTGGTGTGCAGGTTGGCACCTTGCATGGCAGCCTCTGCCACCAGTGTATGAATGTGAGGCATGAATTGTAAAGTGCTTTGAGTATCTGTAACAGTAGAAAAGTGCTATATAAATGCAGTCCATTTACCAATAACCACATTAATAATGATCATGAAAAAAATACATATGGAATGTTTAAATTAATTTAATTAACATTAACAAAAAGACACTTTATAGCCACTGTAAAAATGCTTCCTAAAGCGTAAGGTTACAAAATAATTTCTGAAAAAGGAAAAAAAAATAAAAAATTTCCCTTTAAATCCATGGGATCTGAATTACTATGCTTAAGCAAAGTAAAACTTACAAGGTTCCCTGAACAGAGTTTCCTTACACCAAAAATTAAATGGAAACCTTCCTATACTAAAACCTTACAAAGTGCCCACAAACACCAAAAATATACATATAAAAATAAGAAAAGCATACAAAACAGAAATGGCTACTCCAGTCCATTTCACAAGGCATAAAAATTCATTTAAAAATTCTTTGTTAAAGAATGTACACTTTACAAACAAAACTTCCAATAGCAAAAATATGTTTCGAAGTAAAGATATTACTTAACTATTCAAAATACATGTATATTTTACACAAATAGCAATGAAAGCTTGTCTTCTGTTCATGAGCCTTCTTCAAACTCGGAGAATGCATTATCATTGTGGGCCTTCTGCATATCTTTATGAGCACCTTCCTCTCACCCTGACGTCATCCAAATCCAGTCCTGAACACAACTCATCAAGTTACTGGAACAGGCTTTGAGGTTGATACTACTTGCAGAGCAACATACCCAAACCAGTTTTATAAGTGGCTGCATCTAAGAGACATTAGATGCATACAACAAATAGGTAATTGTTCTGCTGAGGACAGGATATTCACCTGTGGAGCAGTTCAGGCATTTAAGGCACTGAGGAAGAATTATTCATTTATTCTGGTCCTTCTTCCGGAAGCACAGTGACTGCAACTCCCACCCAGCTCTCACCAGACACCAAAACAACTTCTCTCCAGACAAGCTTGACATCAAACTCTAAAATTACAAGCCCCTTCCACATAGCTATGTAAACTCTGTGCCCGGGAAGTGCTTCTGGTGAGGGGAAGATAGCTGTCCTCTGCAGGAAATATAATAGAGATTCCCTTTAGAGCGCTGCAGCACTGGAATAAAACAAGCATAAAAACGACTCCGTTATCAACAAGAGACAGTTGGCACAGACCTGTGTAACTTATTTTTACACTTTGACTGGTACCAGCCCTGGTTCCTCAGTGATTGCTCCAGTTACAGTAACTTGATTAAAATGAATACACAGCTTTAAGGCTACACATGGGCTTCAGGCAAAAATGCCCTGAATTTTACCTGTGGATTAGCTAAGCTTTGCTGATAGCTGGTTGCACAGCATGCTCTAGAACAAGGAGTGCAAGGATGAGAAGAGGCTTTCTGCAAAGTGAAGCTTGAGTACCAAGATAAAATAAAGATGGTTTTTAATTTCCCCTAAAAGCTTATGCATTTAGAAAAACACACTGCCAAGCTTCTTTGTGGTAACCAAAACATTGCAAATTTGAGCACTGCTACATACTAGATTTTCCTCAACTATTCAGCGCTGATCATCATAATAATGTACTTAATTCTAGTTATTGCTATGTACAAATCTCTGCCTGGTGAACGAGATGAAATCACATTGAAGTTCTCAAGTGTGTAACCAGCTGCGTGGGCGAGGCAGAGCTGTTGGCTAGGTGTGTGGGTGGGGCAGAGCTGTTGGAAAGGTGAACAGCAGTGTCAGACAGTTGCAGCTCCTCCAGCTTTTTCAGATACTGGGCCTTGAGTGCCAGCAGTTCACTGTAACGCTGCTCCATTGGATTTGGATGCTGCCACCAGGGGGAGACAGAGACATGCAATTGAGAATACATCAAAAAGGTTTGATCAATTCAGATCTTACAGGAATTTTCATAAATTTTAGCCTTATATTTCATCAGTACAGTAATATGCTATCCGACAGGGACTGGGTCAGCAGAAACTAGATCACTTACTATATGTCCAGGTATCCGATAGGGTGACCACCTAATCTATGTCACAGGGGACACTATTAGCTATGACAGGGTTTGTAAACTACCATTTCAATTAAAAAGACCTGGATTTCACTTTAGCATCGAGTTCTGGCTCTGTGCTGATTGGTCATTCTCCTATAATCATGCATGCATCACTAATGCTAATGCGAAACAGCAAGTTGAGTGTCTCAATTGAGGAAACAAACCAGTAAAAGCGCAAGAAAAACTGAAGTAATTAGCTGAACACAGGAACCTTTCAGTTTTAAAGTAGTTTGTAAAACCTGAAATAGCTCACAGTGTCGTCGTCACCCCACCCCGAACCAGCAGGTGGTCAACCTAGTCTCTGATGTTTTACCTGATGCCGGACCCTGGGGTTCCACCTAATGTAGTAAGTCACCCAAAGCTCTAGATGGCGCATACTAGCCACAGGGTAGAGGACACGGCCATTCTCTGTAGCATAGAAGGGGTTGATGTAGGAGGCCTGGTCACTGTTGATGAAGGACCACAGGGACACAGTCTTGGTTTTCACCTCCTGGGGGGGCCAGAGATCCAGAACTTCAATTAAGTGGGGAGGCACCTCATTCACATGGGGGGGTTAACATGCACACACACGTGCTAATAACCCAGCAGTGGCCTGGGATTTTTCACAATATTTCGTAAACCAGATGTATGTATGGGACATCTGTAGGAAGAGGAACATCTCACATTGGCATTGCGGGCGCTGTCACAATTGAAGAGGAAGGTTCCAAAGCGACAGCTATAGAGGTGATCCAGAATAACCACTAAGAGGCGCTCGTTGAACTCAAAGGCTGTGGGGAACTGCAAAAAAATATGGACGGGGAAGGAAAACAACTTAGGAGTGAGTCACAGCATACAGCACAATCGGTACTAGTTGTCAGAGCATGCATGACAGAGCTACTCGCACAGCACAGCACAATATGCATCAGAGATCCGAAAAAAGTAGAAAACCCGACTCATATGGACCAATCGATGTACACTTCAGCACAGGTCATCAAATGCTGCGATGCCCAGTAGAGACCCCGTGCATGTGTTGCACCCACCTGCTTGGTCATCTGCCAGACACAGTCAATGAACTGCACAAAGATGGGAGAACGATCAGCGTCGGCATGGTTTTTGTCCCCATGGCCAATACGCTAAAAAAAACAAACAAGCAATCCCATGAGAAATGGTTCATGTCATATTTGCTAGTCCCATTCCTTATGAAAGCATGCAGCTTAGTGAAACAATGCTAGGATAGGCTAGCGGTGTGTGACGGGGACCTTGGACGTACGGAGGCAAACTTATGGCCGAAGCTAAGCCACTCCTTCTCCACGAGGACCAGGAATCCCCTCAGCGTGCGGTAGTACCCGTCCAGCATCAGCATGGCCAGGGAGGTGAGCTGTGCAGTCCGGTCCCAGCCATCGCTGCAGTGCACCAGCACCGAGTTGCCCGACCACACCTTGTCTGCCACCTGGATAGCCCCTGCCAGCACCAGCTGGGGGCGGGGGGGGGAGATTGGTGGGAGAATATGGCGTGAGCTGCTCCGTCGAGCTCCCTTTCATCCCAAAGAAAATCGCAGAGTATAAATGGTAGCTACTCTTATCGACAGCATATACCGCCATGAATTGCTTAACGATGAGGATACGTTCTGAGAAATGCATCGGTAGGCGATTTCGCTGTTGTGAGAACATCGTAGAGTGCGCTTACACTAACCTAGATCCAGTCAACTACACACCTAAGCTACAGCCTGTAGCCTAAATAACAATAAAGAGTATAGTAAATACATAAACCAGTAACATAGTTGTTTAATATCATTATCAAGTATTATATACTGCACATAATGGTACATGATTTACATGACTGACAGAGCAGCAGGTTTGTTAACACCAGCATCACTGCAAGCACATGTGTTGCGCTATGACATCAGAAGACGATAGAATTTTTTTTAGCTACGTTGTAATCTTAAGGGACCACATTTGTACACGCAGTCCGTCTCTGAACGAAATGTTGCAACACGGTGCATGACCGTAAGCGTGGTCGTTCTCTCCCAGCATGCACCTTGATGTGCTCCAGCCAGTGCGTCGATTCCAGGCTGGAGAGCCAGTGGGACTCTTCCACATTGGGATAGACAATATCCTTCAGCTTCCTCAGGGACTCCCTCATCACGTGGATGTTGTGAATGTCCAGGAATACCAGATCGGCATTCTGGTAAGAGTCCTCACCTTCATACCCGCCACCTGTGGCCTGTGACCAACGAGATACGTTACACACAGAGTGCAGCACCAGACACAAGGTGAGAGACACTTCCTGTTGTTAAAGCAAAGTGTTTTACTTCATTAAATGAAGCACAAATACAGTATAAAAAAGCGGGTCTTCTTCATGCCAAGCTGCCAAATCTGGTGTCCAATATCTATTCCCTGAGATTTACCTAGTGAGCTGTACCGCAGTTATTTCTCTTGACAGCATTGGCCACTCTGCTCCTTTTGCGTGGAATATGTTGCAGAAAGACTGGAAATGAACTAAGTTAATCTCATTGAGCGCTTTTAAATCCAAACAAAGCTCTTGAGGCCGACTTCATTGCACGTATCTGTTTTTCATAACCTGTTTGTAAATTTAACCCTTTTTATTTTGTCTTTTGCTTGTGTCGCAACGGTGTTTTGTATTCTACTGCTGCCTATATTGGCCAGGTTTTAAATCTCAATAGGATTTTCCTGGTTAACTGAAGGTTAATAAGTAAATAAAAAATAAATGGGTAATTAGTCAAATCTAGGGGCTCAAGAAATAGTTTTCGAAAATATACACTGTCTGACCAAGGTAAATATACCTTGTTGGCTACAGCATTGACATTTGGCCTGGCGTCAAAGATGGTCAGCCTGCTGCTACCATTCGCCTCCCGGATGATCTCCAGGTAGCGCTCGTCATCCTTGCTCCGCTTCCCGCTCATGCCCACCAGAGGCTGGCTGCAGCGCACAATCACTGCCTGGTTCTCCGGGTGGATCCATGATAGCACCTGAAATCACAGCAATACACTAAGCGCCCATACTTCATACTCACAGAATGTGGACACATGCATTACCAGACAAATGTCCGGACACACCAAGTCGCCTACAAAGCAGTGTCATAGAATGTTGCATCACATGTCCTGGTCACCTGACCTAAACACAGCGAGATAATTTGGGAAAGGTTTGACCAGTGAGTGAAGGAAAAGCAACCAACAAGTGCTCAGAATATATGTGGGACCTCCTTCAGGACAGCTGGAAAAGCATCCCAGGAGGCCATATCATGAAACTGGCATCTGGCGTGAAGGAGAAAGTAGGTTCACCCAGTCCCTGGAACAATTGGGGTTGCTAAGGCCCAATGGTAGGATCACTCTGTTGACCACAGGATATGAACCAGCGACCATTTGTGTCCCAACCCACAGGGCTGCGCCCACTCCCCTCATGAAATAATTATTTTTGTTTAATACCGCTTTCGTCAATGCACATGTTATTTTATGGTTTTGGTGTGTATAATTGTTCTAAAATATAGAGAATAGTATGAATACACCTTTCTATGACTGGTACTATTAATACACCCAGAAACATAGAGGTGACTCACCGGGATGCGGCCACGGGAGCGGAAAGCAGCCACCTTGCGCAGGTCTTCGTCAGTGGCCTTGCAGGGAACTACCAACTTAGACGGGTACGTGTCGCACAGTTCGTTTGCGATGATTCTCCATTTGTCATTGGGCAAACCCTGGAGGAGGCACAATGGTTTACATGCTACGGAAAGGTCACCCCCTTATGAAACAGGTGAGTTCCAGTACAATGTAGAATGTGACAGGACAACGGGAAAAGTGATATGTGAATCATGGTCAGTGCTCAGCCTTTCCCAGGATTAATTCACCTGAAAGGAGCGGGTTTAAAAAAAAAAAAAAAAAAAAAAAAAAAAAAACATCCATGGTGAGAAAATGGACTGTAAAATCTAAATAAGATGCCCAGAAAGGCTATTTGTTGAAAATGTGCTTAAAACTTGAAGGGGCATTGCTTCTTGTGATTTGTTTAAAAATCTATAAAATTATTTTACAAAAAAAATAAAGAAAAACAGGCCAGCCTGGTATACCCAATACCACACCTCGTATAAATGACCTGGTCCCACAGGTTTCCAAAACTGACTGTTGCACCATTTGTAACAGGGGTAATTCCATGGAGCAATTGCCCTATTCACTTTGCAAAAGGAACGGGTCACTCACCTGCCTGCTGAACTCCTGCACTGGATCATAGATATCCCAGCCATTCTCTTCAAACTTCTCTTGGTTTAAGAACGCAAACAGACTCTGTGGAGTCACACAAGGTCATGACCGAGCAGATGGCTTGGGAGAAAGAGCATGTATCTGACCACACGCATCTTTCCGCCAAAAAAAAAAAAAACTACCGATTATATACCTTATATAAATTCATTCAGTCTATTCATTCAGTCTGAATTCAATTATTCAGTCTGTGATATTCTGGGGCAGGATGAGAATGACCTTTTCTGGTTTTATGATCCACAGAGAGAGTGAGTCTCACCTGGTTAGATGACAGGGGAAATGCATAGCGGAACAGGATGTCAAACATATCTCTCCTGCTATGGCCTTCCTGCTTCAGAGCAAAGCGCAGGTTCCTCATGTCCTACAAAACACAAGATGCAGACAGAGGTAAGAGAGAAGCAGAGAGCGGCATCAGTGAACGTCGCAACCTTGGAGCAAACATTACCTTGCAGGTGATGTCAAGCCCGTAGGAGTTTTCTCCACGACTTGTAGCCCCCCCCACCTTCTCTATTCTACTGATCACCCCCAGAGGTACATCAAGGATCGTTTTGTTCTCCTGGGACAAACAAGTCATGACATCAAACATATTTCAGTGGTACCTTTATTTGTGCAGTACTTTTTAGCTATATAGCATATAGAAGTAGTACCTAATAATGCACAGAAATAACAAAAACTAGATAAAACAGTACAGACACTCCTCTACTTGCAAACTTTCAACTTACAAACTTTCAGACATACGCACGAAGAGGACTGTAAGGCCAAATTGTGTTCATCGGGCTTCCGTTTCCTGTCTGCAACAACAAGTTTTATTTTTGCCCACCAATTCCACTTCTGGCTGCTACTCCCGCCATGCAGCAGTGTAGCATGCGTACTCCCAGCATCCTAGTTCTTTGTACTTGTGTATACCCTTAAAATGACGTTGAATAACGATTTACGAACATTTCAAGTTATGAACGGCCGTTCGGAAAGCATCTCATTCGTAAGTAGAGGACCGTCTGTATAAAAACACACAGTGAAGGCAAAAACACAGGAAGGAAAAGACTGGTTTTGTTGAGAGTGCAATAAAAATACTCTAATTGAAAGGAACAGTAAACAGGTTTTTTTTTAGATGCGTCTAAATGCATTTGTCTTTGCAGACTTGCAGAATTACAACTAAATATGCAAAACAAGTGATTCCTCAGAAAGGCCAAAGCAGAATATGAGGCAAAAATTTTAGACACAAATTTTAGACAATTTTAGAAACAGATCAGTCCAGTCATTATGACCTAATGCATCAAAACAGTCGGGTTCACATGGGCTTGCAAGACAGAGCTTCAAAAATTTGAAAAATTGTTTCCTGGAAGTTGAACCTACTTGCACACATGGGAAGGTGCTGTCGATTAATGCTATCATCTTATGACCTTATGTCTTATGTTCCAGAGCTATGACAAACATTCTAACACCTAAACCACACACAGGCTACGAATTGCCCCTTTAAATGTTCAATTGCTGGTAACCGTGAATTTTGCCAGTGCGATTTCAGTTTAAAAAATGGCCTTCAGCTCACTGCTTTAGCTCCTCTCCCACATACTAAGTGCTGCAACTGACACTTACCATGTCCGTGCTCTTAAAGAAGAGTCTGTAGTTGGTGATGAAGACTTTCCCCTTGAGGGCCCCGCTGAAGGGACACATGTAGATGATCTCTTTGTCTGTCGGGAGTGCATAATATATGAAGAAGTGCCAATGATGAGACTCACTCAAATATAAATTGAACTATAAATGTATTGCAGCTTCATGCCTGCAAATACATTCGAAATGTAAACAAGTAGAATGAAAATCAGCATGATGATCTAAATAAAAAAGGCCACGTTACACGAAGTCCTCCTTGTTGCTGTGGCTTTGCGGACACAAGGGCTCTACTGAATTTTGTGAAGAAAAAAAAAGTATCACTTCCTCATATATCTTTTTTGTAAACCCACATTGGCATGCTTATAGTCAAAATCTGCAGGACAATTACAAATAATTTGTCGTTTATAAAATGCTTTAAAGACATGAAAGGATACATTGTGTTCACACATATCTCAGGATACGGAAGAGGATTAGGGCCACCATGAAAATATTATTTGAATTCTGACTTTAATCTCAGAATTCTGACTTTTTTTCTAAACTCAAATAATATTCAAATAATATTTTCATGGTGGCCCTAATGCTCTTCCGTAGGATAGGGATGCCACGTATTGCAAACATTTCTAATGCCTGTGGAGCCACTTCTGCCTGTATTTTTTTAAGAGAATAAAAAATAGACAGGCTGACAGAGACAGGGAGACAGTCTGTCTCTTTAAGAAAATGATGAGTATAATGATAAAGGTGAAGACCTACCTATCACCCTCTCCTCCCCAGGCAACAGGGGCATATCAGGCACTGGTTCCATTTTGAGAGACTCTCTTGATGGCTGCTTTCAGACAGAGAAGACATAAACGTTACTGACACGTGCTGATACTCATGCAGAATTGCACAACTCATTTGGGAAACTTAATTGGGAATCAAAGCTAATGGTAGAAATCAGGTGTTGGTATAATGACAAAATGCAGCGCAGCTTTATAAATTAGCAAACAGAGACAGGAAGGAGTGAAAGACAGCAAGAAAAAGATAGCGAAGAAAGTGATGGATGGCAGTTTAGGGCAGTTTCCAGCTGGTGGAGCAACATGCAATCTGTTTCACAGACAGCCTATCCCAGGAATGATCCACCGCATGGTTAAAGGTCAGTGACCTGGAATAAGACCTGTCGTGTAGAGGGGCCATAGGGCAGGAAGAGCAAGGGCTTGTGGGTACAGCCTCAGCATGAAGGTGGGATCGCCGGTGAATTTCCACGGCGGAGTCCTTCCAGCTGTGGCGGGCAGCAGAGTGACGTCAAGAGAGCAAGAGGATGAGAGGAGACAGCAAAAAGGGGAGACAAGATAGACAAAGAGATACAGAGGAAGTGACGGCCCACAGCCTAAGAGCGGTCCTATGAAACCAGGCCAATGGCTGATTGAGACTGGGGGGTGGTAAGCATGGTTACTCTACTTTCAACACCCTGAACAATAAACATCATGGAGGGACTGCGACTGAAGGGAAATGCCTCAAAGGTGGGGCTCCCTCAGCGTTGGCAAAGATCTATAACAGGGCTGTTAAGCCACAAAATGTTAATCCGAGAGGAGAATTGGAATAAAACATTAATCATACATCCTCTGATGCACTAACTTGGATAAATCATCAGTGGTGTTTTCTGGAGTCATTGGGCGCTTCGTGCCTTACAACAGACACCCTCTTCTGTGCGACCCAACTGAGGTTGGTCAAGCCTCGGTCTGTGTCCAAGTCGCATTGTGCGGTCCCCAAATACAAAGACATCATCAATATAAATAGGGAACACCTACATGTATGGGAAATATGACTGACACAAAAGCTTTTATCACATCAGCCATTAGCAATAGGGGACCAAAGAAAGTGACTCACCATAAACGGCAGAGAAGAACAAATTTAATTAGAGATTTGTTAATAAGGATAAACTCCAGGCCAAGGAGTCCAAAGATGCTTGTGATTTCCCATTAGAAGCAAGGCAATAAGTTTTAGTTATAGGCATTCGGAGGAGCGGGCACGCCCCCTCCCCCCCCAATCTGAGAATTGATTAGCAATTCAACATACAGTTGAGAAATCAGGGAAAACTATTCCTCTGGAGCAATGGAGGTTAAGGGCTTTGCTCAGGAAGCGTCCGGCCCAGAGGCCTAACCCACAGAGCCACACATTTCCCCATGACTCACACTGCTGGGGCTGACCTCCGGCCCAGGGCTGGACACTGATCTAGAAGCCATGGATCAGGGCGCACTTCCAGGGTTACTGGCAACACAGCCCAGGGAAGGAATCAATGAGAGCTCTGGGCACCAAACGATAAGGGAAAACAGGGGAAACGCCAGTCACCCCGATTAGCGACCAGCAGTATGACTAGCGCTACAAGTAGCCACAGTCGGCACCCCAGGCTAAAACCCATTTCATTTGCTCAGATTATGTTAAAGTTATGAATTAAAAGTTGCTTGAAGAGGAACAATAACAGTTTCACTATTAGGATTTGAAACCAGAAACTTCTGGTGAATAATTCCAGTCACTTATGCACTATTCCTCCTACAACCTTTGCAGAGATGCCATCATCAGTAATTGATATTTAGCTGTTTGAGCTAGACAGGATCTTGACTGATCCTGAGTAATTTGTGCTAAGGCTGTCAGTACGGTGGTCACTTTGTGCCACACTGTACAGCACACACACACAAAGCACTCAATGCCACACTGTTCAGCAGTGTTTCTATTCACCTCTCTTCATTGTTACCAAAATAACAACTTCTATCCACAACAATAATCAAAAAATCTTTTTTTAACCGCGAGATGTTGGTACAACACGATATCGGGAATTTGCTAGCTTGCATGCATTTTGCCGCCCACCACTCAAAACCACAAAGGGTAGATAAACGCGCACCATCCTGTCAGTGAGCCCGGCCTCTGATCGCGCAGAAACAGCTGTTTGCACTGGTGCCGCGCTGCTAAATCTTACAGTTAACGCCTCGGTGAGCACTGGGAGAAAGATATAAACCACGGAGACTCGCCCAGAACCACGGGACCGCATGCATCCACGTCGTGGACAATGCTGAGCTTAACTCGGCTTGCGGCCTTTGAGATCAGTAAAGCATTAAATAAAGGTTACAATCATGCTTATTTTATTTCGACTCAGTTCAACAGCATAACAATCCTCGCCAACATATAGTTTATGGGTTTGTATCTCGTTGACATACAATACAAAACATATTTAAATATGTAACGAATCAGTCTTAGCTTATTAGATTCAGCAATTTTTCAATACGTTTCTATGAAGTTCTGATTGGATACGATTTAGATCAACTGAACATGTATTGAAGCGTCCAACTTTGGAACAAAAATCTTAACGAATAATAAATGGATCATAAAAATAATCATAAGATCTTACGAACTGCAAAAACTACAGTAATACTACAGTAAATGGGCAGGAACGTCAAAATGTGACGGCTTGATTTCTTTTCGTTCGATTTACTTCCAAATTTTGGCCAAATTGGGATTTTGAACCGATGACCTTAATAGACTTTAGATTCCACTCATTTGTTCCATTATATATGGCTGCTAATTTCATACTCGAACTTATCCAAGAATCTGTGAACGATGCACTAAATATTTATTATTACTGCAATTATTTATGTAACTATTAATAACAAAAATAGTGGCATTCATTAAAACACACGACAAAAATATAATAGTTAAAACAGAGAAATAAGAACTAATAATAATCGATAAGGTGGCATAAAAAGCAAAGTACACAAATTATGCATTCACAACATTTTATTAATAAACATAAGACACAGCCCACAGGCTTTAATTTACTATTATTATTATTGTACAACAGGAAGCTGACAGCTAGAGTAAATGGATGCTAAAAACTACAGTTCAAAACAAATTACAAAATAAAGTTTAAACAACGACCGAGTTTCTAAGGTCCTAGGACCTACAAGCGATGAAACCATAGATTTACTGTTCAATCCATTATAAGTCACTAAGAGGAAAGTCACGGAAGACGGATGCACTTGCAACCAATACACCATACTGGAAACGCGCTGTTACAGCTGTTGGACGAGAAGGAGCTTATGATTTGCGTGGAGAAAAATATTAAATTGCCTTGTAAACTACAGAGTTAAAAAACAGACCAAGTTTCAGAACCCAACAGTTAGATGTACACGTTCTGTACAGTATCGAATAGGACGAGGAAACAGCACGGGCCCAGTAGTATGATATACAGCAGTCACGTTCCCGTTGTAACCCGATAAAGTTTTCGCTAGTTGCATCTATAATTTTCAAAAATTATTTCCTCATATAGTTAGTCTACAAACGTTCGCACTCACCCCAAAACTGATACGTCGTTGTTCCTAATCTTCTTCCAATGTTTCGCACAGCCGCTGGAAGAGCTCGCTGGAAGTCATGTGACTTTTTAGGTCTCACGGATTGGCTTACTGCTTGCGTGTTCTGGGATATGTAGTTTTTTGTTTCCGTGCTTTCTATCCGCCTGCTAACTGCTCACTTTAAATATATTTTAGGCCTACATATATTCGTATAATTGTGTCAATTGTACTGTATAAAATGCGAGGAATATAACAATAGCGAGAATATAAAGTATGTTTTATTCATATTGTATTCATATTTTCTCATGTTTATACAAATCAAATTTATATTTTAGTAATAAAGATCATTCAAAAAGAGCAAGACTGGTTTTATTTAGACTCTTCGCTTCTCCAGGATTTCCCGCAGGATTATTATGTTTTTTGTCTTCACATGTTTGTTTTTAGTACATAATACACAAATCCCTCCAGCCATGCATTTTCTGTACCTTCTAATCCTATGCAGGATCACGGGGGTCTGGAGTTTATCACAGAAATTATGGACTCAAGGCAGGGAATATCCCAGAATGGGGTGGCAACATAATCCACAAATGGGAATCCTTAGTCCACTGGAACAACTCGATCAGTCTAACACAGCATACCCATTTTTCCTCTAGTATATTTGTGGTGTGGCTCATCAGGTTCTGCTCCTTTGTCCTGAAGGTTGTAGGTCAAATCACATTGCTGACAAATAATCACATCACCCTTGGGCCCTTGAACGTGGCGCTGACAAGACAACTAGAAATGCAGTTCTGAATACGACAGTGGCAAGTGGCACCTTGTAAAAGCAATTCAATCTAACATAAATCAGTTTCTTCAAACATTTCCTAATGTGATATTACACATCATCTGTCCAAAAGAGACTTGTTTTTTATTCTTTCTCACGTGTTTTTGATTGTTATTGAACAAAGTATGGAGCAACTGACCACTACATAGTTAGAGTCAGATGAATATTGCTGCTTTGGCATTTTAGTTGTGTTTTAATTGATCAAAACCCGTAAACACTTTTCTGTGGCATTTTCGTTGCACTCAAGCATCAATCAGGTTTCCCACTGAAAGTCAGACTAATTATATTCATCACAGCCTTGCAAAATTATTTTGCCATTATTCCCAGAGCCCTCCTCACCCATCAGTGCTGTAGCTTGCCAATGCATATTTCAATCTTTGTATTTATTTTATGTTTTTGCAATCATTCATACGTCTTTATTATTTAAGGTTGTGAGGATTCTACAGTATAGTGTGCATTCAGCCAATGACTGGCGATCCCATGGTAGCATAAAGCCATCAAAGGCATAAAAGATGATCTGTCTGGAATCCTCGGAGTTGTGTTCTTTGATCACAAAGCAGAAAACGTCAATTAAACAGCCATGCCTAGGCTATACATGGTAAGCAAGCTCACCATAAAGCATACATACATGATTTATAAAATTAACACCCCTCTGTCTGCTTGCCAAACATATTTTTGCATCTTTAGTGTCAGCATTCTGTCAAGCCTGGCAGCATTCACTGCACACTTTCACCTCCTCAAGAAGCTCTGTGTGTGCGCCTGGATGCATCTGTGCGTCCACAGCCTTTGACGTCAAATTGAGGAGAAACAGATGGTGAAGTCAGTACATGAGACTCCCTTCCAAGGTCAGTGAGCCAAGAGAGGCCTGCAAGATGGCTTGTAATGCATATTTGGAATGACAATTATCTTTTACATTTCTTGTTTATAGATTAAATAAATATGTTTGTAGAAACTCCCAGAAATTAACCCTTCAAAGTACAGTGCAACATAAAGGTATTAGCTGCAGGTAACCAATAGACAACAACACTATCATTCAGTTATGTACAAGGCATAATAGCAAAAAATGTAAGTTATATGATTAGATGGTTGCAAGAAACCTGCATATTCAAGAAAACAACCCTTCTTTCATTCAATTTTATTTGTAAAATCTAAAAATGTGAAGATTAATGAAACGCATTACAAATATTTGACAAATGTCATTGACTTTATGTAACAGAGATAGTTAAACTGCTAAAAACAAGGTGAATATAGAGTAGACATCTATGGATACAGCATTACCCACAGCAGGCAACTGATCTGTGGTGATTGGGGGACAACAGCAATACTGTCCATGATTACAGTGACAATGGCCCAAATGAAATCCTCAGCTCCAGTTTTTGCCTTTTAAAACAAACGTTTTTTGACTGACAGAACACTGATGCTTGCAATTTTGTGTATTTATGGTTTGTTGATCTTGATGAACTGCTTCTTGCAAATTTAGACTGATCATGATTTGTTCTTTTTTGAAGTCATTTCTGCTAATGGATTTTGTTGAGTTCTATCAGATATGTGAGAAAAAAATACTGAAATATTTGGCATAAAGTACCAATCAGACACATGCACCAGCCTGGGCAGTAGGGAACTGTCTCTTCCAGCAGTTGTTTTCTTTCAAAGACTTTGATCCTCGACTCATGTCTAGACCAGATGAGGTGAGAGGAATGATGCTATTTTCACATGAAGATTGTGATCAAGATTGTGACCTGATTTTGCTGGGTCTTAAATTTAAGACTCCAGTCACAGAAGCTATTATTATGTAAAACACATAAATAGGTAAATATTCTAATACACAGTATTATTGGACAACAAATTGTCAGCATATTAACAAATAAAATTAGATTCGCTACCTGTTAAAGAAACTGTCATCAGCTATAGTTCAACAGTTTATGACAATGATTTATTTCATTTTATATACAAAAACTGTGCAGAGAAAAAGTGTAAATGTTTGCTTCGCAACCTGAATACACCTTAGAAAAATGCGTACGAAGTGTACTTTGCTCAAGCCCCTTGTGCAACTCTTAAGGAAAGAAAACAAAGCTTTCAGCAGTGATGGACAGACCCCATCCATATGAACAGAACCTGGCCTTTGCTGTACAATGACCAGTATCTGAGGGGAAATCGTGAGAATCTTAAACCAAGTCAAGCCAAGTGAATTCTGTGAACACTTAGAAGAAGGAGAAGCAGGGACACAAAGCACTCCTCCAATCTGAGCCCAGTTGCACCAGCCCCGGCATCCAACCCCCCTACCCCACAGCACGGACATACATTTGGACGATATGTAATATAATGAAGTCTCTTTAACATCATATACACAGAAAACCTTATTACAGTGCTACAACATTGTGTAAAGCTTGTATTTTAAAATCAACAGAGACAGAACCTGGGAGGTTACATCATAACTTACTCTTCTGTGGTGGAGTATGTGGCCACCATTCCCAATCAGGCCTGGCTAGAATCTACCAGTGGGAGCAAAACTCACCCCCCCCCCCCCAAAAAAAAAAAAAAAACAACAATGTCCTCATAACAGATTAGGTGTTTAGGTATTTTGCTCCAGGTATTTGTCAATCATGTTGAAATTGTTTAGCCAGTTGTCACTGGAGCCCACAAGCATATCTATGAAGTCCACTTTGTTGGCTTCATCCCTGTGCATCCCATATCTGCCATTCGACCCCTGTGCTAAGGTGCCTGGGGGATGGGGGAATTCATAAGGACTAAGTTTGCATCCTGAGCTACCATTGATGTAGCCCAAGCTAGGGGTAGAGGGGCAACCTAAGGGAGCCAAAGCAAGAGAGGGACATGGCTTCATTGCACCCATGGGGGACATAAGGCCCCGCGGCCCTGAGCCACGTTGCTCACTAGAGGAAGGGTGTCTGGCCTGCCTATTGGGCACCTGGGAGAGGCTAAACGGCCCATTTTGGTGTGGGATGGAGGGCATGCTGGGACGCAGGGACTGTGGTGAGAATGGAGTCCCGCTCACAGCAGCGCTTCCTGCTGAGTATAAGTGTTGATGTGACCCAGGATCCACATGGCTGCTGCAGACAGTGCGTGGGCATCCCTGTTGCTGCTGCTGCCATAGGGGCCGAACGCATGACTGCTGCTGGGGGCTTAACACTCCGCAGGGGGCAGAGCCTCCCTGGAGTGTGGGAGCTCTGGGGAGCTGCTGCTGTGGCATGGGGGGCTGCATGGATCTGCCATTGAAGGAGGGCCCCAGAATCTGGGCTCGACCAGAGGTCTGACAATGCGGGGCGATCTGTTGAGGTGCTGCGTTCAATCCCATCACGGCCTGGCCCGGCCGTACAGGTGTCCCAAATTCTCTGGGGGGGTGGCCGGCAGCTTGCTTAGTACCCATGCTAGCGACAAAGGTCGCCATGGAATGATTGGTTTGGGCACGAGAACCCTCCGGTACCATCCGGCCGGGCAGCATTGCATTGTGGGAGACCACAGGAGGATCAGATGGCTCCATAGGATAGCCAAGGCCCGGAGCCCGTGATCGGCTCACACCTAGAAGAGGAAGC
The DNA here is from genome assembly GCA_026779585.1 of Mormyrus proboscirostris. Lineage (NCBI taxonomy): Eukaryota > Metazoa > Chordata > Actinopteri > Osteoglossiformes > Mormyridae > Mormyrus > Mormyrus proboscirostris. Next base: position 12,728,236 of record JAODKF010000002.1, on the reverse strand, counting down.
GGACACTGTATTAACTTCTCCTTCCCCACGAAAGAAGGGTGCATTCAGGCAACCTCTCATGCCTACCGCCATTTCTTTGTTGAATGCTTCTGATCTACAGGTTCCCCCACTCAAAGGATACTAACCTAACTCTCTTTAATACTTAAGGCTAATTTATTCTTTTGTAGTATTTATTTTTGTAGTATTTATCTGTAGTAATTATTTTATGTCCCAGGGTGGGAAGACAATAAATGCAACATCCGAAACTATGTATCGCCTAGCGTTTTGACGGTGTAATTGCAGAGCGACACAAACACACCGATGAATACAAATACTGGTGACGGTGCAGGTCACTTGCGATGGTCATGGTGGTTTGACGCAGAAGTATAATTCAGGCTTTAGATTTAGACTTTTTTTTTGTTCATTAAGTCCAGTAGCAGGTATACAGATGTAAAGTGGATAAAAAAAAACAATTGCAGTAAGGAAATAGGAAAAATGTATGAAATAATTGCATGTCAAGCAGAGCTCACCTTGAAATGGTGAGACTTGCTGGCAGTCCGACAAGGCGCTCATCTGCTCAGTGTGCCTCTGCTTCTCCTGCAAGTCAGTAACATGCACATTGCACAATACCGCACATCAAAAACTATTTGACTCACTACCACAGATCTGCCTCTAGAGACTTATAAGGGGACGAAATATATCTAATGTCTTTAGCTAGACGAATAGAAGGGTGACAGAGAGACAGACAGACCTGTTGCATGAGCTGCTTCCTCAGTTGGCTTTTGAGAAGACTGTACCCATCTCCCTGCGTGGGTCGTCTTAGGGAGGTGGGGTCTTGGAATCTGGCTCCTCCCCCAGTATTCTGCTCCTGTGACAAAATGAAAACATTAGGTATATTAAGAATAAACATATTATCAGTCACCATGGTGGAAACAATGGTCTATGTGATTTACTTATATATACATAAAAAAAAAAAAAAGTCTTCGGGAAAAATGGCTGACGTGTTGAAAGCAAAAGAAAAGAGAAAAGGTTAAAGTTTATATGAGTGCAAGATGCCAGATAAATAATGAAAAACACATCCTGCAAACTGTCAGCACCAAGACCCAGAAGAGGCCCCTCAAATAAGAGCCTCCAAGCAGAACATCCTCCCCGTGTTTCATGGCCCAGCATCCCCCCGTACTTATCGCTCCGCCATTCCTGGTTTACCAACATATAAAAATGATTTCAGTGTCGCAACATCAATCTCCACGTATTTTTATTTAAATATGAGAAATTCAGGTTTTCATTTAGTACAGAAACAGACATAAGTCCTGCTACTCCTAATAATCTACAGGGTACATGTTGGGCGCCAAGCAAACTGCTGTCAAAAGGCATATTGTTTGGGTATAATTCAGTCAGTTCAGTCTATTCTATATTATGGTTCAATTTCCTTTAAAATAAAATCCTCAGCTGGCGATTCCATACACACCGATCAGCGGATGGTAAGAGTGGCAGACTGTTCACGTAGCTACTCTCTTTCCTGACCTTTCAGATATTACAAACCACACACCAGGTTCAGGGCTCCACGCCCCTCTCCATAAGGTTATGGGCTCCCGTTCCTGCCAATGCACCACTGTCAGGCCCTCCAACATGGCCCTTCATCTCCATTGCTCCAGGGACCCTGGCTGGCCCAGGTCTTTGATCCTCATTCATGTCACTCTAGATGACGCCATCTGCTAAGTAAACGCACGCAAGACGTGGCCTCTACTGTCCAGCTGCTTATAAGTTTGACAAAATCAATTGGATGAATCAGCGTTCGTTATGGAGACACTATACAGGAGGTATGTCAGGTGTCAGGGATGCGTTGGAGGCTAAAGTTTGTGCTAAAATAAGAGCGTGAAACCTAACACCAGCCAAACAAGCTACATAGTCACTGGAAACTTTACTTATTCGACAGAAGCAGGGGTGTAATTTAAGACAGTGTTTCCCAACCCAATCCTAGGGGACCCCCAGAGAGTCCACATTTTTACTCCCTTTCAGCTCCCAGTAGGATTCTCTGGGCCCCTGAGGATCAGGTTGGGAAACACTGATCTATCATATCATTTAATTCTCTCCTCTTTATCCACAAATTGCACAGAAAGTTCTTTTTCCATTGTGCTCACACACCAGAGTCAGTGCTTAAAACTCTTAGACGTTAAACCAGTGGCATGAAATTAAGCTTGGCTGCTTTTTCCCCTATAGCTGCTGCCGCCAAGGGCTCAATTTCACGTACACTGGATGCAAAAACTACAAACATACAATGAAACCCTGCCTATATACAAAAACCGGGCGGCGTGTCTGGAAGAGCGCGGTTTCCTTATCGCTTATTTGTCGTCGTTTGCACCGGCAGCTATGACCCGTAAATGTGAGCCTTTGTTCGCTTTTCACGCCCTTTTCACAAAAGGATGTCACGCGATTCCTGAATCGTCCGCTAGGGGGCTCTCGTGAGCCCTGTGTGCGCTTCACTTTCCATTGCCTCGTTTAAACTTTCTGGATTTTGAAATCGTTCTGATAAATCAGGTGCGGCATGGGTCTGGAAACTAAAGTGAAAATTGGTGGTATCTCTCGCTTTTTGTCGTGTTTCGCCACTAAACCTTTTACATTTTTACGATTATAGCAACCACAACTGGCATCGTGGTATGAAGCCCTTAAAAACGTGCGTTTTAATCTTCCTCTTTTTCATAATTGTTTAATTATTTTGTAAAGGTTGCTGTGTGACTAGGTCTGATACTTCAGAGAACTTTATATGCTCATAAAATAAAATTAGAGAATGCTGATATTGAGCATAAGATACCTGCTCCCACCGGGCAAGAATAATAGAGACATAAACAATAAATATAGGTATACTGCCAAGATAAGAAAAGGCAATGTCAACGATCTTGTCAGCAAGGAAAGAATAAAACACAATTCTCTCCCACCAGGACATGCACAACTTATTGGAAATCTTCCATTTCAGTCATTATTTTAACTTATGTTTAAGGTGTCAAAACTGCAACGCCTAAAATATTTAAATTTGTCAAGTATTAGCATTCCTAACAATCTCTCAAAATCACTGTTCTCTCAGACTATAATACTGGAGTATGACGATTTCTTACTGAGCCATGAAATATTTTGGATTTTCTGTTTACTACAGTTAGGCCACACATACTCAGGGGTGCAGTAGGGGTGTGGATACCCGGGCAGATTCAAGGACTCTAATATTTTACAGGGACCTTTGAATGCATAAAATTAAAAAATACAATTTAAGTCGAGGAGGGGGGTTAAAGGGACATGCTACCATCATTCGTGACCCTTTCACTCTGCAGACCCAAAACTCTTTTGCAGTAAATGCCATTTTCTTGGTCTAATCTTGTGGAAAACAATCCATGCGTGGCACAGAAACTGAAATCCCATCAATACCTTCCACCTTCTATATGCTCAGTGGCTCACGTTTAAATAAGAGGAGCAAAGCCTGCAGTATCACTCATGCTAATCCTGCCTGAATTCCCTTTAATGTCGCCAATGCCAGAGAACAGCAATACCTTTATGTTTGGATGTCTAATGACTGCTTATCAATTCTCATAAATACTACCATTTTATTACTTGCCTTGCATTCTACTCTCCAGTCTTCTCTTACATGATCAGGAGGCAGAACCTAGCAATTAATCATCCAACCTCTGTCATAATCCCATTTGATGATAATCCCATTGATTTTCTAGGTTACCTACTTGTAATTGTACCTACATATTAATATGTCCGGTAAGACAATGCATTTTTGCACTGTAAGACCAGCTGTCTTTCGGATAGTTGTTTACCCATATATTACGCTTTCAGATTAATCATAGCAACTAACACCCTTGTGAAATCACTGATAAGAACAATAGGATCCTGATAACAAGTAATTAAGATTAATTAAGAAATAACCTGTAGCAGAAACACAACATTAATAAATTCTCGTGTAAGGTTTAACAATACAAAGTTCTAGGTATATTACTGAGATGTTTATTTTTTGTGAAATTCTTACATGCCAGATATACACAGGACAATAATTACAAAATGCAAAATACACCCACCCATTTTATAATGGGTTATTCTGCTCAGGATTGCAGGGCAGAATACACAACCAAGAATTAATAGTAAAGTAGCAGACGCCATTGAGGGATTAGTCGGACAGAAGAGTGGCCAATGAGGGATTAGCCAGAAAGAAGAATGGCCAATGAGGCATTAGCCAGCATGAAGAATGGCCAATGAGGGATTGGTCAGACAGGACAGTCATGTCTCATGCTATGTCTCTTGAACTTTCCTTGGGAGAGTCTTGGCTTACCACTCATAGGCCAAATAATGCTTACAATTTGACCTCCAATGCGGTTTATCGTCGAGACAAATCCAGCCTTTGGCCTGCTTCTAAACCATCGCTTCTCCTTCGCCCCGAGCCCTCCAAGACAGAGTAACGGGATCAAATATGAGCCAACACCAATGATTGGGAGCTGGGAATAGGGCATTTGGCTCTCGGGGACCTGTTTATTCCAGCATATTGTTGCCATGGATTTGGCAAAGAAACTCTGGAAAGATGAGAATCACACCAAGCCAGAGTGTGTGTGTGTGGTTATGTGTATAATACACTGAGGGGACCTAATGCCCCCACTGCTTAATAAAATCCTGATACTTTTTACCTTGTGGGAAGATTTTTCTGGTCACTGCAAGAGAAAACTCAATTTTATATATATAAAAAACAAAATTGAATGCAACCAAAAAGTAAAATAGCCAAAGTCCTGAATTTTGTTTGGATATTTATGGTTAAGCTTAGGGCTGGGTAGGGGTTAAGGCTGTTATTGTTAGGATTGGAGTTTTTCCCATAGGAATAAATAGAGAGTCCATCCATCCATCCATCTTCTGCCACTTATCATTAGTCTAAGCAAGGATGTCCAGATCTTCCTCTCACCAGGGACCTCCCCCAGAGTCCCCACAGAGATGTATATACAAACGCGTATGTGTGTGTGTATGCGCGTGCATTTGTGGGTGTGTGCATGTAAGTGTGTTCTTGCATGTGTATGCGCATGTGTGTTTGTTCGTGTGCGTGTGTTCGTGCACGTATGTGTGTGTGTGTGTGCGTTTCCTCCCTCACTCTGACCTTCTCTCCAGGAAGGAGAGACACTGGGGCTGTTTTCTTCTGGCCGAGTCTCCTCCTTTCTCTGGAGGAGGTGCCAGCAGACTGGCTGAAAACTAGATTGATAGTTCAGAGGAGCAGGAGCATTTCCTACGGGATTCATCCCTAATTCCTAAGGACCAAAATAGCTGCCAGTATTAAAATAGCTGAATAACACCCCCCACACACACACATACACACACACACACACACAGATTTGTAATTATATCTTTCTGGGGACTTTTCATTCATTTCTATGGGGAAAACTCTAATTCCCACATGACAACCTGAAAAATGGCCCCCACAATGTCAAAATGGTTTTTAATCACATTGTGGGGGACATTTGGTTCCCACAATACAATATAAATATAATCCGCAAACACACATACGCAGACACAATTTGTTGTTTCCCTATTCTGAAAATGCAGTTCAGTTAAGAACAAGAACAAGAAATGCAAACAAGTTTAATTTCTGACTTCATGTGGCAGCAGTGGTTTCTGGCCAGAGACACATTTGGAAGGGGAAATGTGCAGGGAAGGGGGCAGAGTGTGTTTGCACTCTGCTTCACTGCATTTTCCAGCCTTCAGAAAAAAGGGAAGAGTAGTAAAAAGTCAACAAGAGGCCGAGCTAATGTGGGTCTGCATTCACCACTGGTCCGTGTCCAGGCCTGAACACGAGCTGCACTTCCATGCCCTGCCGGAATGACTCACACATGCCGTATGCACAGCTGCCGCCTCAACGGCTCCCCAGCAAACCCTCTTCCTGTCAGGTTTCCTCCAGAACATCCACTGGCTCAGATCCATCTCTTAGAAAAAAGCCCATGTAACAGTTTACAGAGGGACAGGGACAATTGCAAAGGTCATAAAAGCTCTGTGCTTATACCTAACAGATTGTAATGGAGTTTTCATAAGACAGCTGACAGATAAAGTGAGGGGCATAAGAGGAGTCATAATTCATACAGAGGGGCCACCTTTAATATTATCCAATGATATCTTATGAATCAGTGAGTGGCAGGAGAGAGGGCACTGGGGGGCCAATCATCTTTCAGCTGGGGCCAATGCCACTTGTGGCTCCGCCCCTCTATACACCCCGGCATAAAACACACAGAAACTGTCTTTGGTTGGGTTGTGGATGTAGAATTTCTGAGAAGAGTCAGTTCACCTCGGAGAATTGAAAGTTGTAACATTTCCACACTAGGAGATTCCCATGGTGAAAAAACAGAGTAGCACCATGGACGGACGGGGTGCCACGTTTGTGCACCATCAAGTACACACATTATGGCAAAGTGCGCATCTGCCCTCGTGCACGACAGCATGACAGTACAAATGTCCCCATCCGTGCATGTACACGTGCGCACGTCAGCGCTCGCCGTTTCTGATCCGGCACGCAGACGCCGCGGTCAACTTGCTTCCGTTTGCCTCACTTTCAGAGAAGCACCTCTGACGCTGTTAAGTGAAAGCTGGATGCTGTGCCCCCCCCCCCCCCACAGCTGCAAGAGCAGCAGTGGCACTGGTTAGTATTTGGAAAAGAGAACCAAAATTATTAAGAATAAATTCCACACGGTCAGGAAATGGCAGTATCTGATTAAAGCAGAGCAGAGTCTGGGAGTTGACCAAAACAGAAACTCAGACTTGGAAAAAAAACACGAAAGCAAAAACACAAAAACACAAAAAACAGAAACACTAAAACAAAAAAATAAAATGTCAACACTGACCTAGAATTTCAATAGGACCGACAAAAGGATATTTCTAAGCATGTGCTAACGAATAGCTTCCCATTATTGGATATTTCTTAAACAAAAGAAAAAAAAGTTTTTTGAACAAACACATTTGAACAAACTCACACATCAAGGAACCAGCTATAAAGAATAGATGTATTGTAACCTATCAAGGAACAACAATGGTAGAAAGGCTGACTGCTTGGTCTAAATGATTGGAGGGCTCTTGTCTGAAGACACTAGTATCATTCATCAGTAGTCTGGCGGTGCTCACCCCACGGATGCAGGGCGCTGGTCCTCCTGGCTCCAGGGTTCTCTGTCCTTGCTGCAGAGGCAAAGTTGGTGTGTTGACTGCCGGGCCAGCAGGTGGCAGCAGCTGCAGATTCGGGGTGCCATAGTGACCAGAGGAGCCCTGTCCCGGCATCACATGACCTGGTCTGGGAATGGACGGGTCTGGGTCAAAGTGCCGAAGGGGTGTGGTGTTATTGAAGGAGTACGGCTCGGCGCCCCCAGCGCTGGAACTCTGTCCTACCCGCATGGCTGCCTTTAACAGCTGGCTGCCCCCCCTGCAGTGGGGGCCAAAGCCATGAGTGGCAGACTGCTGCTGGCTTGAGGAGGGAACCGTGCCAGGCAGTAAGGACGTCTGGGAGTTCTGGGGACTAAATGGGGGCGGGACTAGGACAGGGCTGGCCAGCTTGTCGGGTTGGTATGGCGGGGCCTGTAGTTGCTGAGCATGGGGGACCTCATGCCATCTGGAATTAGGCAGGTTGCAGTGAGCTGGTGATGACATAGGAGAGCAGGCAGGGGATTGGGGCTGCGAGAGGGGCTTGGCTGGGTGGGTCAGGGAGAAAGGAGCACCTGGCTGACTGGGCGTTAACTGGGGGGAGCTGGTAGCAGGAGCCCGGATGAAACCTGCTGATTGGATGCGTGGGCTCTCCAGAGGCGAGGCACCTTGGGGGGAACGCTTGGGGGTGCCATCACCCACAGAGTGCACAAATGCCCCTTCGTCGCTCAACAAATCATCCCCTTTGCTCCCCAGGATCTTCTCCAAGTCCAGTTCAGGAAGGGAGCGGTTTGGGTTCCTTGTTAGCTCCTCCAGGATGTCCTGCAGCTCCTGCTCGACAGAAGGCGGGGGCACACACGAAGGCGTCTCGCCCACAGACATGTTCACCGGGAGTCCAAGACCGACTTTGGCTGGCATAGAGTACGACAAATCCATATTGCCACCCTGTGAGGGTCGGCCACGATCTCTCACCCTGGGACCAGCAGGTAAGCAAGGGTTTTCATAGCTGGGGTCCATAGCAAGAGTGACATCCTGTAGACACGGCCGTTTGGCACTCCCTCGATCTGCGGGACTGCAGGGGCTGTCAGCCATATCCAACGTCCTCTTTACAGAGCCGGGCACCTACAGGTAACGGGACATACTGTTACTAACAGAACTACCACACAAGATATGTAACATGCACGGGTGTTCTCCAGTCATTATGTTCCCCGCACTCATATTTAAATTCAAGGAATCACAATATTTTTCAAGTTCCATTTGAGCGAGGACAAGAGTAATAAATTTAAAAGGAAGAGTGTCAAGAGTATAGCAGAAGCTAAACTCCCTGTGCTAGCAAACTGTCTAAAACCCCTTGGGGAAACAGCACTGACAGCAGACCAAGCAGAGTCGTGACTGCTGCTAATTGATAGAAGCCAGCCATGCAGCTGAACGAGGCCAATGAAAGTGCACTAAATCCAACACTAATCCCCCCAGCGAGGGGCTATTTCAGTGCTTCAGCACATAGTTCAGTCAGGCCAGGGCTCAGTCTTCTCCTTGGGTCCATTCACCGAAATACACTCACACACAAAGCATCGCATTACTCCACTCCATTTTTCCAAGGCACAGTGTGACGTGTAGGAGGACATTCTGAAACCGACCCCCCACCTCCCCCAAGGGGATTTTTGGTTTAGTTATTTCCATCTTCTTGAGATCCACATGGCCATCCCCAGACCGAGTTTTATTTTGGGTCTCCCTCTGTACCAAACAAACAATCACGTGGACAAGAGATTCCAGGTCACGGGGATTTTAAAATAAGCCAGGCTGGGGAATTAAATCGAAGAGCAGAGGTGTCAGTGAAGGTCATCTAAATGCCCCATACCCAGAGCCGCTGAAGTTCCCTACTATTCGGTCCGTTATAGTTCACCCAGAAGAAAAAGCTTTTCTTACGCAATTAACTATTGATGACATGAATAATCCAAAAGGTGAGATTTAATGGCACAAAGATTCTGCTCTCCATCCACATCCGTGTCTCTCTGACACACGCAGACCTTCGGGAAGAACGTCATGGAGTTATGGAAGCCTGATGTCATCCCAGGCCTCATTGCCTCGAGTCGGAGAGCCACCACCATGTTTTTTTTTGCCTCAAGCCCGTACACAGACTGGTGCCTGCATGCAAACTAGAAGGAATCTTTGGCTCCCTTTCCCCCCCTTAGCAAGAATATAAGTGACCACTTCTCAGCAACTGTTACTCTACTCTCTGAATTACCAGTGCATGTGTGAGATGCGAGGCAAGGGTTGATTGAGCATTAAAGAAGTAAGACGCATGGAGACAAGAGCCGTGGTGGTGAGGAAGACTGTCTTAGGAGTAACACTACGGAACGGCAAAGCAGTTAAACAGCCCACT
>JAODKF010000002.1:12699211-12718631 GCA_026779585.1 Mormyrus proboscirostris | reverse complement strand
CCCCCCCCCCCCCCCCCCCCCCCCCCCCCCCCCCCCCCCCCCCCCCCCCCCCCCCCCCCCCCCCCCCCACAAGGAGCAAGGATAGGACATTATGCGCTATGTGGGCTAGCAAGATGACACATTCTCTTAATCATCATAACTGGCCTCTATGTCAACAAGACCAAAGATCGACAGGGGAAATCTATGAAAGAAAAAGCAGGAAGGCGATGACATAGGGAATGAGAGAAGCAGAAGCAGATGCACGGCAGAGTCGTGGTTGGGGAGACGCCCTCAGTTTCAGTGAACAGTCATTATGTCACAGTCTGAAGCGCCTGTCAGTGGCGGGAGATGGGCTCTTATAATCAGGGTTATGCAGCAGGATGTCAGTGGAGTTTATGTCCTCATTTCATGTCTAGTAGGGGCACCGTGACACATCCAAGCTAGTTATGACGGGGGGGCAACACATGGAAAAGACACACACCCAGTGATACGCTATGAGTTTTTGATGCTAGGAGGGGGGCACTTTCATTCATTTGGGCAAAAGGGGCAGGTGCCCCCAGCCCGCACACACCCCTAGGAATGGGCACAGTGGCCCATATCCGTAAATTTAACCCCCGATATCGTGAATGATGTCACAGCTGTGGGAGGAACCGAAATGGAACCTGCTTCGCTGTGACCATTCTTCAAGCGCGCTTTCCCGTAAACTAGACTTCGTTATCATTTCCTTTCAGCTGCCGGTCCAGGTTTAATTACTGAAACTCTTGGCTGGCCACATTCACTGAAACCGACTTGAAACCCTTCCACTTTTCTCATTTTCATGCCTCGTCCCCAAAACCCAGAAAAGTAAAACGAAAAAAAAAAGTCAAAGTGTCAAAAAGTCAGAGTCCCCCATTCTAAAGCTACAACAACATGTTGTGTGACCCCCCCCCCCCCCCATCCTTTTCCACAGATTTTCTGCACAGCGTTAATCATGTCCAGTTCTGTATCAGACTTGCCAGTTTGCAATGATTTCCCTCCTGCCAAGAAGCGGTCGACAATTTTCCTGACACCATGCTCTTGTTTATGTGAGCTTCTCTTCACCACCCCAAAGGAGTTCCCGGTGAAATTTCATCGAATTTCATTGCCCACGTCACGGCAGTTTGATCAGGGGATCCCCTTTGCAGTCGCTTTCTCTCTATCCCACACCCAGCATTTCAGCTCAGGGCACCGGAAGGTGCATTTCTCAGCACAGCATTCAAAGAATGCCAGTGAACACGCAGAGAGGAAGGAAGGCGAGAGACAAAGGGGACGGTGAGAAGCCAGAGGCAACTCGTGGTGTGTGCTGATATCCCCCCAGAAGACGCATGCGTGCACAAACACACACACACACACACACACACACACACAACCGTCAGAAAACAGAAAACAAAACCTCCCACACACACCCACATTTCTCAAAACGCATTTCAAAAACAAAAAAGCAGAACTAAATAGAAACTGGGCCACGCCCCTAGAAAGAGTACAAGTAGTGTCTTCATGTATTTTTGTGTTTTGAGATGGTGAAGATTGAATTTGGGTATTTCACCAACACTTTTACAAGACCGTGATCTCATTTAACTGTAATCATATCATCTGGGTGTCAGTAGGCTGTCCAACTAAACCAAAACCAATCTAATGCAATACAAAAAAATTATAGTGTCAGGGGTGCCCTACCGTGCTCCATCCTAGGTTATTCCCTGTCTTGTGCCTATAGCTTCTGGCATAGTTTCCAGACCCCTGGGACCCTGCATAAGTATTTTATACCTGCAAGCAGGTATAAAAAATGGATGGATGGTATTGTAGTTATGGGCACACTCAAAGTCACAAAGACTTGCTCTTCTGCCCTTGAGGAAGAAACTAGCTTCAGTAAGATGTCTACCTATATATAATGTGGGGAAAAAACAAACAAAAAAAATCTATTCATCCCAAATATTAATGTAATATAAATATTACAACTTCTGTACACTATTGCAAAGTGTATATAAAACGCCTTGCATATTGGTCCAAGCACCTTTATAAGGGCTGTGTTTGGATATAAACCATCCCACATAAGTAAAAGAAATTCATCGAAACTGCCAGACCTACACGCGCAGGCTTGTTAACATCTTAATTATTATCATCCTATGTAAGCTTTAATATGCAAGGACAAGGGTGGGTTGACAAGCTCAATCCAGTAAAAACCAGTCCACCCCCCTCTCCTCCTCCATCTCTCAGTGTCTGCCGGATGACGTAGAACAATGACCTTGTGACCTCTATTATAGTTACCCTGCCTACTGCCTCCAGGCTCCTGATTTCCTTTCAACCCAAATATCCAGTCCAATTCAGTTTAATCTCAGGAGGTTTGAAATGCTTTCTTTTCCTCCCAGGCTGAATAGCTAGATCTATCATTAGATGTGAATGGGGTTTGGGATGGAGGAAGTACCATGAATAGGCAATGACTGGAATCTTCACCACTATGGAAGGCCCATGGATCCTCTAAGTAAGCTATACGTCCCAGAGCCGCCCTCTCTTATCCGCGCATGCAGCCTGTTCTCCAAGTTAGCCAACTGCACCATCAGTAGGCACGCCAGTGACACCAGTTGCTGCCATCAGCACCAGTAACAACGTTCAGAAAGTCAGCCAGTGACAGATGTCCCAGGCTCCACTTAGCTCGTTGGGAGCCGAGCTGACGCACAGAGGCCCCTCGCTTCCTACGCAACACTAACGGAGTCAAAGCTTCAGCAGGCCAAGACGGCGAAGGTGCCTTGGACTGGCTTTAAGCGAGACCAGACGGGGGTGCATGTGCAAGCTTCGGAAAAGTTCGGACGCCAACCATCCTCCGGATCACACTCAGTCCACTTTGCATCCTGGCTGGTCTCTGAGATTCCACGGGGCCAGCATCAAAACACCCCAGCTGCATGTGGGAGACCAACAGCCAGAAAATTACACAACTGGCGTGTGTCATGTAATGAGACTAATGTGGACAAGCTCTTTGTTCTGGCATTACTGTGACTATGGTACCAATAAGATCAAACTTCACATCTTTCCACATGCGTGATCCAAAACCACTGGTGGGAGGGGGGGCACTAAATCACATACAAAAAAAAAAAAGAATATCAAAAAATATGAATAATGTATGTAAATGGGATAAGTGGGATCAAGATGCAGAGCTTGGAGCGTTTACCCAGAAAGATTGAGATGGCAGCATTACTCACATTTTATTTTTTTTTAACACTATTATTTCAGCTAGAATATGTATGCAGAGATAAAGTTCCTGCCAGTAAAGCTATTTAAACTTTAACTGAAACCTAAGAATGACATCCCAGCCTGCTGCCTCTTATGCACACACATACCCTTACATCCTCCTTGCATTAAAGCTACTCAGGTTCCTTTCCAATGCGGGGGGCTAGAGTAGGAATTTCTGACCTTGCTTTTGTCCAAAAGCCTCCAGGAAAGCACCTCACGTTCACTCGTAGCTCAAACACACATCAGCTTCCCATTATGTTTATTTCAAGTTGCATGGTGACCCAAGTATGGGTGGGGACACCTGGACCTTTAAGGGCTCTCCATCAAGTTGGCTTTCCAGAAAAGGAGGCTGCACGTGCACACACAAGCCAGAGAAAAAGGGGCGGGGTTTATCACAGCTGGGCTCCGCACGCCATGACTGAGAAGGTGGAGTTTACCACAGCTGGGCTCCGCACGCAGGGAAAAGGAGTTTTACTACACTGGGAAGATCCAAGGAAAGTTTTTTTCTTCTTAAATTTTAGATGTTACCAGGTGTTCAGCCAGTTCCACAGACAAAATGGTCATTGCGGGGCAACTTTCCAGTGAAGTACTGGTACTTAGTAGTTCCAAAGATAAATGAAATTGTGCGTTCATTTCTAGCACAAAAAAACCACCAGCACAAAATCCATGGAATAGATTAACTGGCAAACTTGTAGAATCATGGTGTTTCTACTTAAATGTTACTATTTTACAGTGGGCAGAACATTTTCACTTACCTGAGGCTTTAGATACCTGAGTGAGACATTTACCTACACGACTATTTGCTCTATAACCACACATCTCAGACAGGCATGAAGCTCACCACTGGACATAAAAGTCTCATGAACTCTACACTGAGACTGAGACAGAGTGAATTCAATGGCTGACTAATCATAGTTAAGTGTATCTAGAGGTTTTTAAGTACATACAGATCTGCTCTTTCAACTGTCCCATCTTTTTTCCTACTAAAGGACAGCTGGCAGAAGTGAAGTCTGTTTGTAGTAAATTTGCTCGGATCAGCAGGGAAAATTACATACGAGTTTAATTGAATCAGTCTCACAATTACACACTGCTTTACTAATCAGTGAGAGAAGTGGCCCTGTGTGGAGGCACGAGTTTGCGTGAGAGCAGGGTCACCAAACCACATGAATCACATTACAGCAATCTCCCCTTGGGCTGTTTTTTAAAGGCACGCAGAAACCCAGCACACCGAATTTCACCCCAGAAATATTTTGCCAACAACAGCAGGCACGCAACAAACCATTCCAGTAGTAAGCATGACAACACCAAGCTGTCAGAACATGCTCTTATTCTCTGTGTGCCCTGGTCGGCTAAAAACAAATTAAAACCGGTGGCAACGTTCTTCGTATGAAGCACCAATTATCAGCTTTGCCACATCTGCTAAATATTAGCTATGCTTACACCAGCTGAAGCTCCTCCTACATCTGCTGAGAGCGACCTCGTCGTAACAGAATCTCCCCATCATTACAGTTGTCACACCGCGTGGTTCCTGCCTCTCCTTTGATGCCCAACCCCCAGTGTGTGAACCTCACTTTGTAAGAGATACATATTTTGCACTGTGTTTTGTACTGTTTTCCTTTCAACTCCATTTTTCTCTGTGCCCTTATAAGATAGATGCCATACATAATTTCATTGTACGGCAGTACATGTAGTATGGCAGTAAAAGATTATCAGTAACACTTTACTTAAAGCACTATAATATATTATAATGCATTCATAAAGTATCATAAACATGGCTATAACTATTTATAAAGGCATAACACATTAAAACCATGCTTATTACGCATTATGAATGCTCTATGAAGCTCTCATCTATAATGCACTATAAATACCTTCATAATGCATTATAATGGCTTACACTGACCATTGCATTATACATTATGATGACTGCTTTAAGTGTTACCAGATTGTCTTATTTAAACATCTACACAAAAAGCTCATCCCATTTAGCCTCACTGACCACTCTATATCATACACAGAGGAATGAAGCATACTCAGTGATCACTTCATTAGTTACACCTAGCTAGAACCAGGTACAACCCAATTTCACCTCTAGAACAACTTCAAGGGTAGACGACTTGCGTCCAGAGAAGCCCATCTTCACACCAGCTGTTATTTTAGCACATGTTCCCTCCCCATTGGCTTTGATGAGTTTGGCCATTCTCCTCTGACCTCTCTCATTGACAGGGTATTTTTGGCCAGGGAAATACCATTGACTAAATACTTTCACTTTAACACACCATTCTTCTGTAAACTCTAGTCGCTGGATTCCATGAAAATCTCTCTTGACCCCGATGATGATTTTCTGTTTGGAGGTGCAGGATGCTTGCATTTCTATAGTAGGTGAACTTAATAAAGTGGTTGTTGAACGTCGATTAAGGTTAGACTGGAAAAGGGGCCCCATCACTTACTAAGGCGACTGGCCAATGGGAGAAGATGAACACCCTTCTACTGAGAGCAAGATCAAGAGTATGTGAAGTGAGTCTGTGGCAATATAATGCGGGAATGACATTCTGGGAGAAGCTGATTTGTTCACATCTCCCCTGGGCTCCCACTGCTCTCGTAGCGGGGCATTGATTGCTGAGATACTTGAAAGATGGCAGAGGGTAGCGATTTTTTCTAAATCATACACTACCTCCAATCCATTGCTACCTCCACTAAGAGATGACAAGAGACAGAGCTGGTAAACTAGAATAGCAAACAAGGTAGTTTTGTCTCTCAGAACAGCACAATGAAATCAGACACTACCCTTCCCTTTAGCCAATTTTTTGTATATCTAATTTTATTGCAATAGAAAAAGGAGGATTACATTTCAGGATTCATTTTGTGGCTGCAGTAAGCTTTCTGGGAGATTCAGCTGAGGGAGTTGTGACAAGACAACAATGGATTATTAATTTGCTTATAGCCACAATCTGTCCATCAATAAAGAGAAGAGACATAACTTCCACTAAAACATTTATGATGTGCATTTCCTTGCTAGCCTTTCATTCAATTCATTTATTAATCTAGAGATACGAGCCTGCAAATGGATGCTTAAAAACACAAAAATGTTCTTTGTCAGATCTCTACCAATGAATAATTTAAATAGCAGTGCATTGCCTTAGAAAAAAAAAGTTTCACATTCAAACACTGCTGCCAGATGCTACTATGACAACTGCGAAAGACCGAGTGACCTGTGCACGCCGAGGGAAGGTTTGGCAGCCCTGTCAGCACAAACGATGGAGAGAAATAGCAAGAATGCTAGAGTAGTATGACATTCTGTGTGAGTATATGTGCTTGTGCATCTGACCACCTGAAGTTTGTAGTTCACCTCTGGTAGGCTTGCAACCTAGTTACTGTTCAATGAGCTATAGAGTCCCATGGGTGTCCAAAAAGCTGACAGGACAGCCACACTCCCAGCATGGAGCTGTTGGCAGAGGTGTACTGGGTGGGGGGTGGGTGATCACTGGATGTTCTCAAAGCTTTAAATATAAAACTGGTTAAATTTAGCTCAACAGGCCTCATGCACTCAAAGTCACCCCAGGCAATGTGTAGATGTTACAGAACCTCCCCACAATGTATTTTCAGTGCTTGGCAGAAGAAAAAAGGTAGCCCCAACAGCAGAGGGAACGTGACCATTAGCTGGGATCTAAAGGAGACAGGCTTTGGCCCATGATACAAGAATTCAATGCTTCAGTATAACTTCCATCATTCCTTTAAAACCTGGGGACAACAGGAGGTCAGAGAAGCAGGCCCCGTGGTGCTGAACTGAAGATTATTCCCCTCCAGAAAGAATTACTTGTGCATAAGGGCAATGAATCTGAATGAACTTGGAGTCATTGCATCCTGTCTATTTAGATGAAAATTTCCACAACATACGTGTCTTCAACTAGAGTGTCTGCAAGCAATCTGATATTGATTCATTCAAGTATATATACAAAATGGATCAGAGAGAGACTAAAGTGGGGTGATATATGAAATGTGATAAGTTCAGAATCCCTCGGCTGTTATGAATACCAGGCCATAAACCATGACCCCCAACCTGTCCTCATCAAGCTTATTGGATTTTTTTGTAACTGTCCCAGACAGAAGCGGGGTACAGCTTACACTTTAGAGGATTCTAGTCTACTCACAGTGCCATGTTCACTCGCTGGTTGACAATAGAAGCTATGCAATGTTAACTCAGAATAAAACCAGGGTCATCTTATCAACAAGGGACTAATGTCATCATAAATAGCAAAGAAATACAGTCATTTTAAACCTGGATGATGTGGCCAAGTTGCCATTTCAACCTTGTGTAAAACTATGGTTTACAACAAACTGCTTCTACAATCAATCAATCAAGGCCTGGACTAAGGCCTAGTTTTGAAAGAAATCTGCTTTTGAACACATCATGGAGAAGACTAGGCCTGAAGCCAGTAAGCACAGTGGGCTCTACCAGATTAATGAACAGACAGGCTTGAAACTTCAAGGGTTGATGGTAAAACCCAACACAGACTTGAACACAAGAAAAGCAGGAGTTCTAGTGTCTACCCATGCATACTACCCTGATAGCAGCTTGCCTTCTGAAAGCTCTGCCATTGAAGGCCCCTGTGATGACAGTGAGACAGTGTGTGGTGGTTAGATACTCGACATGACAGCCTCCTCTCACATGATCATACCAGCTATGACATTTGCAAAAAAGGAGATACCAAGTGCCAAAAAGAAAATGCAAAGCAAGTTTCTATTCTTATTTCAAGAAATAGGTTTCTGACATTATTTGCCAATAAAGATTTTGTCAAGTTAATTACATTTTGTAATTTTAATCATCTCTCCTCTTATGTGGGTGTATTTCTGATGCTTTATTTGCCATTTGCACAAGTATATGTACAAATACAATGGAGCGTTTCTCTTCACCTACCCCATGTTGCTCTCCATGAGAAGCACCGCTGGAGCTGGGGGTTAAGGGTCTTGTTCAAGGGCCCACGGATATATGAGGCTCGAACCAGCGACCTTCTGAACACAGGCACAGAGCCGTAGCCTGTTGAGCCAAACCGTCCCCACGTTCAAATATAATGCTTGATATGATAATGTTCAAGCGTTTTCAAAAATAAGAAATGCAAATCGTTTAATTGGCTTGATAAATGGCATAATTGCTACTTGTGTAAAACAAAACAATGATTGGACATATCTGTTAAGATTATATTTTCCAAGGTGATACTTAAAAAAGGCAATAAAGATTACATCAGGCCTCAGCAAAGCAATGCACAAAAGACAGAGCAAGTTAGACAGCAAAAGAATGAAAAAACCCACACAAAATTTAGCCAGCTTGAGCCTCAGAAGCAGAAAAGAACCAGAGAGGAACTTGGGGCATCCTCCTCTTTGTTATGATCCCTGGGCAGTGATGCCATTTACCGATGGAGGTCTTGTGGTGCTCAGTGTGGTGTGACCCCTCACCACAACCCCTTGGTTTATTTTCTTTTTAATATTCACTTGCACACGCAGTCACCCCGCTAGCAAATTAAATTTGAAAAGGTCTCTTTACTTCTTAAAATAGCCCTGAAATACAATTACAAAAAGAAAATAAGCCGCTCCAAAAACCTGGTGAGGAAACAAATGAAATGCTCTCCACCCACCCCAGATTAATACCAATCACATACACCTGAATTAAACATAACATGAAGTACGCTGCCTCTTCTCTTACTACACCCAAACAAGATACCAAATTATTCACGAAGCTGGTTATCTGGTTATTTTATCTGGGTACCTTTCAAACCACTTTGACTCCACCAAAGGCTTTCGGATTTCTCCAAGTGCGTGTGTTTGTATGGCTGTGTCCGGAATTTTGAGAACAACTTCCTCCAATTATGACGGTGTGAGAGTGAATTTTACTAGTATTTGCCCATTTTGAGTCACTGAGAAATGTATGCATGCGTAACCAGGAGTATGACCACCGCCGTCATTCAAAACTCAGTTGTGGTATTGAGAACAAACAGGAAGTGAGAAGCACTTGCTAACGCTGCTCTTCTGGTGAAATCCTGGACTACTCATCTACTTTGTCAATTCCAGTTTAACAGAGATAAATGAAAGTTCTTCGCCTCGCCTTGCAGGTTTTGGCGGGAGTAGCGTCGTGTTAACTTCTTGGTCAGATTGCAGACCCGATGACTGAGTAGCTGAATGAAAATCCACGGGAGCTGCAACGATTGCGGACGGCTTGATCCGTCTGCCTGGCACTGCCCATCTGATCGTAGCATTTCCCCATTTCTCACCGCAGCGAACAGCTGGCCTCACAAACACGATCAAGGCCACCCCACCCTCCTCTTCTGTCCCTCCATCACAGACTCCGTACCCCACCCTGCAATCTCTCCCTCTGAGCTATACACCATATGTTTTGTCAGTGAAAAATCCTCACATTTTATTCCCCCCCCCCTTACCTCGCTCGATCTCAGTCAGAAAAGTGAGTTTAACATCAGCTCAAGACCATCAAAATACAAATGTCTGAGCAGTTCACTGGAAAAATGCATGCTTCTCAATGGAAACGGCGAGAGCCATGTCCTGCTTAGCCAAATTTGTAAATCTAAATGATCTCATAACTTAAGATTGACTGTTAGATCAAAGTAGCCCCTTCTTCGTTTTTTTTTTTTTTTTTTTGGTTAAACTTTGAGGTGGAATCCAACCCCGACAAAGCCCGCAGATGCTCATGTTACCGCGACTGAAACACTGGCACATTGAATGGGAGATCTGAAGCAATCGCGCATTCCTTCTGTTGAGTATATTCTTTTAACGCGGACTTCAAAGCCTGATGACAAATTTGGCCAGCAACCAATTTAGACAAACATCGTTGGAGTTCAAGGGAAATTAACCGCCAATCTTGTGTGAATAGATGTACTGAGAGTGCTCTACCGAGAAGAAAGCAACCTCAAACCCAGGCTACACATCGAATATAAATGTAATATATAAATTTGTGATTGCGTCAGTAATATTACTGTTGAAATGTTTAAGAACTTATAGAGTATGATTTTACTCCGTCACCTGCTTTTTATTCTGATGCTTAAAGTTGTGCGCCTGTACCTCACGACTAATACAGCCCCCGTTAGCTACATCATCTATTAGCTATTTTGCTGTAAATCAAAGCTCATGATTGAAATTGGCGATTCATAAAACTGTGAGTAAGCATAGGATAGAGACCTTACCCGTAGATCAGATCAAGACGAATTATTATTGGCAAGTTCAATATCTTACGTTTTCGCGGTAAACCTGTAGCCGATCGTTTGCGCTTATCTAAAAAACTGATGAATGAAAGTTGGCAGCAACTTATCGCTCGATTGGTGATTTTAAATGTGTCCTGACATAACATCTGCAGTCTTGCAAATGATAAAACTGGCGTTTCTCGTGTATCTCTCACACAATGCATGAGGACAAAGTTCGCTTGTCATTGTGCGAGCATACGAACGGTAGCATTCCTGAAGCAAATTCATCACATGGCTACATTCTTCATCTATTCCTCGCATTCCGCGGTCAGCTACTAGCGCCACAACTTTAACCCTGCAATATATTTTCACTAAAATATTCTAATTTTAATGATGGGAAATAGTTTTTTTTTTTTTTTTTTACACTGCACGATCACATTATTTGTTGCCGCAGTGCCTTTTAATCTTAATTAGATTTTCTGAACTGCAGCAAATTGTCTTCCCATACGAATCCGATACAATACACGCAAGGTGTTTTTAGAAAGATACCAGGTGCAATGGAAAAGTATTAAACCAGAAGAAATAGAGACAACACGAATGAAAACGTAAGGTCCGTCAGTGTATTACAGGCAACCCGTGTCAAAACAAAGGGCTAGTACAGACAATATATCACACCTGATGGACCAGTCTTATTTCGCTGTTTGCCTAATTGGTCTTGATAATCGATCGGTAAGGCAGATGGCCGCAACATGTTTTAACACGTACACATCGTTTGTAATCAGTCTATTGGCACAATTCACGCTTTCAGACATTTTTATTGTGCCTGTTTTAATGAGCATAATAAATGGTCCAACAGACCATTCATTAAGAGTTAGGTGCAGTGCCTTCTTAGAGGCGGGGGCTTGAAAATGGGCCTTTGCCATCTAGTTAATCCTATTACGCATCCTTGCAGCCTGCATTAATCCCAAACAAACCATCCGGTCTCATTTCCTCGTGTCAGCCACGGTCTCTTATCACCAATCCACAAAACTTAGATCACGCTTCCATATGCATGATTACAAACATCGATATTATGATTATCGCAAGTATTAAATAAACCGCCAACACATTATTTAATCCGGTCTTTTGTTCCGGTGACTGACGACAGTGAACCCAAAATGTTGTAAAACGGCTTAGATTCCGCATTAGCAACTGTTAACTCATCTTGCTTGATTCTCGCCAAGGAATTGACATAGCTATGAAGAACTTTGCCTACAAGCAGGCGCTCATTTTGTAAGACTTTGAAACAGACTACATAGAGACACACAAAAAGTATATTTGAATACAGAAGCTGTACTCACTTCTCACTGAAAACACCCCCGCTTGAAACAGAGTGTGCATATCTCTATATGGCTTATACATTAAATGTAGATTGCTGCAAATACAGACTGTAAGGGTGTTAAGCGTGAGAAAAGGTTAAGATGCATTTTTCGCTGTAATACTTATGTTAACTTAAAATGCAACGTGGTTTTGCATTGTGTCAGTAAAGTATAAAAATATTTTTCAACCATATATTGAAAAGCAGCAACCAACTGGGCAAAAAAATGCATGGTGCCCTACTATGCATTAAGTTTGTCGCAAACGAGCTTGTAAACCAAGTGGTAGCTGGTTTCTCCAATTAAAAACTCAATTCATTGTAGACTAGCGCACCTATACACGAATCTGGTAATACGATTTACTTAAGATCTGTGTCTATTATAATATTTAAATTAGTCCCACCCATGCGCAATCATAGGCAGCGCCGTCGATAATTACAAACCCATTAACTTACTAGTGGTTCCATGCGCGGTGCATCTAGTCGCTGAGAAACCAGAAGCATGTTGAGGGAGTGTTGATCAACAAGGTTTCTTTTAAATCCACTTTTGTTTCGACATGTGAATCGCTGCACAAAGAAATTAAAGCAACAGGGCCGAAATAACCGCTAAATAAACCCGGTTAAATTAACAATTAATAAGTTTTGGCTGTCAATTTAAGTTCTGAATTATTGACGGGCTGATTAAATTAAAGAAAGTCAACAAAATCAATCCAACATCGATATTCTGGTGAAAAGTAGGCTAGTTCATCCTCACACTTGCTGCGGTCGTCTGATGATACAATGTCCATATCCATCGCCACAAAAAGCGGCCACTTGCATGCTCGCCCTCCCCAGCTTCCTGATCGGGGAGGCGGGGTAACCTCTGTTATAGGACGATAGCCCAGGCAGTATCGCGGAGGAGGAGGCGCCGCTGTTTCGCTGCACGCCACTTAGTCTTAAAGGGACATTCCGCTTCTTGTGGAGCTGTAAAGAAAACGCTGCCAAACCGAGGACACCAGAGCGGCAGGTCCCCTGGTTAATGATAAACTGCGTCATAGGACTGCAGCGACAAAACGCGTCAACAAAATCGTTCCGGATGTTATCTCGACCATTGCGAGTTTTGGCAGCGTAATGTTTCATTGAGCCAAGGTTACGGTAAAAGCCTAGTGCATTCAGTTAATTAACTGAACTGTGAGAATTATGACCCAATATTAAAATCGAGCATGAAAAATTAGCTAAAAGGGCCAAATGTTTTATCTTTTGGTCTTTTGTTGTCAGTTTGCATATGTTTCTATTTTTTTATTTTTTTAAAATAGAGTGAAATCATTAATGGCATTAAAAATCAAACTCAATAGGAATTCCCCTCCAAGATACAGGCGCTAACATCTGTTTCTTACAGAGGAAAGAACACAATGGTGTTTAACCGCACGTTTCCCAGTCGATGTGCAATGGAAACAGAAAGAAACTGAGAATATAAGAGCACTGGAAATTAAAAGGAGGATGCAATTAAAAAAGGAAGTTTGCTTGTATGGTAGACACCTTATATACAGTGTATGTACAATAGTATTTTCTCATTCAGGATTCAATCAAATTGTTACACATTTTTACAGGAACCCAGTTTTGGGTAAAAAAAAAAAATAAACATTATAACCAAATATCACTAGTACAGGTAAGTGAGCAGTTACAGCATCCGTGTGTTTGTAATAGTCCAAAATCAACTAATTACCAACCAAACATACTACCCTATCAACATACTCAAGGAGTCAGTGCTGTTTGGTGGAGTGTTTTGGAAAAGAGGCAGTTTTGAGAATCTGTATAACCCAGATTGTACCATGAGGCATCACTAGAGGAACACCTCACTGATCCCTGCAGATTACCAATGGCAGTGGGCCTACAGATTCACTCATTCGAATCCCTCAAGCAAGAGTGAACAGTTGCAAGACCAGGTGCACAGATCCTGCCTTGTATAGACTCCAGCCATGTCGATCTAGACTAGAAACCAACTCCCTCCCACTACTGCTCACCCCCAGGTGGCAAGAGAAGGGGGGGGGGCAATAGGGTTCCTGGCAGCGACACAAAGACAAGGGCCCTAATTCTCTTGTGGAGTGAGTGCGTGCCAGCCCCCTCCTCAGTGACTGCCTTCTGCACCTGGAGCTGTTGTGTCTCACGTTACAGCAAAGGCACGCACACTCACACATACACACACACACACACACACACACACACACACAAAACACGTGCAGACACAAACACACATTCTTACATTCACAGGCACTTTAAAACATAATAACATGTTCACAACCAACACAATTCAAATACTAATTCACTAAACAGCACCATTATACAGTTCCAATATTGGAAATATTACAATGCAATAATGCTGATCACCTGACGTGAGGTTGATCATACTGGTTTTTTCTTCAGTACTCTTGCATCATGAAAGTGCAGTAAACAGGAGGGTCTGTTTGTTCACTACCACTACTCATTTCTGCAGATACTCATCAATACCTCTCCTGTGCTCTGGGCCAGAGAACAAATGGAGATCAATTTACAGATGGATGTTTTCAAATCAGGAGACTCAAAATACAGGCAGAGTTAGTGCGTGTATGATGTTTGAGCACATTTAACCCAAACTTACAATGCATCCCTTTTTGTGCTGTTACAGATGAAGAAAGCATACTGGAATTAAGACTTTTCTCCTTCATGTCTCCATCAGACATTAAATTTTAGTTGTTGATATATTCTTGACATAAGGGTGGTGTGTGTTCATCCTAGGTGTTGCACAGGTGAATTGATGTATGTTGATTATAAGATGCTGGTTCTATGTGGGTGGTAGTCCCATTTCAAAGAAATAAAATTAGATGTATCTGTAAGAAATGCAGTCTAGTTCTGCTGTCTAAAAACATTTGAAAGTAGTTGAAAATTCTAGAAGGGATTCTACTAGGGAAGTGCTGTAGAGAACAGTGAGTGTGCACAGAGGATGTTTGGTTGATCTGTGCACAGAATACCGAGTGATGTTTGGTTGATCCAGTTAGTATTCCTATAGACTTCTGGCTTCTTGCCAGCACATGAGTAATATAATTCTGCTGACAGAATATTGATTGACATACAAACAAACAATGGAAAAGGATAGAAAATTGGCATGCAGAAAAATCTTTTAAGGATTCAATCTTGGTGAAGGAGGACAAACAAATTGATAAAAGTAATCTGTGCAACATTTGTTACAGGTAATTACAGGTTTGTCAGTTCAAAAAAGCTGCCCAACAATTCAACACAATAAATATTTTGTGTCCAGGATGCTGCTTGAGAACTGAGTAATCTTCCATTTTCTGGCAGAAATTCTGCATGACTTTAAAGCATTCCCATCTCAGCTGACAGAGGAGGAGAAATCCTTGTGTAGTTTGAGAAATTTCTGCCTAAACTCAATCTATGATCATCAGCATAAATCAATTAAATAAAAGAAACAAAAGGTTATTTTCCAATGTGGTTACTAAAAGCAAAGAAGTTGGGAGGTTATAAAATGGCCCAGAAGACTCGCAGTAGCCCGCAATGTCATGTTTGCCACTTTTCCAGACAGCTGCAGAAACATAATAGTGCTCATTCTGCTGTGGACATTAGATTTTAGCTGCTTAAGATACTACAGAGACCAGTGAGACTCAAACAGCCATCTAGGACAGTCAGACCGAGAAGCACTAAAAAAAAAATCCAGACACAACATTCAAAACAGAGTTAAAGCACAGAGTAAAAGTCTATGTATTTTATTTAAGCAGTTCAGGTTAAGGACCTTGCTTATTCATCAAACAGTAATGATGCCATTAAGATTACAAGTCTAGGTTTAGCACAATAACAGCTTCCTTTTTCTTTTAAAAAATAATTCAGTCCAAAAGAAAGTGGTGTGTGTGTAAAGTCTACATCTTGAATGCGAGAGAATGAGAAAACATTCAGTTTTTCAAACACTAGCTGACTGAATTACCCTCGTGACGCCATTCGCACCATGCTCATGATACACCTGGTGAATTAGACTGAAAAGGGTTCTTGTCTACACATCAAGTGCCGTAATCCCTAGTTGCTCACTTGCTGAAGATCATGCAGTGGGGCTGTAACTCTCTTCAGAGAATTGGTGGCCTAATGGTTAGGGAAGTGTGCCTGCGATCAGAAAGCTGGTGGTTCAAATCTCTAACTGGCAAGGTACCACCCCTAGGCACCTACTCCCTGGGGATTGAATAATAGCTACCCATGGTTATGTCATGATGTTACAAATGCAGAGGACGCATTTTGTTGTTGTGCTGTGGGGTGTCAACGATGACAATTAATCACTTTCTCTTCAGCATTCCATAGCATCAGAGAATCAATACGTCCATTTCATGGCTATGCATGAGAGTGCTGGATGAGCAGTAAGAATTCGGGGTAGATTATTTTTATGCTTCACCACGACATTTTCCGCTCCCCCTCATTCATAAGCTCACATATGCAGCACAGCCACCAGTCATCGTGATGAAGGCATGGGGGTTAGTAGAGTACCGAGGCCGGTGAACCAGCACGACTGATAACCCTGCGTTAAAATGTTTTGGGGAGGTTGGATTATTAGGGCATAGAGCAAAGAGCCCAGTAATTCTGGGAAGGCACAAATGACCTCAAGAACATCCCTCAAAAGCAACAGCGCACATATGAGGGTGAAATATGCCTCCTTTGCTTTTCCTGGGCATCAGCAGGAGGATACAGCCAGTGTTGACTCAGCCCTGACCTTGTCTCCACTCCGGCTCCCCCAAGTGTGAAATTGGACACCGGACAGAAACCCCTTGGCAAAACCTGAAGGGGGGGGGGGGGCGTAGAATCCAATAAAACCAATGTCAAAAGCCGTGAAGCATTCCTGCCCTGTTCCTTTGGAGGACTGCTCATTCTGCTGAAACCGACTGCGCTCACAGTGCACATTATTGATCAGTGAGCGTCTGGCAAAACTCATCTAGAGTCAGGAGCACCTGCAGTGATCGTTTCGCTAGGCAGCATCAATCTGGGGGGAAAAAAAAACCCACATCTGTTCCCCACGGAAACCTGATGGGCTACTGACTACAGGAAAAACTGACCGCAGTAAAAGGATTTCTCCGATCCTTAAGTCTTCATGTCTAGATAAGCCCTATACAGTATATGACCAAATAGACTTTGTTACTCTAGTGCACTGTATAAGACAAGGAAGGAATCCTCTCTATTCATGGATGTGGTGATTAAGTGCAAGACTGCTAGTTTATGTGGAATTAAAGAAGACGAGAGTGTTCCCACTGAAATCATAGGGGCTGGTATGTCCTACTCACTGCAGTAAAGTCACAGACTCTAAACCCCCATCAGAGCAATAAGCTCTTTGTTGACGCTACAGACGTATTCTACCCTCAGGCTACTATGATGTCAGATGGATAACATGGCAACAATGGCCTTAGGCATCAGGGAGATGAATCTCTATTGCAGCCCTTATGCCTACACTTTTAGCTGATGCTTTTATTCAAACACAGCTGGTTGTGTTACTAACACAACTTACATTAAGTTTCTTTCTCAGTGTTAATACGGCAGGACCCTCCTGGGACTGAAACCAGCAACCTACAGAGCCTATATCTTTGACCGGCTATCTATTGCAAGCATGCTTACCAATGTGGCATTCCAGTTTAATGTATACTGCTTGTAACTGCTGCACGTATCACTAAAAGGTTTAACTTGCAATTTAAGAACATGGATGGCAAGTAGCTAAAAGAAAGGCTGCCAGTGTGGTAGCACGCCCCCTGGTGGGGCTTTTTTTCATTAGTGGATGCCTGTGAACTTGGCTAATTCTTTTCGGGCTTCAGAGCCAAATCAGCAAGCTGTGGATTAGGTATCCTGCAGCATGAATGTGATCTGCAGCAGAAGCAGCAGGTAACCTAGAAGGTGAGGAAGTGGATCAAATCCCAGCTGGGAAGCTGCTGTTACTCAGCGGGATTTGGATATGCATCAACTACGCAGCAAAGTAATACATTTTATCTTACAAAGATAAAACCACATAATTGTAATTTGATTACAAAGACTTTTCACATATAAGCTACAAGTGCTTGGTTGACATAAAGTCTCATTTCTCAGGTGTCTCATTGGCATGATATTAAAGTTTCTAAAGTAGCCTAAAAGAGAGTTTAGTGCTCTGAATGCTGCGAAGGAATCAGTGCTGTTTGATGCAGAGCACCTTTGTAATCTTATCCAAAACATCTATCATAACAAATGTGCATGCTTTAATGAGAAAGGAGCTGTGAATGCACCACTGCCTTTGAGGCATTGGCATCTCAGGTTTGAACCACTTTTGCACCCTACAGAGGAATGTAATTGTGTGAACAATGGTGATCAGAGAAATGAGGCATAAAAAGCTAAGATAGATGGGCGTGTGCGCTGTCAATCACTGATGTTATCCACTTCCTATTGGTTACTCTGTTGATCGCTGCTGGGTAAAACCAGGCTATGATTAGCAGCTCACAAGAGTCCCACCTACTGTGAATTTAAATGCCTCATTTCATATTTCAGTAGTTGGAATCAAGATGACTGGCGCATGTGGCCGACTGGGGTGTCCTTTGGAAAAAAACAATGAGAGGACATGGCAGTTATGGGTGTGGCCGAGTGCAGGAATAGCCATGATAGGACAGAAGATTGAAGGGTTGTAGCTAATCACACTGTATGGAGCATAGACACTAATGGTTTAATAAATAAGGAAAGAGCTCTGAGAAGCTTCATGTGGTTTTACCATGATGGGAGCAGCTATTTTGAATCCAGCATTGGGGAGATATATTACAACAGTAGTCCATAGCATAGAGGCACAGCTGCAAACATCGCACAAGGTGAGTTGTAGCCAACCAGAAACAGGAACAACATGAGTCATCATGCCAGACACCGGAGACAATGTTAAGTACTGGGGTTTCTCTTCAAGACTGTTTATGAATCTCTATAGTGACCAGTTGGCTAGCTTATTCCGTTGTCAGAAAATATCTACCGTTTTAAATTTGTAATTTTTTTCAGTAACAATATAATCCTCCCTTCCAAGGTAGCAGTGCTAACCCCCGCCTCCCTGACTCTTTCCCTGATACTGCAGTTGGGAATAGGAAACAGGAAGTCAAGTTTACAAGAAAATGACCCCTAGCAGTTCTGCTTTTTCTTTTACAGTTTGAGTCTCAACTCGGTGCCAGATTCTGTTCACGAGCTCTAATGAGCAGGACAGAGTGGAGCCTGTTAGTGCTGACAGAGGAGGTTTCTTCTGCTTCCTCCCCCCTCCCCTTGTTTTTCTGGTTTTACTTCAGCCTGGCAAATGTCCTCTTGGAGAATCATTCATTAATTTCCATTGTTCCCTGCTAGACTCTCCACCCCTCCGTCCCCCTTTCTGTTTTACTGCCAAATTCCCCTTGGTGCCCTTTCTACTTTCACTATGCAACAGTCCAGTTTCACACAGAGAAATGTATCCAAATCAGCATCTCCTTTATATTAATCGCTCACGTTGCGCTACCAAGACTAGATCCAAAACGAGCAGGCAGACAACATGAGAGCAAACCACAGCTTTGTGTAGATCATCTCAGACCGATCTCATCCGAAGGTGGGCGTGGGCGTGTAGTGCAAGCTGAATCCTTAGGTTCCTTTAAATCAGAGCTAGATAAGATTTTAGCAACTCTGAGCTATTAAAGTT
>JAODKF010000002.1:12681888-12696313 GCA_026779585.1 Mormyrus proboscirostris | reverse complement strand
CAAGAATTTCACTCACAGGCAATGTACCATGTACTGTACTGTGATGTGACAATAAAAGTGATTTGATTTGATTTGATAATAATTATATATAGGTATGCTTCATGTAAACATTGTGTAATACCCAGTGACATTTAGACTATTTCACATTCAAAATTTCTTAGTTGGTCTGTGTTAAAAAAAAAAAAAAACTTCCTCATTCTGAGGATTAAACATTTGCAGGATCTCATTAAACACACTTCAAGGAAAATTAACCCACCCTATTGACTAATAATTACAGCTTCTGCAGCTGGTGTCACCTGTTTAATATGATTCAGACATCATCCGCAGTGAGGCATATATGATATATGTAACCTAAACTTCACACCTGGAACAGCCAGCCATACTTCTGATGGTGGCTACTCAGTGCTGTGTACTAGTGGGACGCTGAGTTCCCCAATAGAGGGCAGCAGAGGGCTTTAACTCATAGTAACGCTTAGGCTCTGCAGTGGTTATCGCGATTACTGCCATGGCTCACAGTGCAAACCATGTGGCGTGGTATAGCATCAGAGGGACATGTGGACCCACAGTGGCAGATGGCAATTGTTAGCAGTCCCTCCTCTTACAGCCTTACTGGCAAAGCCACAACTGGCATTGATTTACTGCATACTGCATATGACCCTGAGTCAATGTAAATATTACAGTTACTTGGTGTTCTACCATTTTGGCGTAAAATACAATGTGCTATAAAAAGAGGTCTTTAAAAAGAAACCACACATAGCTAAATCTTAGCTCAACACTGTATATTATTAGTAACAAGGAGATTTTGCCCAAGAGACAGACAGGTTGGTCTGTCTGGGAGGATTAAGACTCTAGTTGTTTTTGGCGAGGGCTTAAACCCCGAGGATGAGAAGCAGCTGAGAATCACACCGCTTATAGCTTTCATTCTGTCATCTTTTATTTTTATGCTCAGTCTGTTTTCATTTTCCTCCGCCTCTTTTTCAATACTTTTCCATCACAAGGCATATAGGCCCAGCCAAAAAAAAATCAATACAACCCTTCATCTCTATAAATGACAACAGCATCTGACTTGATGTCTTCAAAAGCATAAAAAGGGGGCAGCAAAATGACGAGACTGCCTGTATACATTTTATGCTAATATTTGCCTAAGTGGCACTTAGGCCATGGTAACAGGTTACGATATTTGAATAAACTATGAAATACAAAGTAACTGCGGAGGAAAAGGAACCATCGGCTACAACCGCCAGACGGCTGATGTCCTGCAGACTTTGGCACAACATTCATCAGCTAGCCAGGAAAAAAAATATTATTTAAACCATCTGTAAATTTTCTTGCTCACACTGGAAGAAGACAGACAAATTGAGTCAACGTGACAAGCAGTTAAACTTTTACTCGTAGTAAAACTTAAACAGAGCTTGTTAACCAAGGCGCAGTCATTACAGGCTACATGGATAAGGTCTTCAACTTCACACAAACCTTCCATACTGGTCCATGCAACTATTCCACCAACTGGCACTTTGTATACGCAATACAAAATTAAACATACTTAGATTCAAATCAGTCTGAAATATTACGCCATGATTAATCATAATTATATTAAGTGTGAGAGCCAGCAATCTATGTAGTGTGGCTAGCTGTGCTTGAGTACATAGTCAAATTCATTCTAACTAACAGTTAGTTACCTGTCTAGACTGAAAAATGACGTACTTAGATTGAGAACAGGGATTAAAACCACTGAGGGCGTTTGCACTTTTTGACAGAGGTCGTTTGAATTAAAGTATGCTTCAAAATTAAAGTTCTTCACAAGGTACTGGCACAGAACACTGGCATTCCTGGAAAAGAACCAAAAAAGATTTGAGAACTAAAAAATACAGGAAAAGACTGACTGTTTAATGCTTCATACAGTAATTTGACCCTAGAACATACAGTAACACTGTCAGAAATGGGCAGCACAACTATGTACAAAATAAAACGATTCTACAGAATTTACATTAACCCTACTCATATATATCTTAACATAACAAACATAACAGGTTAACTACCGATCTGTGACCCTTCAATGGGAAATTTGGTCAGCATTACTTTAAGCCGAATGATGTCACTGGATGATGAAGGTGGCCCAGTTGTTGCTGCAATACGAACAGCAGCTCTGAACATGTCATGCGAGGACAAACTTCCTTTACTAACCTTCTGAGTTCTGGCTGTGTATGCAAACCAGCCATGCATCTATGGCCAGCGCCATTACGTCTGATCCGCCGGCAAATGAGCTCGTCAACAGACACACATTTGACCCCTATCACTGTACATTCGAGGCTTAACTGCCTGTTGCATGTAGTTGCTTTCTGTGTTTAAAGGGAAATATCAAGAGGAAAGAAAAATGACAGAAACAGGAACTTAGAAACAGTGGGAAACATTAAATTAACAAACAAGTGCAAGACTCACAGAGGTGCCTTGTAACAGAAGGGCATAAAACAGATGTGAGTAATAAGTAATTTAAATCTGTTATCACCCAAGTTTATACTATATAGTATTACGGTCCAAAACAAGCACCAGACAGATGTAACTAAAACAGAACAAATAAAAATGGGATGGGTTAGAGCTTTCCTTCAAACAACAAATAAAATGAAAGTCACTTGGTATTCAATCAAAAAATTCAACCAAAGGTTTCCTTCTTGGCATTGGAGAACTAATTACAATATCTGAAGAGTGTTTGACATTAGATAACCTGAAATGGTTTTAAAAATGTATTAAATATTCATTTGCGGGGTGAACTTTACCTAGAAAAGTTCAATTTACCATACATGATGGGCGAATGCTGACCAGTTCAGTGCTGAGCTGGTCAATATGAGTGGAGGAGCTTGATACTGGTACCGGGGTATGAATAATGTGACTGTGTGGTCCTGTGAAGCAGACCTTCATTAGGGCACAGCTTGGCTTTCTAGATCTCGTCTGTTTCACATGGTGAATTCCATTAGTATGATAATCGCTACGGCAATGGAAAGTGGAATGGAGGGAGGTGGAGAATATGATGACTCGATAATCGTGATTTTCTAATGGAAAAAAAAGCAAATGCCTGACCCGTATGAGCCCCTACACCCCTCTCCTCCTAGGGCCGCTTCCTACCCCCCCCCAGCCATCCTCCAAACCATGCTGCTTCCATCTCCTCCCTCAGTGCACCAGCTCCAGCTGGTTGGCAGCAAAGGGCAGCACCCCGCTGACGTAGTAAGCGATGCCCAGGGAGAGCAAGGCGATGACCACCAGCAGCAGCAGAACTCTCCAGAAACCCAGGTCCTCGACGAACTCCTGCCAGGTGGTGCGGAAGCTGGACAGCACTCCCTCGCTGTTCTGCAGGTTGGGGTTGAGCAGAGAGTGGCTCTCCATAGCGCTGCGTAGACAACGGGGATGAGGGGCTGTCAGTTGAGGAGGGCATTCACATAACGTAAACAAAGAGTCCTACAAGGGTGCATTCAGCACCAATTCTAGGTGTTTTTAATGTTTGGACCATAATTCATACAGAGGGGCCAACCTTATCATTAGCCAGTGATATGTTTTGAATCAGTGAATGACAGGAGAGAGGACACTATGGGGGCCAATCAGCTTTCAGCTGGGGCCAGTGGCCCCACCCCTGCGTACATCCTTGCATGCATCAGACTAAACCACCCTTTAACACACTCTCAGTCCAAACCACACATGGTCACTGAAATCCCAGTACTCACAGCTCTGAGATTCCTACAGAACAGCCCATATTATCAACATCCCCATGTAATGAGAATGTCAGTGGTGAGCTCAGCCATTTGTCTCTCTGTGACGCACCCATGCATGCCAAAAAGTCCTACTCCCCACATATGCTTGCTCATGCTATGCAAGTCCTCACCTGTAGATTAGTAACCAGTGAAATTAGCATATGCATGTTGGAAACTAGTTGCCATGGCTACCTGTATTTTAACTGTCTGTGTCATTTTCTATAAATAGTGAATCCTGTTTTGGCACCCTCAAGGCAACAATGAAGCACATTTTATGTTTAAACTAAATCATAAAACATTACTTTAAATGGGGAAAAATGCATTTGACTTTATTTATTATAACTGCAGCTTCTGTGTTACACATTTAAACCCAGTTCCACATCTGTGAAATTCTGCTAACTGGGCAGAACCTGCCACCGGCATATGGGGAGCCTTATTGCACATGTAACCTTCAGCCCCCGTTCCAAACTCTGCAGCTGTGACCTGGCGCTCACCTCTCGCTCTCTGCCATCTGCATGGTCTCCAGTTTGGAGTGCGCCCCTCGGTTGAAGCCCTTCACCTCCTGCTCCTCCAGACCCTCCAGTAGGCGGATGGCATCCTTGTTCACGCCCCTCCTCTTCGCCAGCACCAGTGGCGTCGACCCGTTGTGGTTACTGTACACAACAGAACCAGAGTCCTGAAAACCCCCCTGAAAAATCTCCCTCTCAGGAACCTGTAATTCACTCTCTCACTCCACATGTCACTTTTCTTAGCTGATTCTAGGCCATGCTCTTTTTATAGCATGCAACGCATTTTTGATTTAAATAACTAGTACATTTTACTTAATGACCCTACTTAACTTCACAATAAGGAAATTTAGACATTGTTTTAAAAGGTAACAAAGCACTCACCAAATATCAATTTTCAGGCCGTTGGACACCAAGAACTGGATGGTATCCACATGTCCACACAGGTGCAGCGCAGTGTTGCCCTGGTAATCAGTGGCCAGCAGGTCGGCGCCAAACTTGTGCAAGAATCGGCAGATCTCCACATTGCCGCGGGCAGCGGCCAAGTGCAGGCCTGTACGGCCCCGACTGTCGCGGATGTTGGGGTCACAGCCTGTCTCTAGCAGCCGTTTTGCGTAGCTCAGGTCACCATCGATGCAGGCCTGTAGCAGCGGCACGCTGCACTGCGAGGAGTCATTGATGAAGACATACGACATGTCCGAGTGGGTCTCTGAAAAGTCCAGGGTACCTAAACGGGGTTGGAAAACCACTCCAATAAAGAGCTGAGCACTATGAAATTTATACTGCAATTCACGCACATGTCACACAACACTTTAAATTAACACACATCTTGCAACATGTGTTATTACATGAAAGGTGGTGATTACTTACCTTGCAATTATAATGAATTAGCATTCAGAAAATGCTCATGGACAGACAGAAAATTAAAACTCGCATCAACGTTTATTTTAAAGATTTTCTTTTAATCCAAGCAATTTACATAACCTTAAAAAAAGATGTGCTTGCTAGCTCATCTCAAGGACGGATAAATGACACCAATATAAGTTTTTTTGTTGTTGTTATTCACTCTCAGGCATATATACGCATACATGTACATTCGTTATACGGAGATATATATATATACGGGTATTTTACAGTTTTTTAATTTACTATGTTTTAGCATAAGTCGCCAAATACCTGTATCTAGGTACTTAAAAGATGCTCTAATGAAATCCAACATAATAACAAACACGACACGGACTATCAACGTTTAAAAGCTAGCTAAGTATATAGACAGTAAAGGCATAGGGTCCCGACTATAGATTTATCTACGTTAATTGGAACTGCAGGTTTACATAGAAGTAATTACTTACTATTTATCGATATGATGTCAGACATATTCGACATTTCATCAAGCCCCTCGTAATGTCGAACTAGCCTGCAATGCACAATTTTCAACTAGCATCTATAAATAAATGTCAGCTAGCTAGCTTGATTGCCGAAGGTTTGATGGTTGCCATCAGCCAGTTTGTAGCGATTGCAGCTCTCAGCCTGTGTTGTCACTTTTTAAAGTCGTGTGTATATAATAACCAATTGCAATACCGAGTTGTTCAACAGCGATCTAAAACTGCTAAACTTGCCCCGGCATCCAGATATTATCTAACGTTACTTTAGGCAGTCTACCCTGCCCAGCGTTTTAAAATACCAACTAGCTAAACTGAAAACAACAACAGTGATATGCGTTTTCCATATAAACCTTATCTGCGATTAAGTAAAAGATTCGTTTATATATGGATATTTACCTGTTTGAGTGTTCCCGACCAGACGAAAATCAAAGTCCAGCCCCTTTCTGTCTCCCAGATGCTGCTGCTGTTGTTGTTGTTTTTGTCGACGAAGCAGCGCATTAGCGATCCGGGCTCTGGCTTTACGGCAGAGTCGACCTGCTTGACGGCAGAAGTCCGCGTAAAAGTCACGTGATTATTAATTCCTATTGTCTGCCACCAATCGGGTAGTGACAGGGTGAATGTGACACCACCCCCTACTACTCTCTTTAATATTGATGGATACGGTGGCCCTGAAAGCCCAGAGCACGTCAACATTAACAACGCAAACACATTAAGAAGACGCAAAACATGAATACGACAGAGAAACAAATTTATTTTTTTTAATGACTTGTGTTCTCTTAATGTGTTTTCTTAATGTGTTCCGTGCCACAGGGGACAGTATACATATTCAGAAAACATTTGCCCACGTGTTAAGTAGGTTTTATTTTATCAACAGAAAAAAACCTTCACGTTATGTTCTGAGAGCAGTGTCATAAAAGGACAGAATGAATTTGTTAGTGGACACAGAGTGGATCACTTTTATGTCATGGTTGCTTTTTTTAACCCATGCTACAGATACAGGCATACATTTTGTCTTTATTTTTAGACTTGTGTTCAGAACAAAGAAAATGTCTATACTGAATAGTTGTATATCAGCAAATAACTAAGGAAGCCCACACATTGTTTTAATAAAAGTGTTTGTTAATATCTCACATGTGGTTTTTATTTGAAAGAATACATTGGACCTGGTTAGTAGAAAATATAAGAAAATATAATATACCTAAAAGGACTGATGCGGTGTTTTGTCTGCATCACTCAGCCTTATGGAACATACAAAGGAAGAACATGCAGTTTTGCAAAAACCACAACACATAAAGAAAATTTTTACAAGTGAATTTTTGTATCTCATCTTTTTGCATCGTATAAATGTTGACATACTCTAGGCTTTCAGGGCTACTGTAGTCAGTGAGTCAAACCCATCCAGCCTTTTTTCAAAACTGCTTATCCTATTCAGGATCACAAGGCAGGGAGCAACCAGGATGAGGTGCCAATCTATCGCAGCCCACACAAATTAGCAACTCCAATCAACCATTAATGGACACAAAAATGCACACACATTGCATCAAAACTAGAATATATGCACACAACCAAAATTATTTTATCAATTCATATTCAAAACGTTGTGTTGCAGGTATGTAATATCTATATTTCCATATAATGCTCATATTTTGTAGTTTAAACAAAAATAGTGGTATTAGGGATGATATAGCAGCACCTGTACCATGTTCCATTTTGGATGAGAATTTATTAGAAAAATTAAATAATATTGCTGAAATATACCCAGAGAATTGCAGTTTGACTGTGTTTATTTAGTGTAAATAATGGCCTGTGAAAAATTTTGAAACTTCAAGTTCAAAAGTTTATTGCATAGTGAAAAAAAGAACACAATTTTCACCAGTCCTGACATTTAGCCCAAGTGCATATTAAAACTATGGTAAACTGTAGTCCGGCAGTAGGAATGACAGCAGAACACTAAATTTCACAATTACAATTAGGGGTCTACTTCCCCTAATTTATGGTAGACATGGTTGCACAGTTAAATGTTCGTTACACAGTGACATCAACAAAGCACCAAATGTTTGTCACATTAGTTTGATCATGTGTTACTCTCCAGACAGTAAGCACATAGCCTGTTGGTAGGTCTGTATGTGATTTTTCAAGAGTGAGTGAAATATGGCTTACTGCTCTTTTCACAGGGAATCTGAAATACCGATGAACTGTTGTCAATTTGTTTTAGAGGCTCAGTAAAGCAGCAGCGTGTCTCGCTGACATCATGACCTATCTGTGTGTGTGTGTGTGTATACGCTTCCAGTCAAAGGTTTTTGCACACCACAGGTTTTCACCACCATTCCATTTTTTTTCATAAACTGCAGATATTTCATTCATGTTAGGCAAGATGTTTGAAAATATAAGGGAAGAATATGTAACAGTGCATGTCTGACATCCTATTAAATGGTTGTGTGGTGATACTAGTCTGTCCTTTAATTAAAATGCACTAGTTAACTGTTTCATCCCACGAAACAGGGCAGAATTTAACATCCCTTGTAGAAAGAATACCTTGAATTTTCTCTACTGCTAAAGGAAGTTACTTTGATGAATCAAATATAAGATATTTTCTTTTTTAATAAAGGTACAACAGACAGTGAACATACTGTAAATGTATTTGATAGCAAAGAATATTGAGTGTATTTTTGTAAATTAGAGAAACATGCAAATGTAGAAAATCTCAGTTTGTGCAAAAACCTTTGCCTGCTAGTGTGTGTGTGTGTGCGTGTGTGTGTGTGTGTGTGTGTGTGTGTATAGAGTATATATGACTTTTCAAGTTAGGTGAAAAACGGAGATCAGTGTGGCAGATTTATGTCTAACTGTAAACAAGAATAAATAATCCATTGTATTTCCCTTGAGGTTCTGTTACGCTTTGTTATGGAAGTCAGTAAGTCCCTAATCCTAATGAAATATGACAAAAGCAAAATCAAAAATAACCATAAAGCATGTCATAACCATCACAAGGTTTAAAGCTATAATACTGCTGATCTCCAGTTCCTTCCAGCCCAAACACAAGCGACTCCCTGGCCATTGTATGCGAAAGGGGCCGTGAACGTTTTCTATGTTGTCCTTTGGGTCCCCTAGCTCAGGCAGAAGCCCTAGAAAACCTTAATGCAAACTTGGCAGCGGCCGACGCGGGTCAGTGCCTCTCCAGCCTTCAGTGTCTCCATTTCCTGGAGCTGCATCTCTGGCTGCACCGTGGTGAGCCAGAAGCTCAGCTTGTTGGAGAAATAGTGGCAAGCCCCTCGGGCGCCACTGCACTCGATGTAGGGCGTGGTGCGGAAGTCCTCCAGACAAGAGCCCGGTGACACCAGGGACTGCCCTCCTCCCTCTGCCCCGGCCGCAGTGTGCTGGAAGGGGGTTGGAAACACAGGTCTGTCAGGCGGGCAGCGCCCTGTGGAATCTGTCATTACTGTGCCCCATACTTGTCTTAAGGCACCATTTGTATGACTTTGGAGACTATGCTGGACTCTGGGATTATGACTGCAATGTACTATAAAGGAAGTATGTTGTGATGACTGTGCTACAGTGTGTGATTACGATTTAATGCAGGATTATGGTTACCATGACAAAGGAGTAGCCGATCCACAGGCTACGCCATCCCGCAGGGCAGGGGGGGATGGTGAGGTCCTGGCTGTGGACAGCCACCGCCTGGGAGGACGTCTCACACACGGAGCAGCGACTGATGTACTCTGAAATCTGCTCCTCGGCCACGGGCATCATGGGAATGGGCGCCGACGTGGACAGCCAGTAAGACCTGTCATTGCGACTGGCGAAGTGACACATGTCATTGGTGTTGCAGTAGAGGAAGGGCATGGTGCTGAAACGGGGCAAGCAGGAACCAGCCAGACCTGGGGAGATCGTGGAGGTCAAAGGAGACGTAAAGAAAAAAGGAGATGCTCCTGTATAATTAACGTCAAACACTTAATCGTGAAATAGAAGAACAAGGTAACACTTTACATAACGGGGCACAAATACTTAGTAATAACTCAGTTACTGCCAAAGTACATATTTTGAACAAATCATGAACAAATATAGTTGCTACTTGAGATAAAAGATGTCTTACGTTTCATTATTGATGAAGAAACATGAGATCAGAGTTTTACTTGTGTTATTCATTATTTGTTCCATTGGTAGTTTGTCAGTAGATCCTTTGTAGTTCACAAGGGATTGCACAATTAACACACATAGTAACAAATATAGTGACCACTTCAGATAAAACATGAATCAGCTTGTTTCTCAGCCTGGTCTTCGAGGACTGCCAGATGCAGAAATGTAGACTGTCTGACAGGCAACTGGAAGGGAGCAAAAATGTGGAGCGTCTGGGGGGATCACTGAGGACCAGGTAGAGAAATGCTGCTGTGGTCCCCAGGGCTTACCAAGGTCTTGGTTGTGGGCTTTCCCCTGGCCCTCCACATAAAGGAGGCTGTACCCCTCCCAGAGTAGTGCCAAGCCCTCAGGGCAGGTGGGCACCTCACTGCTTTGGCTGTGCTTCACCAGAGTGTAGCCAAAACTGCTGACACGTGTGGATCTGCCTGGCAGCCCTGGGGGGCCCTGTTTGCCAGGGGTGCCTTTGAAGGTGGAGGTGGGAATGAGGTGGGGGGAGGGGACAAAAAAACACATGAACACAAACACACTAAACATGCACACATGATCAGACATATGATCATTCAAAACTTATACATATTAAATATCACCTGGTTCCTCTCAGCAAAACAAATATAAATCCTTCTCTTGGCTCCCAAGCTTCCCTTAGGTTTGGACCAAAAACCACCCTGTTACTGACTCACACCTTGCTCTCCAGGCAGCCCAGAAAGCCCCTGAAGTCCAGGCTCTCCAACGGGTCCTGATGGGCCACCTTGCCCAATTTGTCCCAACATTCCTTGGGCTCCCACTGCCCCTTTTGGACCTAAAATCACAAAATCACAGAGTCACTTGTGAAATCCAATCATTCATTATTTGATAAGCTACAGTGTCCTCAATAATGTGTGGGACAAAGGAACAATCTGTTTAATTTGCATCTGTTCTCCACAGTTTTACATTTGTAATCAGCCAATTCACATGTGGTTAGAGTGCACATTATCAGATGTTATTAAAGGGTATTTTTATACATTTTGGTTTCACCATCTCAAAATGACATCATTTTTAATACATAACCCTACCCCATTTCAGGGTACCATATTGTCTGGGACACAGCAATGGTATGTGAATTTAAGTAGCCATGTTTACAGCGGCATGTTGGATATCATTTGCATGCAATGACTGCTTGAAGTCCACAATTCATAGACATCATCAAGTATCTTTTGTCTTCCTGTTGCAAGGCCTGCATTGCAGCCATCTTCAGCTCTTTCAGGGGTAAGTCCCCCTTCAGCATATGAAAGCCATGGTCAATTGGACTGAGATCAGATAACTGGGCTGGCAAGGCAACAATTTTCCAAATTTTAGCTTTGAAAAACTCCTTTGTTGCTTTAGCAGTTTTGAGATCATTGTCCCGCTGTAAGATGATGCGACGGGCAACGAGTTTGGAGACTTTTGCTTGAACTTGAACAGATTATTCTTATTTTTTTTTAAAGACCTGCCACCACCCCCCTCATCGGAGGTCAACTTTATATTTAATTCCAATTATGTATAAACAGAGATTTCTCCAGACAGACCTACATCCACCCCATCCCTAATATTGTGATAGCCATAATATTGTGAAATAAGGGGTAAGCAGTATGAACTTGAACAGATTAGTTGTTTATATATAATTCAGAATTAATTTTGCCACTGCTGTAATCAGCAGATACATCAATGCAGATAAGTGTGCCAGTACTGTGGCAGCCATACATGCCGCAGCCATAACACCCCCACCACCATGTTTCATACTGTAGATCAGGCGGTATGCTTTTGATCTTGGACAGTTCCTTTTCGCCTCCATACTTCCTTTTCGCTCCTGCCATCACTCTGATACAAGTTAATCTTTATCTCATCTGTCTAGAAGACCTTTTTTTCCAAAACTCTGCTTGCTCTTTCAAGTACTTCTTGGAAAACTGTTACCTGGCTGTCCTGTTTTTGTGGCTGACCTTTGGTTTGCATCTTGCCAAATCCACACCTGCTTCTTGAAAAATGTTTCTGATCTTTGGGACAGGTGTTTGGGGATTGTTTTTTTCATTATGGTGACAATTCTTCTGTCAATAGCTGTGGAGGTCTTTCTTGGTTATATAAACAAGATCTCCAGCCGTGGAGGTCTTTCTTGGATGCGTAAATATAACCTTTAATAAAATCTAACAATGGGCACCTTGACCACATGTGAATTATTTGACTACAAATATAAAACTGCGAAGTACACATGCAAATAAAAAAATATCTAAGAGCCAAACATTATGGAGGGCGTATCACTCCGCTTTACAGGTGTATCAAAAAACCATTACATATGCCTTATTTGGAGCCGGTGTTGGGCTGGTTCTTGCTTGGTGCCTTTTGAGAACCTGCCTGCATTTCCACCGGTTTCAAAAATGAATGTATGTGGAAGTGAGAGTAAAATAAAGATTTATATGTATTCTGTTTTGTTGGATTTATCTTGGATTTTTTCGATTTTACGTTTTTATAAGCTAAAAGCGAAAAAAAATTTCAGAGTATGGCTGGTTGTGTTCTGTCTCTACTGCCTGTATGCACTTTTATCTCCTTAAAGCCTCCCCGTCTGTGTGCAGGCCTTGTGCCTACCACCGAATCACAGCTGTGATATATTGGAGTACAACTGCACTCCTTCTAATATGTTATTCCTTTTATACAATAGCAAAAACCAAATCATTCTCAGACTCTCACCAAAAGGCCCAGGTAGGCCAGGTTGCCCTGGGCTGCCGTTCTCTCCAATTTGACCAGGAACACCAACAGGACCGGGATCCCCATCTGGCACCTCCACCATCCAAGGGCAACCCTTTGGTCCAGGGGGACCTGTGAAGCGAAGACATGGGGGTTTAGCCTCATCTAGCAGAACCGGTTACTCTTTTAATGCTGGTTACAATGACTGGCTAACAGCTAATGTGCATTCCATACATACCTTGAGTACCTTTCTGTCCCTTGATTCCAAACAACCCAGGATCACCCACAAGGCCTAGTTGCCCTGGGGGACCACTGACACCAGGGTCCCCTCTTTCTCCTGGAAAAAATGGTGCTGTTGATTCAGCTCAGGTTCTCATTATTTTGGTTGGCAGAAAGGAAACACGATTAGCTTTTCAGAAGAAGACTGTAGATCACTGGATCTTCTGCCACCACCCTCAACACTTACCTTTGGCCCCAATGGGTCCAGCACCTCCTGGCAGTCCTGGAGCTCCCAGGCTTCCAGGAACCCCACGTGGACCCGGCAAGCCAGAGAAGCCGGGGGGACCTGGGTCTCCTCTGTCACCCTGGGCAGTACTGGGCCCAGAAGGACCAGGGGGGCCAGGAGGTCCTTGGAACCCTTGTTCTCCATCTAGCCCAGGTAAACCAGGGTCTCCAGGAGGGCCTACAATGTCGGAGGTCACAGAGATGCCTCTGGGCCCAGGAAGGCCAGGAATGCCCGGCATCCCGGGGTAACCTGTGGACGTTATTTGTATATGATTATTAATAACAGTTCTATTTAGTTATTATTTTCTAAGATTGAAGAGACAGAAA
Source organism: Mormyrus proboscirostris (assembly GCA_026779585.1). Lineage (NCBI taxonomy): Eukaryota > Metazoa > Chordata > Actinopteri > Osteoglossiformes > Mormyridae > Mormyrus > Mormyrus proboscirostris. The sequence continues at coordinate 12,683,023 of JAODKF010000002.1, read as the reverse complement.
GAACATTTGGTGTTGCGATTGTGTAATAATTCTTGTTACACTTGTCTCTACTCTACTTTGTATCTGAGAATCGGCATGCTTCTCGTACCCTACAGAATAAACGGGGTATTCAAAGCCTCACCTGGTTCTCCTCTGAAGCCCACCTCCCCAGGGACACCACAGGCACCGGGCTGGCCAATGCCCCTTTCCCCCTTAGGGCCAGCAGGACCAGGAAGCCCTGGAAAGCCTTTTTCATTTGAACCTGTAGATATTAATTCCCAACGACAAAGGATTAGATCTGATCTGTTAAATGTGGTCACATTGTTTTCTTGGTTCTGCCTGTCTAAACCGAGCAGAAAAGGCTGACAAATGATCAGCTGGGAAGGTCAAGATAGTCAGAACAAGCAGAAAGAGGATCTCAGTCACCTGGGGTTCCTGGTGGACCAATGGGCCCTTTCAGTCCATTCAACCCATCAAGCCCAGGAGGTCCAGGAAGTCCTGTAGTGGAGAGAGGATCACGCTGGACTCCAGGTTCTCAAAATACATTTAATGCAGCGAGTACCTTCAGAAATACACAGAAAGGTGTGTGCCTTCCTCTGTCAAGTAAATGTGCCACAGGTGGACTACAATCATGGTCAAGACATGTCTGAACTCAGTTTGAAGTATCATAGCAAATGGGTTAAATATCTATGTAAATGGAAGATAAGTATTTTTTTATAAATATCTTTATATTTGAAGGGGTTACTTTCTGAAGGCAGGAAAAGCATTTAAAGATCCCATTATGTAAAATCTAATGAATACTTCTCCCCAGGTGATGGGGTTGCATTCCAATAAATCTATCATAAGGCGAAGATATTGCAAGGCAAAAATGCATTTTACGGTACGCCTAACCTAGCCTACCTTAAACATGCTCAGAACACTTACCTAAGCCTACAGTTGGGGAGAATCATTAACACTGAATATCTCATGCAATTTATTGAATAATGTACTGAAAGTGAAAAACATTACATAAGAACATAAGAAATATACAAACGAGAGGATGCCATTCGGCCCATCAAGCTCGCTTGGGGAGAACTTACCTAATAGCTCAGAGTTGTTAAAATCTTATCTAGCTCTGATTTAAAGGAACCTAAGGATTCAGCTTGCACTACATTAT
>JAODKF010000002.1:12662264-12675114 GCA_026779585.1 Mormyrus proboscirostris | reverse complement strand
TGCAATTAATTAATTTTAATCGAGTAATTTCTTATCGACAATTAATTGATAATCGATTAATTGCTTACATCCCTAGTACAAACACATCAACGCAAGGCCATGCACATTTTTTTTGCTGTGCAGTGCTATATGACAGCACAAAGGAAACTGATTCAGGAATGTTTGATGAACTGCACCATTGGTTCATGCAGTTACCCTGTCGCAACAATCCGAATCATGTGATGAGGGTATCTTCAGACTGGGCACGGGAGAGAAAACTGGTGAGTACAGTCCTCCTTTGGGTGCCACGCAGCACACTACCCCTACTGGCAGGAGAAAGGACCCCAGACCCTTCCCCTTATTTCCTGACTAATTGATTATCTCACACTAATGCAAAGCTGGATCTATGATTTTAACTTAATAATGACGTACATAATAATCCGAGTAAGACAGCAGCCGCAGTATTTTGGCGTCCTGTGTTCTATTTGTGTTTTTCTCATACTAGGAGTCCTAGGAGATTTCTTTCTCAAGGGAAGCACTACTGAGCATCAGAAGCATAATCCCCACAAATTATATTACGCAGTCTGAATCCCATATATCCCGTATAGTGTTTTTCTGTTTGATTCTGTGAGGTGTTTATTATATAGTAAGTATACTCATTGTGGCCAATTCAATACAACAAATTCCTCTGACATGTTGGGTCCCTGGTAAAATTCTGATTTTATAAAAAAAAATTCTTATTATTCAAACATAAATTGCACTTTTCCATGCCATTCTTCAACAGATAACTGGTAAACCCAGCAGAGATTAAAAAAATAACATGTTGACTGGCTTACACTGCTTTAGCTGTTGTTAAAGGATGAATCAGTGAATGAGACAGACAGATGAATGAGACAGACAGCTTGATTCATCAGATCTTTTGCATGTACCCAGCTGGTTAAAAGAACCTCACCTGGAGGACCAGGTAAACCAGGCTGTCCAAGAAGGCCGTCAGTGCCTGGATCTCCAGGAGGGCCGCGGAGGCCAGCATAACCTGGGTACCCAAACCCAGGTTCTCCCACTCGGCCTGGCTGGCCTTTCAGTCCAGGTGGGCCAGGGAAGCCGCGGTTTCCGGGGAGCCCAACAGTGCCTGTGTCACCCTGCAGAAAAAGAGGTTTTGATGAACATCTGACCATCAATACCCCAATATGTTTAAGGAAAGAAGGAAGTATCAAGCATTTGTAGACATAAGATGGAGGACAGTGACTCACAGGACGTCCAGGCAGCCCAGGGAAGCCGGGGAGTCCATCTATTCCCGGCCGACCAATATCCCCCGGGGGGCCGTGTGGACCCTGATCACCCATATTACCCTTCACACCTTTTAATCCTGCAGGGATGAATGTATCACCCTTGATTCCCTTTGGCCCAGGCAAGCCTGGCTCACCCTTGGTCCCCTGAGGAGACAAGATAGTCAGTCTCACACTGGATGACTGTGAAATTGTACAGTATTAATATGCAATCAACTGCTTGTCACTGACAATAAACCAGGGAGGAGGCACACCACACTTTTTTTATATCACTCACCCTGGGACCTGAAGCACCAGTGAAGCCCTGTGGCCCTTGGTCACCAACCTCGCCCTTGGGGCCATCTAATCCGAACATGCCAGGGGGGCCCTCTGTGCCCTCAGGACCCTGCAACCCAACCCCTTCATCCCCCAGGCACTGGCAGGCCCCATCGTCTCCTGCAGATGCGAATGGTTGAGGGAAGAAGATCATACAAAGATCGTATAGCTAACCACACTGACCTGACAGGACCGTACCATTCTACCATTACAAATGCCCAGCCACAATCAGAGAAATGACAGAATTCAGGGTCCTTCAGCCGCTTGGTAGGCAATTGTGACAAAGTCAACTTAATTTTCATTGATGTAGAAGGCTTGCTCCATTTTCTTCGACACTGGCACAGTGGGTACCTTTCCCTCCTTTGATCCCAGGGGCCCCAGGAGGTCCCCTCTGTCCATTTGGTCCTGTTGGTCCACGTCTCTCAGAGAACTTGTCTGTATAAGTTAAACAAGCCATATTTTATTTGCTGGCTCATGAATTTACAGACAAAAGACACATTATTAAAAAATATCCCTTCCACTGAAAACTTTTTACTGTCGCTTTTATTGTGTTTTGTTATTATTTAATTGGGTCATGACTTACTAAGGAATAACGTGGGACTTGAAGCTAAACCAGTTTTACTTCTGCAAAGGACGCTTTGAGGATCTCAGTAAGTGAATATTATGAGTGCAGCAGTACCATTCTCTGAACTATACTCATCACCCGAAAATATATGCATCATCTGGGTATCTGTAGAAAGCTCCCTCAGGAATACAACAGACCCGGAAGCACGGATAGGCCAGATAGTGGGGATCTAACTTGTAGTCTTCATTTTTGTTAGTAGGAGTGACACAAAGCTCAAAGACTGCTTACTACACTTACTGGGTACCCCTTTAGGGCCAGGGGGTCCTGGGGCACCTGGGGGACCTGGGGGACCAGGAATTCCTGGCAGCCCTTCCAGGATGTCACTTGGTGGGCCAGGGTTCCCCTTCTCCCCCTTGAGTCCTGGAGGCCCTGGAAAACCACGAGCACCTGGGAATATCAGGGAGGAGATGAGGGATGGAGGAGAACAATCTCACTCATGAGGCTCGAGACCATGAAACAATAACAGTGTATTCACACTAGGCAATCATACCGTGCCCAAGCACGTTTGACCCCCAAGCATGTCTAGTTCCTTCGACTAGTGTGATGGCTCCATATCATGCCAGGGCACAGAACTCAGACGTGATGTCAATGATACAACTGGCACACACATGCACATGTGAACACATGAACTGGACCCAGAAGGAACAGATCGGGTAAGCTGTGCAGATCGGGTAGCGACAAACATTTAACAAACATGGCGGCAAAGAGATCACTTTGGCAGAGGTGCAGTGTTAGCTAGAAATTAGAGTCAATAAGAGTATCCAGGAACAGCTGGATGCAACACACAAAAACTATATTTGATCAAATATGGGACTAACTTCTTATACATGGAGCATGATTAAATGAAAATTGCTACATTGCATACTTAATAAATCTGTCCTGCGTCATTGCACTCAAAATGACTCCAAATAAACAACAAAATGAGAATGTTAATCATGAACTCCATTCTGCAGTGCGATAACACTTTTCTTCCTATGGTTTCCTCAACACAAAATGTCGCATGTTAATGATGAAAGCATGCTTGGGCCTAGAATGTTAAGGGTAGTGTGAGCATAGACCAGCGGGGGAGTAGGGAGGGGGGACAATTGTGCTTGGGTGTGGTACAAGGCAACTGGGCCAAGTGTGAGTACGCCCTAAGGACTGTCCTACCTGGAATATAGGATGAGACCCCTGGGGGTCCAGACTGCCCTGGGAAGCCCTCTGGCCCTTGATCTCCAGGTAGCCCAGGTAGCCCATCAGTGCCTGGCTCACCAGGGGGGCCTGCAGTGAGTTAGAGTGGCCATGTGCACACATTGCCAAGCTTTCCACTCATATCATACATTTAATGGCTTTCCTAAGGAAACATTCTGAATAAGTTATATTGCATATATTGCATATATAACAAATAATACATTTGTGAAATGAGGAAGTAACAGTTACCTTGCACGTACTGGCCTGGGCCATCACTGTAAATAGTAGGTCCTGGGGGTCCTATATCTCCTGGATAGCCCTAAAGACAGAAAAACATTGGTCATCCTCACCAATGACATGCATTTCCTATCCTTACTTGTACCTGAGTAGGCTGATAGGCCCGATGCGCCGTTTGTTCTGGTTAGTTAACTTTAGATGCATGCAACATTGCCAATCCACAGTCACCTTGGGGCCAGGGAATCCAGGGCTGCCTGGGGCTCCGAGGCCACCAACAAAACCCTGCAGAGACAGAAGTACAGAAGTTAGATGAGACAGAGGAAGGCAAAGGGATAGCAGCCTTGGAATTCATTAAGGTGAACTTACTGGTCTGCCAGGAGGCCCATGAGGTCCATTCAGTCCTGGAACGCCCTGCAGGCCCAAACGCCAATAAGCATCGTACACATTCCTGCTACACTTGCACTGCGACTGCACATGTAACCTGGATATCTACAGTGTGTGCCTCCCCCCCCCCCAATGGCACTGCACAGTGCCCTGGGAGGTAAAAAGGCAGCAACATACCCGTCCTCCAGGAAGGCCAATAATCCCCTTCTCTCCCACCTCGCCTGGGAACCCAAAAGTGGCCTGGGGACAACAGCAATTCCTTAGAACCTCATACACCTTCTTGGATGTTTGTACTCAGAATATAGTACTTATACAGAAATACTAAGACAGACAACAAGTTATAGAATGAATGGTTAACATGTTTAACAATTACTAGTCCTTCTGGTGCTGTGCAGGTAAGTGGAATGTTTGTTTTCTGCACTGCCGTATGTCTTCATCACTGCAATGAAATATCTGATGGAATAAGTTACTTCCCCTTATGTTCTAGGTGTCATTCTGTTCTTTATAGAAATAAATCATAAATCCTATAGAACTGTAGCATTCAAAATGCCAGTTAAAACTTTTAGTCTTAAAGTTTTAAGACTTAAAGATAGCTTTAAATAGATAGATTTAAAGGTACCACAGTTTAAATGGACTTCATATTTGTTCACTTACATTTTGCCCAGACTACCTTGAACCCGGCAAGATAAACCCTGATAAGCCAGTAACCCCGCTTCGTAGTACAGGACCCCATGACTGGTAGAGTTACAAAACCTGTTTAAGCACCTGTAATCTGGACCTAATGCGTCTTGTTAGTAATGGAACACTAAAAGGAGGACTTTCACAAAGGCAGAGGCTCTTACTGAAGGTCCAGGTAAACCTGGCTGACCTTGAATGCCCTTGAACCCATCATCACCCTGAAAGAGAAAATCAGTGAGGGAAGAGAACAGTGTGCAACATTCAATAGCCAGTTGGCAAAATATAATATGAACTGTCATCTTGAAAACACAATTATATGTGATTTCTTAATTTAAAAAAATGTATGCCGATTATTTTACCTGTAGACCACTGGGACACCTTCATTACAGTGCACATAACCCATCCAGTTTGCACATAAACCACACATAGACAGAAATTCAATTCTCTGTTATTTTACATAAGCGCTGTGAGTTTTGGAGGATTCCCCACTGATAAAATAAACCTGTATTTCTTCGTTAGGAGAGAATGGATCCTGTTTATACCTGTCTTCATATTTCACCTTACGAATAACGCCACAAAAAAATTGTGGAGTTACCATCAAAGCATCAAATCTAATTAATGATTCTACAGTAAAATAATAGGTGTTAATTGAGACTATGAATAAAAGTAGTGATCCTGGAAATGCAGTGACCAAGCAGACAGGGGTACATGCCCGGCCAGCAGGGGGCTCCATCCAGTAACAGCCAGAACAGCTTGTGTGTGACATGTACCCTGGACCTTGGAACAGGCTCTCACAAACCTTAGATCCTTTGTCTCCTTTAGGAAAGCCCATAAACTCTACAACCGTATTGCTGAGTGGGCTCCCAGGGTCCCCAGGTGGGCCCACATCTCCCTGGACAGCAAGCAAAGAAAAAAAAGATTTTACATGGCACAGTGCAAGAGGCTCTTGGGTGGAGTGACGCTGGGTGTGTTGCCAGGGATAACCGTCAGCTGGGTGGAGGAGGCTGGTCTATGCCAGCATGAGGTGGCTGACCTGACCTGAACTGCAAGCCCCAAAAGCAGAACAACCCTGTCTACTGTGCTGTGTATGGCCATGCATAATGTACCGCCACCTTGTGGCTGGATCCAACATTACACCTCAAATCTATACAGGCCACACTATATCCCACACCAGGAACAGCTGATCTGTATATTTGTGGTTTTTATATGTATAACTAAGTATAAAATAAATGTAAATACTTCAAGAAATATGGAGGCAAAACAGACCATATACAAAGACTCCATCAGAGTCTGATAAGTGCTCCCTTTTTTCCCGTATTCCCCCAGTCTGTCATCCCCAATTGCTCCCTGTCTGGGAACATGGCCACAGATAAAGATGGAGAAAGAGGAGGACAACAGAAAATTACTCCATAACACTGCCCACTGCAGGAAACAGGGACAGAAAGGAACAGAATAGGAATGCTGGAAAAGTTGCAAAAAAAATAACACCACCCATCTCCAGGGTGCAAGAGTCTATAATACAATAGTGAGAGTGTCATCTTTAATTTTGACATTACAGTTAATTCCCTGCATTACTAGCCAGTTCATAAAACAGTGGCATTTTTCTGGGTACTATGATTCTTCAGGTAGGTAGGGATGCAAAACAACAACCAACACCACAATCTACAAGGTCACACCTCAAGTTTGTTTGTTCTGTTTGGCCTAAACAGCACACGAACACAAGAATGGGAGAATTATTTTTATTCATGATGATCATTCTTGGGAGGTAGAAAAGAACTACAAATGTCATGCTAAATTCTAACCACTCCCCTGACTTCTGAATTGAAGTCTGCGGAAAAAGAAAAGACAATAAACAAAAGCAGGTGAATTCAGTGGGAGTCAGAAATCAAAATGGCAGTTCACAGATCAGTTTTCATCATATTCTTTCATTACTAGGTTTAGACATAACAGTGCACTGCAAGAACTAAGTTATTCATTTGGATTGCAGTTGGCAGTGACATAAAAGACAGGACTCCAGTGTGAAAGACATCAGAATCAGAATCTCTATTTCCACGGCCCAGGGATATTTGTGTTGGTTGCTGGGTGTTTGTGATGCTCTTGGGATACGGAAATCCCAGCACCACAGTAGTGCATGAATCTGGGCACGAGCTCTAAGCTCTCCAGTAAATATAGCTTTACAGGAATGCACAGGCACTTGGCGAATAAACAACAAAATTAAACAATTCAGAGGTACTTTGCGTGTGAGTCAACAGTGTGGTGTGGTTTTGTGAATGAATGCGACAAATATTGTGTTGGCATGGTGAGAGAAGACACCTGAAGGGTGGGGGACAGGGCCAGTGTACAGGGGTCAGATATGCGTAAGACAGGAAATGGATAAGGGTGTGAATGCAGATTCCAAAAGAGAAAAGAAACAGCACAAAAGGCAATGGTGTGTGACTCAGCAGTGAGGACTCTGAGGCCATAATTAGAAGGTTGCAGGTTTGAACATATGAAATTTACAAACGAGAGGAGGCCATTCGGCCCATCAATTTAGTTTGGGGAGAACTTAACTAATAGCTCAGAGTTGTTAAAATCTTATCCCGCTCTGATTTAAAGGAACCCAGGGTTTTAGCTTGCGCTACATGAACAGGAAGATTATTCCATACTCTAATTACACGCTGTGTAAAGAAGTGTTTTCTCAAATTCAGTTTAAAATGTTTTCCCACGAATTTCTACCTATGGCCACGAGTTCTAGTCTTTAAACTAATATTGAAGTAGCCATTTGGCTGTTAGAATCTTATATACTTGGATCATATCCCCCCTTAATCTCTTTTGTGTGAAGCAGAACAGATTCAGCTCAGCTAACCTCTCCTCATAAGACATTCCTCTAAGACCAGGAATCATTCTTGTAGCCCTGCGTTGAACATTTTCCAAGGCAGCAATGTTCTTTTTAAGGTATGGTGACCAAACCTGCAGACAATATTCTGGGTGGAGTCTTACCAAGAAATTGTATAATGGCAGCATCACCTCCCTTATATTAAACTCCACACAGCTAGAGATGTAACCCAACATCCTATTGTCCTTTTTAATTGCTTCCCCAAACTGGCAAGAGTGGGACATGGAAGCATCAACATACACACCGAGGTCTTTCTCATAATCAGCTACCTATTTCAACGGAACCCATAAAATATCTGTACTTTATATTTCTGCTCCCTGCATGGATTACCTTACATTTGTCTATATTAAATTTCATCTGCCAGGTATCAGCCCAGTCGCTAATTAAATCAAGATCCTGTTGTAGCCTCTGTACTGCTAGTTCAGTATCTGCTATACCACCCACCTTGGTGTCGTCTGCAGATTTAACCAGTTTACTGTATCTATTGATGTCAATATCATTAATGTAAATTAGGAACAATAGTGGCCTTAAAATTGAACCCTGAGGTACCCCACTATGAATACAGGCCACTGTGAGCCTCTAATAACTACCCGCTGCATCCTGTCTGTTAACCAGTTTGAATCCCAGGCTGTAAAAACTGATGCCACCATTGGGGCCTGAAGCAAGGCCCTTACCCCCCAACTCAAAGGACGCTGCACATCGGCTGACACTGTTATCCTGAGTGTTTGTACATTCCTTCATCAACAAATTTCCAGGACTTCAAGGTAAATTTCCAAGAATCAATCCAAAGAAATACCTTTTGCTCAACCCATCCAGGGCTTGGCATTACTTTATACCTATTGTGAAAGTGTTTATTATATTAAATGCGTTACTTCCAGTAAGCACTTGAATGACACTGATGAATCTCTCTCTCTCTCTCTCACACACACACTCACACACACACCTTTTTTGTTTATCGGATCAAGGGCTGGTTGATATTTCAACTTTATACATTCTATAACATGGATACACTTCAAGATAATATTTTATTTCATTCATTTGTGGCATTTATAATGCATATATCGCACTTATGTTGCGTCGGGACAATTATAATGGCAGGCATAAATAATTTTTCTTTTCGCAAAAACTTTTCCAACTTAATAATAATTTACAGATTGTTGCCCTTTAATTGTTCCAATTTAGACATATTATTCAGCATATCAAACAAAACAACCTTGTCATTGAAATTTTTTATAAATTATGAATATCAGTGGTTATGATTAATAGCCAAAATAATATCATACGTTAGTAATAACACAACACATCAAGCATGATAAGCACCGAATAACTGAACTATTTGCACTTGAATAGAAAAGTATTAGCCTCTCCTAGGTATATCTTAATACTGAAATACTGAAAGACCTTTTTTAACACTTACTTTCGTTAGTATGTTGCACGGTATAAAAATGCATGTCACCATCGTTTTTTAAACGCATATTTTAATGCCAATATTCAGTAGGAAAGTGACACACAGAAGAGGAAAAATACATTGTCTAGAGGGGATGACTGTTATATCATGACATATTTTCTCTCATTTTCTGCTGCAATGGCCTTCCATAACCTGCTCTGTTGCAGAAAGTATAATCAAGCTACTGATCGAGAGAGATAGGTTTATACGGGGGCAAATGCTGATTTTTTTTTTTAAAAGACGTAGTTCTCAAAAATTCTATGACTTTTCCAAAACTTTCTGATATTTTTTTGTTTTCCATAACTTTTCCAGGTGTGGAAAATGTGATTTCTTAATTTCATGATTTTTCCAGAATTTTCATGACCATACAAACCCTGCATCATGTTAGCTCTCACCTGTCTGTGTGTTGTATGGAGAAGAAAAGAGAATTTCCTCAGTAGGATGAATAAAGTATCAATATATCGATATTCCATTCTGTCATAGGGGTGGGGTATAAGAAAGACATAAAACAGAAAGATGGTGGATGGTGCAGGGACTCAACCCAGTCCACCCAAAGAGGAGATGCTGTTTTACCAGGCCAGGTTGATGCCTGTTTGGGGAAACATCTTACCTTGTCTCCCTTTTCCCCTTTTAGGCCAAGTCCTGGGCTACCCTGAATAGAACAGAGATCACAGATCAACTGAGATCTGATCAAGGACCAGGCCAGAGTTATCTCAGAATTGGCCTACAATTACTCATGAACCAGCAAAGAGTCAGCCGAAAACTAACTCAGAACTTTATTTTGGTGAAAAAAATTGGAAATGTATACGGGGGCAGCTAAAACTTCAATTTCCAACCAGAATTTGTGTTCTCCTTCTGAAGGACTTACTGCTGGGCCTGGCAAACCAGGTGGACCAAGCCGGCCCTGTAGGTGATAAGAACAGGAGTTGGAGAGCAAATGTGACAAACTTCCAATTCACTTGATAGGCATTAACATTTTATTCCCCTTATAGCTTCATCAAAATAAATAATGCAATGCAAATCATGTTTAAAACAATCAGGGTATGTAATGCAAAATCCAAGCATAAAGATGAGAGTCAGCACATTTTAAAAACAGAGTCCCTTCTTATACATACAGGAAGGCCGTTGGGACCCCTATGTCCAATCATGCCAGGGAGCCCAATCTCACCACGTGGGCCCTGAAAGAAGTAAACAAGTCTCATTAATAGGCAAACAAGTCGCAATTCATGCATAGGAACTGTCATACACATGGCTGCACGCTGGCCTATTTTACGAATAACTGATTCTCAGTCACTTGAACTATCATCAGTAGATCATTTCTTATAATTGCACAGCTGGTTCCAGCTATACTTAGTTGAACAACAATTTTAGGCAAGTCGTTCCATTCAGGTAAAACACTTACAATCAGTCCATCCAATCCTGGCAGGCCTGGCTCCCCCTACAAAGTACCAGGAAAATAAGTACACATTGCACTACGGCAGATGTCAACCATATATTCAAGATCAGAGTTTCAAGCTGGTGCCTGAAGGAATGACAGCTGGGTCTGTAATGGCAACAAGCAGAGGTGGAAATTTCAGGTCCAGAAAGTAAAAATCAAGACCAAGGTTTTGTTTCAACCAACCAGTTGAGTACTCTGTAACTCTGCCTCTTTATGCTCAACCAGTTGGTTGAAACAAAATCTTGGTCTGGATTTTTACTTTCTGGACCTGTTTTAAGACAGTCGGTTTCTGGCCAACTATCATTTGGCCAATCCCTGCAATCACTTTTATAAACATTTGGAGCAAAGAGAAATATAAAACTACCTCTGGCAACAAGATACTGTGAGTGAACCCGATCCATTTGGCTGGGAGTTTTGTGGTTTCACCAAGGTTATGTAAGTGTACTCCTGCCAGTTTAGGCTACCGCAAAGGGTACCATCTATACCTGCCAAGTCTTTGCTGACCAGTAATGGGTAGTATGTGAAAAATGTAAAATACATGCATGGAAGGACGTATATATCATAAATGTGAAAAGGACATGTTACCTTGAGCCCAATGTTGGGCCGTTCGGAGTACACAGGGTCTCCTTTCTGTCCTTTAGGCCCTTTTGGTCCCTAAAATGGGAAGCAGATGGTAAAAAATGTCACAACACTTATTAGCTAGTAAGCAAGGTTGTGTCTTGTCACACTGAAGCCAGAATGGGTACAGTAACTGACTCTCTCCAACAAACTTACCAGCTGTCCTAGAAGTCCTTCTGGGCCATCTGGGCCACTGAAACCTACATCACCCACAGAGCCATTGCAGCCGTCACGGCCTGGGGGTCCCCCGCCCCCCTCCAGGCCGGGATGACCCTGCCGTGGAGTAAATGAGTTATCACCACTAGAAGGAGGTCTACATTCATCTTATTTAACTTCCTTCCTAGGCAGAGTTGCAGGGTCCACAGGTGTGGGGGGAAAGGAATATATCTGATATGGGGGAAGACGTGAGAAGGGTGAAATTGCGAGAAATGTCGAGTGTGAATTCAAGGGGTAAGCCCAGGCTGACACTCACAGGAATGCCATCTATTCCTGGGAACCCTGGCACACCCATTGGTCCCTGTGAACACATGATCATGGAGACAAGTCGGTGCACACATGGATGAAAGATACTGCAGGAAATGGATGAACATCTGTAGAGAAACAGAACGCTGATAATACATGTTTTACCTTCCCTGTACAAACCATGAAATCACAAACTGCATATAAAGCATTTTATATATGCCTCCATCTACCTATCTATTGTTAATATGTTGAGTTAGAAACATAGTAATCTGGAGGCACACTGACAAAATATCACTTCATTCCTGATTCCCAGTACAATCAGCAGCTTTAATTCAGAGTTACCAGTTCACCTGAATGCATGTCTTTGTGAGGAAACAAAGATAAGACCTATAGATACTGAGAAATCTGAGAACTTACTTTGTCTCCGTTTGGGCCTGATGGACCTTTAATTCCTGGACGCCCCTTCTCACCTTTCGGCCCTGAGGGGCCCTGGTCTCCCACAGGGCCCTTAGACCCATTTGGCCCTATTAGGCCCAGGGGCCCTGGTTGGCCCTGCATGAAGCAAAAAACAGTTAAACGAAACAGGATAGGGTTTAATATACACCGTTATACTGCTTGAAGATATACAAATAACATGTCCTGTGCAAACCCTTATCACCTGTGTCCGAGGGCAGTATTTGCTCACTTGTTTTTTTTTTTACGTAAATGTGATTACTCTAAAATTACTCTCTTTTCCAAATTAGTTCCAAATCAGCTGCACCCTCCCACACACACACTAAAACCACCTGTCACCTTATTACTGAGGGAGGAAGCAACAGCTCCTGTGTAAATGTCCACAGGCAACACTATTAATGAGTAATAATGAGGACAAATCTGTTTGATTTTTACATACAGCTGGTTCTGCTGATGGTTGGTCAAGTCCTCAAGATACTCAACCACCGATGATCTTTACAAGAGCACTGCGCTGACAGCTGGTTTGTGTCGACATTCATAACAGAGCTGCATAAAACTTGCTCTCCACATGGGGGCCATCGGAACTTCATTGACCAGTTTTGGCTGGTGTAGCTGAGGTGGATGCTGGGTATTGTGATGTAGGCATGACCCTGGCCCCACTAGTACCAAAATGCATTATCCAAAAATTTTAACAGAGCCATGGGACACTTATGTATAAGATAAGATAAGATAAGATAAGATCCATCCATCCATTATCTCCCGCTTATCCAAGGTTGGGTCGCAGGGGCAGCAGTCTCAGCAGGGATACCCAGACTTCCCTCTCCCCAGCCACTTCCTCCAGCTCCTCTGGGGGAATCCCGAGGAGTTCCCAGGCCAGCCAAGA
>JAODKF010000002.1:12620513-12645029 GCA_026779585.1 Mormyrus proboscirostris | reverse complement strand
CACCTCTCTGTCACTGAAGCCACTCATGCATTCCTGGGAGGTCATATGGACCATCCCCACGGCAACTCCTTCAACCACATGTATCATTAACAGGATTACTCCCCCCACCCTCCCACTCTACCCCACTCACACTGCAGCCCCCTCCCATGATTCACCCCTGAGCCACACCCCCTTCACAATAGGTAAACCCTGAAAGCTGGGTGCAGGGGGGGAGGATTTCATTCAGACATAATTTCTGAGATACACTGCTGAGACATCTTGTGATATTAACTTTCATTTTTATCTTTGAGAATATCTATACAATGCCAGCCATGTTCTACCATTTTGCAAGAACATTCATTAAAACCCGGAGACTGGTTTAAATATTGTGTAACGTTATTTTTTTCCACTCAAAAGTTTTTAAAAATTGTGAAAAGGCCTACTAAACCAGTTCCCCCTTCCTCTGAAAAAACAGAAAGGGGAGTATACAGCCTTGCAATACCACATCCATGACCTTTGAACTTTTGCGGGTGGGCATGCCCTGTACTACTCCACTCTTCCAGACCCAATAACTAAACTGACACCCAGGGAGTCAGGGGGGTTGGGGGATGGAAGGTTGTCCATGGATAAGTTGGTGGTACAACAGGAAGGGCTGTGTGGTGTTTGTGACACTATTAAAACTGTAATTGGATCCTTCCAAGGATTCAGTGCAATATTACATTACAAAGCCCTCCCCCAAGCTTACACCATAGGGGGTTTAGGTAGAAAATGACTTCACCTCATCACACTTGGCTTCTATGCTAGGCCAAGCGTTGCCCAAATATATGCAAATATATAAACAAATAAGATTAAATCACAATGAAAAAAAAACCTTATCTGTCCATTTCAGCATGGATTGCGTGCATTTTCAAACATGACATCAGCGTTCAGGCACAAATGCCCATAAACTCATCACTATAAACCTTCTGTGGAGAGTAACCTTAAAGCCCATGGCTTCTTCCAGGTAGGGAGACCATCTGAGTTGACAGAGACTTCCAGTTCTTTGGCAAGAGAGAGAGACTGTGCACCCATCTCCTGCCTCGATGTGTCCCTCCAGATCTGGTCATCTTATTGTTTATATACTTTATTTTTGCTTACAAACTGAGGCCAGGCAGCTGTCCAGCCAAGGAAATAAAGGCACCACATAATGGTCTACACTCAATGACCCCAACGGATCTTAGACAGCATAACAATCACAGCACCAGTCAGCTAAATGTGGAGGGGGAGATTAACTGAGTTGGGGAGCATTCATTTATTAGTTCTAAACTTGATAAATCTATGATAAACACGAGTGATTTCAAATATACCTTTCTCATTGTTTCTACTGAGCTACCTTTTCAGTATTACTAACAAAATCCACCTCCTATCTGCTTTCGAGAGCTAAGACAAATCACCATCGATCTTGCTGTAAACTACCAATGAGCCAAGTTAATAGTTTAGCCATCAGATTTTTAAACCCACATGTGAATCTAAGGCATTGAACAAAAAATATTGATTGCATTCCTTATGTGACCCCTGTTAATATTATAAAGCGACTCTGGTAAAATGTAGAATTATGGTCATACTTTGCCAGTGGCACCAAGATGATTATTTAAGTCTCCTACCTCTCAAACCATCCGTATTAACAAATCACAAGATTACGTGACATTATTATCACACTCCAAAAGAAATGTGCCTGATGAGGAAACCAGCTCATTGCCATTCATTTATGCAGTGTAATTTGGGTTACTCTGGATACGATGTCAGTTCATCACTCTGCAGCGTTGACACAAGCAGACAGAGGTACCAACTCACCTCAGCCAATGGTCTGTTGGACTGCGGGATGATATATTGTGAAAAAATGAGAACTCAAAATTCACAAAGAACCAGAAACCACCCAGAACCCTAGAGGCATGAGACCACATTGCAAAAAAGCGAGCATATGCAAGAATGCAGAGGTTTAGAAACAGGTCAATCAAAGGTCTGTAATCTATAGAAACTCACGTTACACAATATGCAATACTGGACCTCTTAAACAGCACTTTCATCAGTCTTTCATCAATGTGGCAGTGGGACATTCCTTTTAAGAATGAAATTAACATTAACCATGACTCTGTCACACTCAGTGCACCCTGTCGGCTCAAACATGTCAAATGTTTGGTTAAACTTTTCAATCTGCATTTTTGACATTTTTTCAATGGGAAGGTAAACACAGATGGACATATCCACACATACCCAAGGCACTCTGCAAACACATACATACTATGCACAGTTACAGGATTATTAGATATGTACAAGGCATTTCACCATTTCCTCTTTAATTATAACTTAGAGTTTTTCCACTATCCCTGGTAACCTAATCATAGGCATTCAAGCCAAAACAGCCATGCGAATTGACAAATTAACACAACTAAATACTAAACTCTGGTCCACAGATACTCCCTCCTTACAATCTGTTAAAACACGGTCATTACGTGAACACCCTGCCAATCCAGGAATCTTCTAATTACAAGCCCAGCACCCTAACCTGCAAAGCCATACACATTTATCCAGTTGGCTAATCAGATGAAAGTGAGCAGGTAAATTTTAACCAATTAAATGAGCTGCAAATTGCTGGATAGCAACAGTCTGGAGAGCCATGTGAACAGAAAAAGCTACACAGCTAATGAGATTATCTTACACAGGCCCCTAAGGACAAACACACACGAACCCACATTCATGTACATACATATCTGCACACACACAGACAATAATACAGAGGGATTTATTTATGGAATGTAATGGAAATGGGACCCAGTAAGCTCCTGAGTCTACATTCCTAAAAGAAATTCTGCTCCATTTTGTCTTTCTGTCAGTATTGCTTTTGGGGAATGTGGGTTTTGATCTGACACGCTTCTACATGGCTCTTCCCGCCTCACTTTCAGACCTGGAGTCAAAATATGACCACATGGGCCCCAGATGATGGATTTCTGAACATGCGTCTTCATCTTTCTTCGGAAGCTGGAGCTAAGATACTCTAGGACTAGCCACCCCAAACTTAAGAGTTGGCCATTAGACCAAAACCGGCCTGTGGTATGTAAGGACTTAAACAAACACAGTGAGAAAAAGATTTTAAATTTAAGAAATTCTCTTGTCAGACCCCATCTATCACATTCTTCCTAACTTGGATAGTGCCTCTGATAAAGATTTTATGGACAAACAACTAAAGAATGTAACAAAAACATTATACTGATGAATAAATAAAGGAGTGTCCAGTTTGCTTATTCATATTTGTGGACGGTGTGCTGGTCTGGGATGTCCATAATGGTACGTTGGGTTTGAGAAAACCAGGCTCTTCATCCAGGAATGATGAACCTAACAGGGTCATAGTGGAGGACAGAAAAGTGTGGGACGTGTCTGTTTTTACCAGTAATGAGACAACGTTTCACATTTTACAAGCTACTGTGTCCAGCTTACTGTCTTCCTCTCAGGTACAAATTCTTCTACAGTGATGCTTCATGTTAGATACTGAACTGCTTTGAACGCTTTTCTAAGGGGTTACCTTAAAGCCTCTTCATCTGTTTCATGAGTTTCAAGCTGATGTAGAGTGACTCGAGTGTAACGTGCTTCCATCTTTTTAAAGCCTCGATTTCGGTCCTTTGCCTGAATGTCCCCGTCTCAGTTTCCACGTTTCTCCCAGGTATCTTACTGTATTCAGACAGAAATATTGCTGCAGCTAAAGGCCTGTCAGTTTCAAGTCCCGAGTCACTGAGACTGAATGTGAGTCTGCCTAAAACACAAATGGAGGAAGTATATTTACCCAAAGCCCGTGTGACCAGCCCAGCTGCTGCAAAACTTCAGTCCTGAAAGCTTACTAATGTTCCAAAGAGCATCCAAATCCATGAAGAAACAGGACCACAGGGACACAGGTAGACAGGGTAAAGGGAGGTGTAGATATAAAGATACAGAGGGATAGAGAGACACACAGATAAGGACACCAGAACACAGAGGAAGAGGTACATGGACAGAATTAATATAGAGAGAAATATCCTACATGGCAGCAGTAATATAGTTATACTGAGCAACATATATGTCGCAGACAGAAGGCTTATGCATCTTAGAACTCAAGGTTCCATGAAAGAACAACACTAAAGTCCTCTTGCTGGGAAATACACCGACCGGGTTGGCTTTCTAACAAATGTTGAAGATCTACAGTATCTGGAGCAAGAAACTCCAGCAGAAACTCATAAAGCTTTTAGTGCACCTTAATACAAGCCTTCATTTGTTCTTTATTTGCCAAAATTGCACATGATCACTAATAAAATGAAGCGAGGCAAGAGGTATAAAATCAGAACATCATTAAAAGATCAAGAGTGGGGCTCCTTGTTGTGGCAAGGAGACCCAGGGAATGTTCCCCTGGATGGTTTAGGTAGTGGTTCAGAGCATCTCACCACTCTACAGTGACACGTACTGTGGGGTTGATAGTTGAATGACGCAAACGGCACTTTACTCCATTACATTACATACAGTAGATGTACAAAGTCTGCAGCCCGTAGGCTAGGGGTTTCCAGTTCCACAAACATAGTGACACATGGAGAACATGCAAACCCCACACACACAGTTCCTGAGGTATGAGGCAACAGTGCTGACCACTGTGCTGACGTGCCACCTCCAACTACATACTAAACTAAGACAAAATAACTCAAAATACAATGACTTTTCATGCTTGAATATCATGTTTTCTTTCTCCACAACTGTTTACCATGTACAGTCTGAGAGGCTTAAAGTAACAAAGGACAGCTTAGCCATGAAGGCAGAGGAATTCACCGCCTGTGATTCTGGTCTAGTGGGCACATACCTTCCCAGCACTGGCACGGAGCGACGGATGGCCGGCCGCATGAACCCAGACAGCAAGTGTCACGGATGGGGGGCGCCGCACCCTTTGGTAACACTGGGCAGTGGCACCTGATCAATCCTCACAGCAGCACAAAAACTACTCTGTCCAACATCATCTGCAAAGACACACAGTTCTGTCTGCTAGACACACAAATGCCTCCAACCGACATTCAGACAATCTCTGGCTGCACAGACATCACTATGCAGATGTCACCCTTATCTCTTTAACCAACAATGGGCTCTTTTTCTCAGGCAACAAGCTGCTATCTTGTAAGAAATGTTTGAGACAGACTGCTGAGGTGCATCCTGCTAGATCTGATGGAGAAAGACAACATAAAGAAATTGTAGAAGAACCACCTTGAATGTCACATATAGTCTCCAATAGCACACTAGGAACAGCATGTCAGGTGTCCTGCCCTGATTGTCTGCTCCTTCCGTGTGCCACGCCCCCTCGTTAACCTCATGTGGATTCCTCGTGCTCCTGTTGCTGTCATTAGTTCAATGTATTTCTGTCCACATTTAAGTTTGTTTCCCCATTCCGGTCATTGTAAAGCCCATGTTCCCCAATTTCCTGACTGCCTCTCCTCTCTCTCTGCTCCGTGTCCCGCATATTACATGACATCAGGGTCTCTCCCCTGTAATCCATGAACAATGTGGAGAACTTCGTTAAGTGATGAGAAAGATGGACTTACAACTACTTCAGAAGATGGTTTCTTCCAAAGTGACGTACAATTGTGAAAGCAGGGTCAGCCAGCCCCTGTAGCAATTAGATTTAAGAGCCTCGCTCAAGGGCCCGGCGATGAAATTACTCTGCCGATCAGAGGATTTGAATTGGTGACCTTATGATCTCAGGCACATGACGCTAAACCCGCTGAGCCACACGCAGAGCATAAGAACATAAGAACATAAGAACATAAGAAATATACAAACGAGAGGAGGCCATTCGGCCCATCAAGCTCGCTTGGGGAGAACTTTAATAGCTCAGAGTTGCTAAAATCTTATCTAGCTCTGATTTAAAGGAACCTAAGGATTCAGCAGAAAGCTGAACAAATCTCATAAGGCCATGTTAAGGAGGCGTGAGTGTGCAGTGAGTTCCAGTGAGTGGCTGGCAGCCCAGCAGCCACTTTTAGTGACCGAAATGCAACATGGCACCAGAGTGACAAGAAGTGGTGGGGGTGGGGCGGGGTGGAGTCACACACTGGTCAACATAACACAGGGGACTGAATGGGAAAAAAGGCCATCAGTAATGGAATTAGGGAACTCATTAATTTGGGAATGGAGTGAATTGGGCGTTTTCCAAATGACCATTTCATGACTTTTGCACAGCAAAACAAAGCCAACAGTTAATTTATGACTGGCTGGTTACGATGCACAGCTGTACCTGTTTGCACAGCACCCACTGCTGAGCACAGGAACATTTCACCTTTTTTGGGGGGGGCAGAAATGGTCCAGATATCTGCAGATGCAGAAAGCCACCCCCTCTGAGAGAACATTTCCACAGTAACCTAACCTCCTGCTCACAGCTCTTGACACGCATCAAAGAGGAGGATGCAAGGTTACTTGAACACTAGCCGTGTAGTACAATAACCGGAACATCTGTTTGCCACATCGAATTATATATTTAAAACTTCTTTTGAGCAACACAACAGAAGAAGACAACTACATGAGCGCAAAGAATTTCACGAAGCATGTTTCTAGAGCAGATAAACTGAGCATGCTTCATCTGCATTGCCTAATATGTGGGGGAATAAAGCAACTGTCAGCTAACTCCCACTGATCAGGGAGTTAATCAAAGATAAACCACCGTCCAACTACAAGTCCCTCAATGGTAGCTGGGTACCATAGCTGAGTGTCTCAGCAGAGCTGTCACATGAAGTCAATGCAGGCCATAGTTTCTCACGTGCCTGTTTACGTCCGTGAACGATAAGCTCACCAATGTCTGAGGACCTTCTGTTTTCTAATTCAAGCAAATTTATGCTCATGAAGGAACAATCCACAAAAGAATCAGGAAACCGTACATAAGATGACCGTGAGGTATATTTAAGTGTCCATGAATCAAATAACTGCACAGATTAAATTATGGAGTGACTGGATAATTAAAGACAACAAAATATTTTAAAGTGAGAACGATGCTCGTACATTTCCTGTCCGTGGAGGTTATCTAAATTATTCGAGTTACAGAAATCAAGCACTTTTTTTTTCTTACTCGAGTTAATGCCATAATATATAACAAATCCTCTGTTTGTATAATGCACTTAATGTACTGAATGCATTGAGGTTTATAGAGAAACTTATAAACATCCATCCAATGGTCTAAACATACCACATGTAAACCCACGATTTAAGTAGAGCAAAATTCTCAAAGCACAATTATATTAGAATTTATCACTGTATACTGCCATGAAAATCATTTTATCACTGCTTAAGAGGGACAGATGTATACAAGTGGGCTTTTAAACAGCAGTAACTGTGGGATACGGATTTTTTAGCTGCAGTCCAGCTTTTCCACCAATCATCTGCCAGAATAAGTGCCATCCACATTAAGCATGATGCGTTGTTACTGGCCAATCATTGAGCCTTATCAATACCTGCATTCTTTCTTCATTGCCATGCAGTTACTCTTTTCTGTTCTTTAGGTATGTTGTTTAGACCACCTTTGTGGATCATATGCTCCTGGGTGCAGAAGTGCTTGGCCCACGTGTGTCCTGCCCGTGGGTGGCCTAGGGCCACACCCAGAGGTGCTGGAATGCTACCCCCCCCTCCGGCGGTGGCCCAAATGGAGTGCCCCGACACTACTGCTTCAGGAGAGCACGTCACAGCGGAGTATCTCACACTTATCAGCTGCCAAGTCCTTTGGTATGTGATCTAGATGTTACTGCAAAGCCACCTAAAACATGTCAGAAAAGGCTGCTGTTGTTTTGATTCGAAGTATGTAGATGTGACCAGTGCAGGAGCAATGGAAATAATGCCCCAATATCTAATTTCAATGGTTGAGAGATGACTGGGCTGGAGAAACATGAAAAAGCTTCAGACAAATCTCTCAATATCACAGCATTCTTATTGAACAACGGCTTGCATTCAAAAGTTAAATAATAAAAAATGTATTTTTTTTTTTGTTGCAATGCAGTTCATTTTTCAGGAGATAATTAAGAACAGAAAACCCAGCTTATCTATTTTTACATACTCTACTACTAAAGAATTTGTTCTTAAGTCCCAGTGGTATTTACGCATCTGCTTTTGGCCGGTCGTAATAGAGTCATTAGCACTCTTTTTTCACTTGATTAGTGTATCTTCACACTCCCCCTTTAGTACCTTCCTAAAACAGCCTTTATTCACGCACACACTTGCTGCAGAGTGCACACATGCGACGGCATGCACTCAGTCAGAATGCTGGCAACATCGACACAGTGTTAGCATTAGCCTTTGTACTCACACGTGATTTATATCCAATATTATTAGCCTATTAAATATACTCGCATGAAGTTTAAATCTGAGGCAATTAGCCATCTCACACTCACACCTACCCAGCTCACATCTCAATGACAGCCATGACACTACTGCTATCCGCATGACATTCTCATCTAGCAGGTTACTTGGGTGTTAGCCCGGTTCTGCCATCATCCTCCTCAGGTTCTTGAGACTATTTTAGGATATGAGCAGCTAAAATAACTGGGTCAAATTCACTCTGTTGACAAACTAGGCCCTGGTACAGTCTGGTTGGAACAATAGGCATCTGTTCAGCTCATTAGTAAAGAATTCTGAGCCTATTGCAGCAGACTTGCTGTGAGCTGAGTAAAGTATAGGAAGCAAGAGCACAGGGATCGTCCTACGTTGAAGAATAAAATGCTATGTCCTATTTTGAGCCAATATGAGATCCGATTTGTCCTGTATTTTGTGATTGACCCGGCCCCACACACACACACTCTGGCAAATTTCATCAGTGGGGGGACTGGCATCCTATATTTCTTCACATTGACAGCGGCAGCCCTCCCCAAATACTGACAAAAAGAGAAGGGAAGCAGGGCAGAGACAACGGCTGCAAGATGTCATGTGGACATGAAAACCGAGCTCCCACCATCACTTTGATGACAAAAGACATTAACAGCAACCAGTTGGCTCCAATATCTTACACTTTAGAGGCCAACTTCTATATCAAAACCTAAGCTCCCTCAATCAGTGTATTTTCAATACAGACAAAGATTAATGTTAACCCTGGCTATGTCATCATATACTACATGGACAAAAGTATTGAGACACTTGGCCATTACACCTACATGACATCCCATTCAAAATCCATAGACATCAATATGGATTTGCAGTTATAACATCTGCCTCATTTGGAGTGATAACAGCTGCTGTTATTCTGGGAAGGCTTTTTAAATGATTTCGCAGTGTGTCTGTGGGAACTTTAGCCCATTCATCCAGAAGAGCATTTGTGAGGTCAGGTACTGATGTTGGATGTGAAGGCCTGACTTGAGCAAGGCAATCTGTGTTCTTGTTCATCCCAAAGGCATTCAGTGGGGTTGAGGTCAGGGTTTTGTGCAGGCCACTCAAGTTCTTCCACACCATGTCTATATGGACCTGGGTTTGTGCACTAGGGTACAGTCATGCTAGAACACAAAAAAGCCTTCCCTAAACTCCACAAGGTTGGAAGCATAGAATTGTCCAATATTTTGACATGCTGAAGCATTAAGAGTTCCCTAAGGGGCCTAGCCCAACCCTTGCAAAACAACCCCATACCATTATCTCCTCACCACCAAACTTTGTAGTTGGTGCAATGCAGTCAGGCAGGTAATGTTCTCCTGGCATCCGCCAAACCCAGACTCATCACTCCACAGATCTGGTTTCCTCTTCTCCAGAGTCCAGTGGTGGCGTGCTTTACACCACTCCAACTGACGCATGGCATTGTGCTTGGTGAAGTGAGGCTTGTTTGCAGGTGCTTGCCTACGGAAGTCCATTCCATGAAGCTTCCGAAAAGTTTTTGTACGGAGTTTAATGCCAGAGGAAATGTGGAACTCTGCACAGGATATTTTAAATCCTCTCTCAAAGCTTAAAGCATCAACAGAGTGTTGAAGACTTTTATGCACTATGTTCCTCAGCACTCAGCAACCCCGCTCTGTTACCTTACATGGTCTGCCACTTCGTGGCTGGGTTTCTGTTGTTCCTAGACACTTCTGTTTTGCAATAATACCACTTACAGTCGACCACAGAATATCTAGCAGGGAAGAAATTTCACAAACTGACTTATTGCAAAGGTGGCATCCTATGAAAGTAATATATTTGAATTCACTGAGCTCTTCACAAAGACCCATTTGTTTACAAATATTTGGAATCCTGATTGCATAGCTAGGTGCTTGATTTTATACACCTGCGGCAATGGGTCTGCATGCAACACCTGAATTCAATGATTAAGAGATGTGTCCCATTACTTTTGTCCATATAGCTTATATGTGCTCCCAGACACAGTTGTGTCCAACTTCACAGAGTATTGACTAATTGATTTAATTAAATACAGCTCATTGTGAAGGTACCTGACCAGGATTAATGAACCTTGCAGCCTTTAAAAGCCAGACCACCTTCTGGCTGGGCAGTAGGGGCTAAAGTGTAATGGATCATCCTGGAACTGCTGAATTCACCGTAATCTGTAGAGAAAATGTAACCCTATATCAGACATCCTAGATCAGCCAATGCCAGTGTACAGCAAGTGTCTTTTGTAGCGAGTGTAATCAGCAAGAAGCCAGAGAGTCTAAACTACTGCCATTTCTGCAGCAACTCACAGCAAAATGCATTATCAGTCTCAGTCATGATAGAGGAAATGGGAAAAAAGAATGAGAAGTTATTCCAGCAAGGTAAACAACTGTAGGAGACATCAAAACATCAGCAGATGTGCTGTGAGCTTACATCTATTACACATGTGCAATGTAAACGGTCTCAGAATTAATTATTTTCTTATAAATAAATTCCATCATTGATGTCTTTAAGAGGATTGATTTCTTGGCTTCTCTTACTGTATTCCCCCTTAAGTGAAAGAAAGCTCTTAGCTAAGCTCATTAGTAAGATAAAGTACACTAACACTGAAAGATTTTTGAACATGATTTAAAACTTTTTTTAACATAGGTCTACCTCATTAGGGACAGTGAGGGATATTTAGCATCCTCTCTCACAGTTTAAACAGACTCTTTGCACAATCCTTTGCCTGAGGCGACCTATACCTGGCTGGAAAATTGCAAATCAAAATGATGATCGGTTGGTGCACTTTGCAGAGAAACATTCCCAGAAGGTGGAACCTGGAACAGGAACAAGCTCCCTGACAAGTTTTACTACAAAGTTCTAGAATTTCCATTGTGGAAGAATGGGAAGAAGCACCATTCAAGGGCATAATGAGAGAGTGAAAAATGCAGGAGTATAGCAGCCCCCAGCGCCAGGAGTCAAAAAAACTGTTTGCAGGTATTTTATTTTTGAAATTCTGACCCAGGAATTTGTACAGAACACACACCGATGTGGTCACAAGCTACTCTTCAGCTACTGACATTTATAGGCTACTTACCATGGGTGTCGCCGCCATTAAATTTAAGGGGGACGTGTCCCCCTCACATTTCATAATTATTCGTATAGACCTCCCAAACTTTCAAATAAAATATCAGTTTTATCCCAGTGTGTCCCCCCTACATTCAAAATGCTTCTAATGCCCCTGCATCCTACAATAAAAATATTTTATACTCTGAGAAATATATCTTTCCAGCCACAATACAGCTGAAAGGAGCGTGGATGACAGATCAAAATAAATGAGCCTTGAGGTGCAGGGTCCAGCTTCCCGTGGGAGACCTACACAGATACTTGACCTACCTCTGACCCTAAACTGCAATCGTACAGCTTACTCTTTACCAGCTGTCAGACTTCATTTGGAGTATGTAGGTATGATCAGCACAGGAGCGACTGCCAACAGGGTTTGTGTCTGCCCCAAATAAATTGTTAAATTGCACATAATTTGCTCAGCAGATATGTTTTGATCTTATTTAACAGTGATCTGATGCAGTTAAGCAGCAACTAAAAGCACCACCCCCAACATATACAACACAGGCCTCTAGGCAATCCTATGTGCCCTATGCCAAATCTACGTCCCTAATCCCATCCAAGTTGAAAGGCACTAACCCAAATCTCTTTGACTTTCTACCTCTACACTGCACTATACATTTTTTTGTCATTTCTTTCTTTCACTAGACAAATTATTGTTCTGGGAATTATTTGTGGAGTGTGCACGCCCTGTGGTGTGTTGGCGCCCGCCCAGGGTTGATTCCTGCCTGCGCCCGTTGTTCATGGGATAGGCTCAGGGCCCCCCGCAATCCCAGTGGGGATTAAGCGGTTATGATAATGGATGGATGGATGGAGTTATTTTTGAAATGCTGATGGATAACAAAAAAAAAATCCAACCTGGGGGCTCAATAAGGTTGATAAGGGCCATTTCATTCAAAGGTCTGTTATCAGAGTCAGTGCCTGTCTGGCCCTGTCCCATTTGTTTTGTCCCCGTTTGGCCAGCAGGTGTCGCTGATCATACTGTTCCCTCTGTCTTGTACCCCTAAGTCCCTAGTACAGTGGTGGCCAGTATTATCCAGAAAGGGCCGCTGTGTATGCGGGTTTTCGATGCAGCTCCTTAATTAGAGGACTGACTGGCTGAAGAATCCTCACACCTGGGTTTGAACAGCTGACCTACATGTTATCCCAAAAACCAGTACACACACTGGCCCTTTGCAGATAAGATTGGATAAGAATTCTCCCCGCACCCTGAGCTACCATGTAGCTCAATGGGTTAAATGAGTGGCTCAGAAATTACTACCCCTCCAGTCATAGGTTCAAGGCTTGTTTCATTTATTGTGCTTTATTTTATCCTTAGCTATTGGTATTGTTTATCTTTGTCTTTCCTTTATGTCCCGGTTTATATTCTACCCTGCCCATGCCTTGTTGAATTATGTTCTGCTTGTTTTCCTAGCCTTTCCTAGTTTGCCCTTAATGTTTGTTAATATTTCCCAGTTTCTTGTGTGTATTAATTGTAACTTCCACCTGTTTCTTCTTGTCTCATGTCTGTCCTGACTAGTTGACTTGCTTATGGTCCATGCCTGCCCCTTGTTAGTCTTGTTGTCTGTATGTATTTAAGTCCCTGCCCTCATCCTGTTCTTCAGTTAGTCATTAGGTTCAAGTTTAAAAGATGTGTGTGCTTAGACATGTCTAGAGGTTTGAGCCGTGTTGATGTTACTGCATATTTGTAGCTTTGGTTGCTCCCTAGTCCTGTTCTCAGTTTTTGCTGTTTCCTAGTATGTTTATTTTAGTTTAGTTTGTTTAGTTTTAGACCCCTCAGGGTCCCTTTATTTTGTGCTTTATCCCTTTGTGTTCAGTGTTTGTTAATAAATCAATTTTTCTTAGAGCTGCTCCATGGATCGTCCCTCTTTTTATATCCCTTCACCATTTCTTTTGTATAAGAGCTCTGTAACACCTACATTTCTCATTCGTGGGATAATAAAGGTTTATTCTATTCTATTCTATTCTATTCTATATCTGTTTGATATCACATCCATAACGCTAAAGAAATTCTATGTATTTCTAACATGTATATTAATATCTTAATATCAAGGATTTTGTCTATATAAACCTAAGAGGTTACATGAAGTGATATGCAAATTGACACACTAATACTAAGGTTGCTCTGAGGTTATTTGTTTGCCAATATGAGTCTAAATGTCAGATCCATAATGTTGGAATGAATTGCCCAAGAATATATTCGTATGGCAAATGTAAGAATTACATTTACAAATTGCTGATGATGTCATAATCTGTGACAACTAACATATCTGAATGAGAAACTAACCAAAAGTTATATCATAACTTTGTATTCGAGTTGTGATAAATATTCCATGAAACTGAAACTTTCAATTCACCGACTGGGTGAATAAAATTATTCATAATGTAGCTTTTAAACAGTAATATACACAGACTTTGAGGGACAGGTGCTCAAACGAGGGGCGTGGTAAACCGGTACATTTTGCCAGCCAGGTAGGTCCTCTTGGTAAATTTTCATGATTGGGATTCCCCTAGGGAGATTCACAAGTGATTGTCATTTATCTAAAGAGGGGACTACAGGGATCAAAATGGGGCACTTTCAATCATTCAGACAAAAAGGACTGGTTCTAAGTCCAGCATGCCTGATTTTGATCCAATTCTTCATCTTAACACCAGTGTGTGCCTCCAGTCCCTGGTAACCAAAGCCAAACCTTGATTTTCAAATTGTCAAATTTTCAAATCAGCACCCTGCCCTTGGTCAATAAATCCCATCATGCAGTCACCAACCCCCAGCCTTCAACCCTGAGTGCCCAGCTACTTCAGCTCCCAAATGGCCACAGCTGACAATCAAGCTCTGTCTACGTTGCTTCTCATTTCCACAAGCATCCATGTTACTCTCTCGCTTTGGCCTCTGCGCATGACATTGATCCATCTATGCTTTGCTGCGATGCATGATATTGCTTTTCCGTTGAAAGTTACACAGTTTTCAGTTCACTTGGCAAAACAATAAGAAGAGATTTTTTTTTAAAAAAAGGTCACCCAGAAGCTCACAGGAACAAAGCTATGGTCAAGCTAAGCCCAGGGGATCCCCATTATGGTAATGTGCTCATGCAGCACTAATAACCATGACCAAGTTAACCATGAGGTGGCCCCTTTCTCATTGGGTGAAAGTTTCTCTAACGGTAGTATAAAGGTAAAGAAAGCAAGCACACTAAAAAATGGTGCAAGGTGATTGTTAGTAACACGTAAAATAATGGTGTTTCTCAACATATAACTTTACGTTTGTTAAACAGTCCCATATTAGTTAATAACTTAACTTTATAAGTTGGTCAAAATTAAAAATAAAGAATACTCTGTCAACTAAGTAATATATATGTATTTGGAATAAATACACCGTTAACATCTGAAAAATGCTAAGTTACTGCAACTTCTGGAAGTTTCATCTGCTCAGAAGCTTTGTGCGTTTTTCTGCTGCACACTGCACCATACTTTTGATACAGTACTTAAGGTACTTTACCTTTTCCGTTAATTTATAATTTCCGTACAGAATTTAAAGTAAGAAAAATCCTGATCTTAATCTGACTAGCGATGTAAGAATTGTTTTAGTATCGCAAGTCGTCCAACCCGATGACACTGTACGTAGCACCAGCGAAATGCGCTGAGCGTGCTGGGACATTGAATATAGCCTTCTCTTTGACAATGTTAATATTTGTTGCATTTCCCAAATGTCGTGTGTGTATGCTCTTATCTTACTGTACGTGAACCCTATCCGATCCTCGCATGTCTTTGGCGTTGTATAAATTACCCACCGTGCATCTACTTCACCGTCCATCGTCAGACCTCCCCATGCTTGTAGTTGGTTTGGGGTTTATGTAGTCTGAATGTTAGTGCTTTTACGACTTCAATAGAAAGACCTTTCCTGATAGCCAGCTGGGTTTACTAGATATTTGGCTGCCGTGTCTATTTTTATGAGGATAAAAGGCGATACTTTTCGGTATTCTGTCAGAAATACGTTACCTAATGTGGTGAAGGGTCGTATGAGGGAAATAAAATAAAGATGGAAAAACAGCAACCTTGAATGAAGATGTTATATCCATTCAGAAGTTGTAGTTTTAACTTAATTAGATTTGTTGAAGTAATGGCAAATCGTTTTAGCTTTACCTTAATATTTCAGTTAGTCTAACTTTAAAATACTCATTTAGTTTAGTCAACAACTGAAATGGAAAAAATCTTTTTAAAAAGCATGCAAATTGATATTTTTTTATGCTGAGCCAACGATTTTTTAAAAGTGTACAACCAGGAAAACCAGCTAAGTAACCGGCTCCCTTTTAGTTTAAGAAAATATCTACCTCTCGGGGTAATGTATTTTAGGTTTCATGGGTAAATACACCTGTATGTTGTCATCATAGGTTCGGGTTTCAAAGCGCTTCAAATATCTAGCAGCGCAACATTTGTATTTACGTTAATCGCCAGAGAACTTGGATGTGTGTTCACCAAACGTGACACAATGTATTGTTGAAAAAGAACCCAGATTTAGCCACAAGCAGCCTTAGATGCCGGCAATTTTCGCTATGCATAGCCAGATGCGGCACAAACAGCCTGTTCGCGACAGGAAACTGGGATACTTTCCTTTTCATACTAACACGTACGTCAAGTTTTACTTCTTCTTTGTTGAATCTTAGCAATATCCACCTGCCTATAGTATCCATCACATGCGAGTCGTTTGATTTACTTTGCATAATCATTATCCGTTTGCCGTGCTCCACGGTCACTTACATTCAAATTACACTCCGTGCCTAGTCGCCTCTATGTATTAGTAAGTATGGCGATACACGGGAAAACTTGGAAGGAGTTCTTCAAACAAGAATCCAAGTGTGCGGTTTCTTACTGTGCCTTTGTTCTCTTGGATTCTTGCTAAGGATCGCTCTGGAACCATGCTGTAATGTTAAACTACATTGTCAAGAAAGGGGACTTGAAATCCTGATACTAGGAGCAACTGCACCTGCAGAAGCTACAGTTCATGTTCGGAAACACCACAAAGTAGCTTTTAAAACACATTAAAATACATTGGATAATAGGTTACAAGGTTTGCGCAACCCAGTGGTTATTAATAATGTGCTAATATTTGATTTTAATTACTTTGAGGTCACAGGACACGGATACACCACTGGTTATGAAATATAGGTTTATGCGTCTAACACATAAGCTCTCACGGCTAAAAAAAAAATATAGTTCTATGTAAGTTCAAGAAAGCTTTAAATTGATGCGGTTAGGCGTTTCATCATTCACACGCTCAGCTTAAAATTTAGTTAGTTATTATGAAGGCTTCTGCAATTATTTCACCTAAGTGTGTATTTACTCGTTTAGGCCTAATGCTTAAACTTCTTAAAATAAAACCTGAAATGCTTCAGATATTCGTCTATAAGGTGCATGTCAATGTCGTTTGTCGCTTCCAAATAAATACATTTTTCCACTCATTTTTACCACACCCACCGACTCACATTCATACACTGCAGCATCAACAACTGAGCGCGCTTTCAGTCTTTAGATGCTGACTCCGCGTCCTTAGCAGACACATGCGTTTCCTACCGCCGCAGTTCAGCCCCGTCCATCTCCTTTGCACTTGCTATAAGTACGGCCCTACGACGGCTGAGCCATTAAGCATGACACCATTCGAGTGATAAATACAGTGTTAGTTATTTTTATCAGAGATAGCACTGATACAGCTTTTAAAACATTTTCTTGAAAAGATACATGCATTTGCAGCTAAAACTTTACAGCACTTACCCCGTGCGTGGACGCAGCTGTCAAAAACACAGCAAAGAGACAAATCCTGAAAGAACGAAATAAAGTCTTCTTTAATATATGCCTGATTTATCGATTTAGGAATGGTATATGTTTATGTGTATTAATATGAGTATATGATTCATAAAGTGTCCAATCCGCGTGTGAGGTATTGCCTTAATTCATTTAGTAAAGGGAAGTAAAATCAAAACATTTGTTTACAAACAAACATACCAGATCCTCATGCTTGCCGGATGTTGGGAATCACACAGATAAAGCAGCTGGGTACCGCTTCAGAAGGACCTAAACGCAGTAAACTTGAAGATACTCATTGAAGAACCAACTAAGAGGTTCACATGCGCTTCGGAAAAGACTCCGAACCGCTGAAAAGAAAAAGGCAAGCAAACATGAGACTTGATTATTTAGTATTTGCGTTAACGGATCACATGTTCTTTCCCATGCAGCTGTTAAAGTCAGGAAGGTAATTCACATTCATCTGTCTAAATGGCGAAAAGTTACCTCAGAATACTTCAGCAGGAACACTCTCCCCTGGCCAACTTTGATTCCAGCGACCGTAACAATCGTTGTCGCATTAGTGGACAAGAAGGGGAGGGACCTTGAGGTGTCACTCACACCAAATCCATTTGACACTTTTATCTCTTTTCATGTGTATATTATGGGTTAGGTTGTAGCACACAGACGCACGATATTATATTGCATTTTTGTTACTTTAAATACGTATATTACAGTAAATCGTGCGGAGGGCACCTGTAATGCTCCTTCGGGCACTTCAGGCAGTAGATAGCAGCTAAGTTTACCTACAACCAGTTTCAACTGTGAACAGCATTCGGTTCATTTCTTAAATTTAGCAAGCAGCTCACGTGTTCTCCAGAAGCATTTTTAATTCATTTGACCGTCACAACGTGTTTGATTTTGCAAAAATGTCGGGATGCTTCATTGAAAACAATATCCACTTCCCAGTGCCTGGCCCAGAACAAAATCACCAAGGGAATATCAGAAATTACTGAGTAGGTATGATCCCTGTAACCATGTCGTAGTCCTGAACTGACTGATTTCCTTCTGAGGGGGCACATTATTAATTTATAATAAATTATCTTTGCCGACCCCATCTTGTTCTTCATGACACACATATTGTGAGAGCAAGCTTGGCAGCCACAAGGCTGGGGGTTAAGGGTCACGCTCCCGTGTCCACAAACATAGCCATTCTGCCAAGATCCGGGCTCAAACCAGCAACCTTCTGACCACAGGGACAGAGGCTTAGCCCACTGAACCACACACTGTGCTATGCATTTTATAGGAACCCTTGTAAACCCGGGTCTGTCCACTCTACGAAACCATATTTTGTGCCAAATAACAACAGCAATAAGATAATGAGTGAACTGCGTATTGTAAATTCTTGTGCCATTCCATTTTGTATAATGTTTTCCTTAATTTAATATAAACATTAAATGAGATGCCTCGCGACCCCTGCACTAGGGAACAGATTAGTAGTTGGACGCATGGATGGATCAAATGACATATCCGATATCATCTACTGTGGGACCATTAAATCCTTTCTTCATTCAGAAACTGAAAACAACTGACAAAGTATAAATATTTTAAGAATCCCAGAACAACATAAAGATTCAGATAGTACGCAATGCACAAAGTTGTATAAAATGTGTATACAATGTTTCGTGTTTCTTCTTTCTAGTTCATAAAAATACATTCCGAAAGTGCATGGAAGCACATGGCAAAAAATACACATGAATTATATCTGGCGGATTCAAATTTTAGGGCAACCAGTAAAATCAATAAACTAGAATAAAATCATTCCTAATTAAGAAATTGAAAATTGTCTTTTATAATTCACGTGTCAGTTATAAATATCTGTAGAATTTAATCAATAAAGAAGTCTAAGAGAAAGTGTCATCAGGTACTATAACACCTTGCCGCGCATTGGTCTGTAGCATAAAAGTAGATCCGGTTAGCAGGTTAAGGGAAGACAGAAAAAGTTGGTTAAGGTTGCAGTAGCGAACGGTCCCAGTATTGAATGGTTCGGAGTCTTTTTAAAGAATCAATATGTTACTTTTTAACAGCCTGTTTTATATTTAAGACAAGAGGGGAATATGACAGATCGCATATGCGTTTTAGTAGTATGAGTCGATGTTAAGTAAGCCGATTATTTAGAGAAATGAAGAATAAAAAGAGTCTGGATAATCTCGCCGCGAGTCTGGTATTCATAATCCTATGCCTCGAAGTTCGGAATTTAGAGTCAGCGGTGAGTACTGATACACTTATCTGTCGGTGCATTTATATGAATTAAAGTAATATGCAAAGATACCCGATGCACTTTGCAGATCTTGATCATACCCGCAAGCGTCTCATTGGCTAAAGTTTATAAATAGTGTGCTTGCTTTATAACGTACAAGTGTTGTTGTTCCTTGGTCCTGTTAATAAATATCCATTTAACAATGATTTT
This sequence comes from Mormyrus proboscirostris, assembly GCA_026779585.1. Taxonomy (NCBI): domain Eukaryota; kingdom Metazoa; phylum Chordata; class Actinopteri; order Osteoglossiformes; family Mormyridae; genus Mormyrus; species Mormyrus proboscirostris. Next base: position 12,625,339 of record JAODKF010000002.1, on the reverse strand, counting down.
AAGGAAAACCGAAATTCCTTAACATCATGCATTGATGTGATTTAGGTGCCAAAAAATGGATTGTCTTCATTTATTCTTTATCGCTTTGGTAATTGCGGCAGCGGCTGCAGACATTATAGGTGAAGATAACTAGGCTTCGCTCTGAGCGCACATCACATTTTTCAAAGGTCGGTCATGCCCGGAGACTTGTAGGAACACGCCGACTGTTCTTTTCAGCTTTTTTCTATCCGCGAACGGCACTTGGTGAGATTCAGTGAAATTTTCTTTGGGGATGCCAATAATATTTTCAGTATTTCGGAGAGATTTATCAGACAGCTGTAGGACAGTCACCGAAATTTCCACAAGACGTAGGCTGCATTTCAGCTGTATTGCGATATAGTAAAGGAGTTAGCAGCTTTGCTTTGGGGGCAGCTCTGCGAGGACGTCGAAGATGGTTTCTTATTGTGATGCTACACTGTTGAGCCGAGATGAAGGGCAACAGATTGTTTGTAACACATATGACATGGTGAATATATAGCCATAGAGAGATCATAACAGAAATTAATGCCCTCTCAAGCAGAATTGGACCATTATAATATATACTGTATAATAAACAGTTTTCAAATATGATCAAATTACCATTATTTTGCTGACTTATTATTTAATCAGATTAATTCATTCAAACTTTCAATGATTTGTTATACATTGTGATTAAATTGTATGTGTCCCTACATGAATGTTTGTATACAACAGTTGATAACAATAATATCTTTCCTATTTTTTATCTCATGAGTATCTAATACTCCAGAAATACACCTCGCATTTTGTTGTACTACCCATTAACCTGGGAATCTGTGATTTTATATCTCACACAGTATAGATTGTCCATATTTGCATTGCCAAAGAAATCTCATGAGGTGCTTTCTCAATATTTTATAATGACCAAACACACAGAGAAAAAAGAAAAATTCAAAGGCATTGACATAGGACATAAAACATTTTTTTTTTTTTAAATAAAAGACGAATGAATTTAGAGCCATGAGCACAAAGGAACTCAGAGCCTTGGGCCAACCAGGGGTACACCTGCTTCCAGGAACAGTGGGTAAAAATTCAAATCAACGTGGAGACCCAGCTATCTGTTAAGACCTCAGACAGGGGCTTAAGGGCCAAATACGTTAATGTCGCCTTCAATAAATTTGCACCATAAATATAAACGAAACGAAAATATGAAACTTTTCAGGAGCGACCAAGAGACAAGGAGGATGCCAAGATAAATTGCATGAGATGTGCCAACAATAGCCACATAATGGCTTTATGTTATATGCGCATTAATTAGCCTGATGTACCCTTTAATTGCAGCAACAAAATAAATCCTTGTTTTGTCTTTCCAGCAGTATTTTCTTTTTCCTGTCTCCATGCGAAATTCTCCAACAAAATCTGTGTCTTCATGGTACTCTTGCCTACTGAGTGCATGGAACATGTATCTTGAAGCAATTTCCATCCATGGATTAAATATGAATTACTTTGAGCAGAGGGTATAGATGTATCACAGAGGATATCTCTGTGAAATATATCTTAGTGATAGGATATGGATAGAATGTAATTTGCAGTAAGGACTTGTCTTGTTATCCAGCATGGCGAATGAGTATCATAAGATATTTCCCTGGCATTTGCTTGAGGTCTGTGTGAAAGCAACTATTCCAGCTATCTAAGTACATTTTTAACGTTTGCTGCTGAACTGTCCAATTTACTCTCGATTTGTTACTCTTTATCTAGTTGTTTTAATGCTTCGACTAAAGCAATCCCAGTTAGGGGGGCTGGCTTTTTCCCTGGTGATGTTTGCCTCGAGACACTGCATGGCAGTTTCTCATGTAACGCCCTTTGCTACCACATGTTTGAGGGCCCCCCGGGTGACTTTGTGAATGATCCCATCGAGGCACGAATAGGTTCAGGCATTCACAGACCCTTCATTTTCCCAGCACAGCTCCAACTACCTTCAGCCATTTCAAGTTGATCACTCAGCAGATGTGTTTTTATATCAAATTCGTTGAACCTGGTTGAACAGTGAGTCCTTGTAGCACCGCTAGCCTTCACAGATAAATAATTCAAAATTACGATCTTCTGAGGGTTCTTTTCTCTGAAGTTGTAACATCAACATGAATCCCCATCATTGCAAAAAGTTGCTATATCAGTGAGCCTCTGTCACTACCGAGTTGTTCAGTGCTTACGGGTCGTTTATTACTGCACTAGTTCTCCAGCAACTCAGCCCCTATTAATATAATGAAGCAATTTTTAAACTGTCTAAAAGGAGCCACCATTCATTCCCAACACAGCGTCATTCTGGGATTATACCAGTAGTATTTTTAAGCATGATGGTGTTCCTGAGTACTAGCAAAGACAAGAGTGGGAAACAAAGCTGGAATTACACCCAATTTCGAATAGGTGACAAGAAAGACATTCCAGCTTTGTGTGACACTGGTGCCAAATATCAAAGAACAGTGACAAAGAATTGAATTTATGAAGAGGTACTTTCAGGCCACTGCTTTAATGCTGCAAAGTCTAGAGTGAAGAACAGTATTACTCCTGGCTGGTTATTTTTAAGGGGCTTTACATTAAAATTAGGAATTTCTTAGTATTCATTCAGGAAGTATTTCTTAAATACCTGTTTCAGAGATGGAGCAGGATGGGATTGGTGATTTCCTTATCATAGTGACTTTTATGAACTATCCAGTGGTGTGTGTCTCATTGGGTTAGAACACTGTGCCTGTGATTGGAAGGTTGTCAGTTCCAATCCCAGATTCAGCAAGTGATTTCATCATTGGGCCCTTATCCCCCACTTGCTCTGGTGAGTGCCTAATCTTGTTTTCTCAAAAAAAAAATGCATGTCGCTTTGTATAAAACATCTGCTAAGTAAATGTATTGTAATACAACTAGCTTCTTCAGCCAGGAGATGTCTCCTCTTGCCCTTGATTGCTGTTTCTACAGTTTAACACTCCTCAAAACTCCTGCTTGCACAACTTACCACTATTCACTTTGTGAATGAAGCCAACACTGTCTTTGGACTGATGGCAAATGCTTGTGACCCTGTCCTGTCATTCAGAATCATATCCTTGATCATGGTGGAATAATTCTCTACACTTGTAGTGAATTCGTATTAAAGACAGAGCCATGCACTTCACAATCACCGCTACCTTATTTAATTTTTCACATTTCTCTACCAGATCGGTAACATAAATCTCCTTTATTATAAAATTAGTACCATCTATTTGCCGATAAAAATCTTGAGTTTTCCAGCTGAGGGAATTTGGCAGAGTAATGCATGGCCTAGGGGCTTCATTTGACCAGCTGGTGCACCTCGTTGAGGCCATTGCTCTCCGAGTGCTGCAGGGCTTTCATGCAAAGCATGAAGATTTAACAGGGTGACCCAAGTTACATCCAGTCTCCTTCCGACAAAGATACACTGCTCACAAAATCCAGGCTGTCACTGTGATCATCTGATTCTGTAGCCATAACACTCATTGACATAAGAGATATCCAGCCCTGCTTAGCAGACGACACTGTCTCGCCTGAGGCAAGAGAAGGTCGGGTCCTTGAGAACACGCAAATTCCAACCTTATCTCACCTGCTGGAAGACCCGCAAAACCTTTCATAAGCACCCAGGCAGCCGAGATCTTTGAAAACAACTGCAAAGCATTGCGACTTTCCTCTATTAAAATATACATTTTTTGTTAGTTGCATTTTCTTTAAAATGAGTTGCAGCTGAGACATTTTTCCTCTTTTAAAAATGAAACTGGTCTTTGAGCATGTTTGCCAGACTGTAGTCACACTGGCATGGAGCGGGGCACCTGCATGTATCCTAAGACGTCAGCCAAGAAGTCCACAGGACGGGATGTCCTATCAGCATCCTGTTTTTTCAACCCTCACAGCAGGTGAAACCATGCAGGTCCCGCGTCTGCATTGTGCCTCTGTATAAAACCGATCGGAACGAGGCATCGTACATCAGAAGTGTTTTTTTTCCTCTACCCTGCCCTGCTTAAATGTAAACTTTGTTGGCGTTTGGAAAAGCACCTCGCCGGATGGTGGGGCGTATACGTGCAGGCGTGGTTGCTGCCTCTCCTCTGAGTTGCACCAAAATCAGAATAAAGGGTAAATGCAAAACAGCAGACTTTGTGGGCACACAGAAGACCAACGGGCCAGTTAGCATGTTTTAGTGTCTATCTGGCCAAGCTAACGAGTGTCTCCACACAGAGCTGACGCTTCAGTGCAACTTAAGGGGTATAAACAAGAGGAAGGTATCCTTTCAGAGAGCCTCTCTATTTGGTTTACTGATTGTCCCATCTGGGCTTCCACTCCGCTTTCTCTTCTGGATAAAAGGAAACTTCAAATCTTTGCAAGTACAGCCAATCCAGTCCTACTTTTGTTTGTCTGTAAGTTCCCCAAATCATCTACACAATTAACTTTGTGCAGTGAATAGCTTTAAAGTCAACACAGCGTCCGTAAATTTCACTGTAAAGAGAATGACGTAGAAAAATGTTCCCTCAGGCAAATGGGTTGGGATGTCTGTATGTGAGCTATGATTACATTCATTCACCAGACACTTAACCTTAAAAGTCTCAGCATGGCTTTTACTCTTATTCCCTCGCATATCCCTGGTCTGCCAATGCAGATTGGTTTTGTTCTGTCTGAGCCCAGCTGGTGACTATGGGTGAACAAAGCAAGTTACTCGTAGTGGGGGGGGAAGAACCAAGCCATGTGTCTCAGCTGAGTTCGTCCGTATCAAATCATCGCATTCTGCTGGAATGTGTCTACTAGTGCCATGGGGGATGGGAGGAGGGGTAGGAGTGGCG
>JAODKF010000002.1:12574209-12620413 GCA_026779585.1 Mormyrus proboscirostris | reverse complement strand
GGTTCCTTTAAATCAGAGCTAGATAAGATTTTAACAACTCTGAGCTATTAGTTAAGTTCTCCCCAAGCGAGCTAGATGGGCCGAATGGCCTTCTCTCATTTGTATAGTTCTTATGTAGGCCTAATTATTTATGACATATACAAGTAAATCACAGATCCATAGATTTGTCATGTACAGAATATCTAAACTGTGTGTTAAGCATTTTTTCCTTATCTTTCTCAGGGTCATCAAGGTCCTCCAGGGGACAAGGCAAGTGTTTCTTTGTTATCTATAGCAACATCCTGCATGTAATAATACTGAAGTTCAAAATATCTTCCAGTTTTCAACTAGATAGTAACACAAAATAGCATTATTAGTGCAAAAATAGCATATAATTTCAATGTTAATGTTACAACTAGACAGCTTCTTCTGCAACATCTTAAATAAGGACTAAATACGTTTTTGCTTAGGCAACAGTACATCCTGTAACAAGAAGCTGTAAAATTCTGTTATTGTTACGTTGTATTCAGAAGCTATAGTGTATTGTAATATGAAAATGAATTCATCTATAATATATAAGTAATACGTTACCAAACTACCAACAGGAATCAGATTCAAATCATAATTGCATAAATACATATCAAGCAAGGCTAAATTAGTTTTGTGTAAACAGCATTACTTCAATATTAAACATTATGTGGAAAGCCACATTTTTTTCCATTTTTTGGTACATGAATTTTATACAAATTTAAGCATAAAAATAACTACTGGACAGGTCAGCCGCGCGCAGGCACACAGCTGCCTCCATTAGAACTCAATGCTAATCGACACTCAAGCTGTAGCTGCCTAACTAAATGCTAATAAAAACAATGCCTAAATAAAAACAAACAAAAACCTACATTACCTGGGGCACCGGCTTCCTAAAATACTTGTCTTAACCATTGTAGTTCTCGCTGACCAATACCTCCTAACAACGAAACGGATAATTTAATATCAGAGTAAAATGACTGAAATAAGTGCTTATCCCAAATTGTCAACGTAAATAAAACATCTACTTGTATTTCACGAATAGCTATCCCTTGATATACAAGTCTTTCACTTATGAGTTTTCAGGTATCTACCAAGTTACGAGCAAAAGCGAGGCGGAGTTCCAGGGAAATCTTCAAATGTCGCCACCCAGTGGCTGGTCCGTAGTTACCGTCTAAGCACTTCTGATTTGTGCTCGGTGATTTTGCGATATCATCTTAGCTGCCCTGGAACTTAAATTTCTCATAGATATGAAATTATTTATGGCACTAAGAAAGAACAAGTAACATCACAAATAAATGTGTTGGACTAGGTAAACACTGTGATCTGTCTTTAAACAAAAACATCCAAAATGTAATATTTCAACAAAACACTATTAAAGTACTGAAAAACCAAAAGAAATATTCATTTTAGCACTTTTCGTATGCTGAAATATGTGCAACATCAGTAAGTACATGAATGTCTTTTGAGTTGATCTGCAGTTCATTCTTTGCAGAAATGATTCTGTGAATTGCAGTTTGGGGTCACATTGCAGTGAAGATATTTTGAATGGTAGACTAGTATTCTAGTAAACAGTGATTTTATACTTTATTCTTAACTACTTTTCTGCCAGCTCTACATGTTTGATTACGACCCTGACTCTTCCCACAGGGAGACCCTGGTGACATCATCACAGTCAATCGTTTAGGACCGAAGGGAGATCAAGGACCACCTGGCGCCCCGGGTCTACCTGTAAGTCTTTAAGCAACTATGTGTTGAATGTATAATCATCTCTCTCTATTACACTAGTGCAACAGACAACATTTCTGAAGTAGGTAATGTAATGTCATTACAGTAATGCTAATGTAATGCAGGCTAAAGCTGACAGTCGACATATTATTTTGTTTTTTAGGGAAGCTCAGGACATCCAGGATTACCTGGTCCACTTGGACCACCTGGCCCCAGAGGCTCAGAGGTACGTCTGCTAAACCAAATGGTTCTTTTGTGGTTTTCTTATAATCTTCCTGTATTGTATAGTTCAAAGGTCTATCAGAAGTGCTCAGTAGTACTACATTTACATTTACACTCGACATGTTTAGCAGACACTTTTGTTCAAAGCAACGTATAACTGAGGCAAATAGCATATTGCAAACATGCATGCTGTCAAGGAGCAAACCAGGCACCACTGCAGCTAGGTTGAGCTTCAAATGAATACCCAGTATGTTATATGCGGCACTGGATTGATATAATTTTTTTTTTCATAACAAAGATGTTGTTAAATCGTCTTGCATAAATATTTGAGGCAAAAAAAGAACAAATAGTAGTATATTCTATTTACATTCTCGAGTTATCACTTTTCTGGATATATAAAATGAGGAGTACTGAGGGATATTACTGTTCAGGTCAATGTCTTAAACATCATGATTCTCTCAGGGGTTCCCTGGACCTCCTGGACCCCCAGGACCCAAGGTAAGGTTCTGCTACATTTCTTAGCTTTTCAAGCTGAATTGCCAAACAGCAATTTAATGTTATCTGTCTGATTTATTTTTGTTTACCCACCTTGTGTTGACTCATTCATCCATCCTGGTTACCTTCTTAGCCAGAAGTCTGCCAGTATATTTGTTCGTCCAGTATTTTAAAGCCTTTCTTTCTCATGCTCAGGGTAATATGGGCTTGAACTTCCAAGGGCCTAAGGGAGAGAAGGTAAGAATTGTGTGCAGTTAGTCATCAAAGTCCTGACATGTCACCGATATGGATACTTACCACCGGTGTGCCTGTGTATACGTAAGGGGGACATGGGTCTACGCGGGCCACCAGGTCCACCGGGTCAGATCGGTGAGGTGACGAAACCAGCAGACTCAGAGGTGCAGAAAGGAGAGAAGGTAAGGCAGATTTCCAAGCCAATGAAAGCACAAAGTACCCAAACTCATTGTGTAGGTAACATTGATTGATGTTTAGATTGCAATGCCTCTTTAGGAGGATGAAGAAGCCTAGATGGAAATAGCTCCAAGAGTGCCTGTGTTCCTTTGCCTATTTTGTTGACTTTCACTTCATTCTGAACTTGCTTTAGGGAGACCAGGGACCACCAGGGCCACCTGGAGATGCTGGATTCCCAGGACTACCAGTACGTAGAACCTCTCTTACCTGAACCTTTTCCAGTTTATTTTCATATACCAACATTTGTATGGGTGCATTTCACTAAAGGTTTTACCACACAAAACTAGCATTGTGCCCCAGTTCTTAAATATGAATGAGAAGTTGAAAATGACAGGTTCTGTTACCGTGTTGTCGTTAAGAAAACTTCCTGTAAATCAAGTTTGAGATACAAGATCCATTGTGTCACTGATATCTTTGTTTCGTGTCTTCAGGGTCCAGCAAGCGGACAGAAGGGTGAGAAGGGGGAACCTGGAGATTTAGGCAAGAGGGTGAGTAAGCACAGGTCATCACATAAGCTGGTGGGCTTCAAAGGTACCTGCAGCTCTTGATTCTTCATGGCAAAACTGCTTTAAAGACAAGGATTGGACCTAGAGCCCTTCAAATACAGAGCACACCACAGCACTACATGAAATCTACAGAGAAGGGTTAATGCTACAAAGGATCTGGATCGCGTGTCCTTGAGAGAACTCTCTGAAATCAGGAACTTTGTGTTCACTTAGAAGACACATTCTACCATGGAGATCTTTTGCCATGCTTCTGTAAGATGGATGGATGGATGATTTGAATTTCACAGTAAAGGAAAAAAAAATTTGCATGCATATTGTATTCCTGTATTTGCTAAATATTCTGCAAAGGGAAGGAAGACAACTTTCATACAGTTTATTATGTACAATTTATTATGTACTTGTACTGGCATGACAGACTATGACTGGGAACCCACCTATACAGTTTAAGCTCAGCAGCACCACATTCTGGCAGACTTTTTGTACTGTTAGTATAGCTTTTTTTGCTTTTCCTGCTCACAACACAATCTAGAAACAAACTGCGCAGTCCAGTAAGGTAACCGAGTTAGCAATCATTGAATATATGTGGACTTTATCTACATTTAGATTTACATTTACTTTGTGTTCACTTAGAAGGCACTCACCATTCACCATGCAAGTTAGGAGTTTAACCATACAGTCAACTCAATTCGGTTTGATAGACTATTCAGGGATCATGGTTCGATACACTTACAATATATTCAACAAAATAACACTGAGAACAAAAATCTCACTTTAATACACATGCTCAATTTAAAGTGTTAAAGCAGGTATGTCCTTAATACGCAAATAATGTGTATGACTGAAGACAAAGATCTCACAGTTTTGATTTATTCCTTCTTTTTCCCTCATTTACAAAAAAAATCACTTATTTTTTTCTTGCAAAATACAAAAATAAAATCTCAAAGCAAAACTGTTATAACTGTGTACTGTTATATTTTTTAACTGTGAAAAATGTGCCATGGTCCATTGTTACACCCCTATGCAAGTGGTTAGACCAAGCACCAGTTTTACATTAATACTATAATTTGTTAGCAGTTGGTGGATGCGTCATTGGAGAAAGTGAGACATTAGCTTGTGGACAGTGCTGATGTAAAGTTGAGTGGCTGACTGAAAGTCTCTTTCTCATAGGTGTAATTTGTTCTTGTTCCCTCCTCACAGGGCAAACCAGGTAAAGATGGAGAACCAGGACCGCCTGGCTTCCCGGTGAGAACATTTAGTTCAGGAGTCAGTCTGTCCCATGAGATTTATGATTACATATGTTAAGATCTATTCAGTTCAATGGGTCATGTCCCTTTTCGGTTTAGAGAGGCTGTTAAATTGCCTGCCTACAATTTTCTTGTGATCATAATAACAGCGTCATCTTTTCATATTGATGTTAAACAAACTCCTTGCTCCATCTTATTCTTCTTATAATTTTTTGACATCTCAATCAATCTTACCCTTCTGATCCTTTCTGACCATTACAGGGTATGAAAGGTGATCTAGGTGATCCAGGTCCTCCAGGACAACATGGTCCAAGGGCAAGTTTTGGATTTGTTTTCCTTGGTTCTTGCATAGGAACTTTTGGTAACGCTTTACTTCAAGATGCCATCTACATACATACCTTCATAATGCATAATAATGGTCAGTATAAGTATTACTAAAGCATTACATCATCTTCTATTGACAGTTATAAGGCATTATAGAGTTGATTATAATTCTTCATAAGCTCCAATGAAGCTGTCATGTATAATGCTCTATAGATTCCTTAATAATGTATTATAATGATTGGTAAAAAGATTAATGCTTTGAACTGCATTATGAGGTTTCTACAGTGCATTTTAGATGAGAGCTTCATAAAGCATTCATAATGCATAATAAACATGGCTATGATGTGTTATGCCCTTTATAAATATTTATATAGCAGTGTTTATAATGTTTTATGAATGCCTCATAATGTATTATGAATGTGTTCGTAGATCCTTACAGACATGGTATTTATAGAGTGCTACAGAAATTTACTCCAGAAATCCAGAATTTTCTCTTTGTATCTGTGTATTATAGGTAATTGTAATGACTGGTTTTTTAAATACATTTCTTAGGGTGAAAAAGGTGAACGTGGAACCCCAGGACTTCCCGGAATAGTATGTTTTCAGAATTTTTATATACATAATCCAACTAAATGAATTCTGAAGTAAGCAGCCTGGCTTTCTGAAAATCCATGAGATTTTCAGAATTTGGCATGATTTTTGAATTAGTGACCGGCACAGGAGTGCTGGAGAAACGGTGACTTGTTACTTACACATATAATCCACTAGGTCGGTGGTTCCCAACCTTTTTGCACCATGACTCAGTTGCAACCCTATATCAAGTATAGGTTTAAATTAACATTATGAGCAAGCACTCAGGGGACTCTGCAATTTATGCCAATCAATGCCTATCACACAAATCTGATTGGATGTGCCAGTGAATTTTAAATTAAGCATCTGTGATTAGGCTTCTTGGATTGGCTGAGTGTTCACTAGTTTTGCGCTAAGCATTTGCAAACCCTAGACCCATTTATATAAGTTCATTCTAGGATTGTGACTGGGAAATCTGACCGTGGATCAGCATAGGAGCTTGCTGGTTTTAAAATGCTTACATTTCTGACTTAACTTCTAACGCTTTCAGAACTTGGCATGAGACAAATTTGGGTTGCAACCCATGGATTGAGAATCACTGCACTAGATACATGTATGCAATTTACCTTTTGAATTGAGCAAGTTCAATAATGATTTGCTTTAATTTGCATTCAATAAAACATATATTTGATATGGGACAGGTGTATAGATTTTGGATAATAGCTACACTATTAATAATTTAATGGGCTGTTATAGGTGATTAATGGAAAAGGCGTTTCGGGACTCGGGCCGAAAGGTAATCCGGGTGTCCCAGGATTTCCAGGACAGAAAGGAGACCAGGGCCGTCAAGGTATATGAAATTTAAAAGTTCAGTTACACCCCATGCTGTCAGAAAGGAGTGTATTCACAGGGATCTGAATGATTTTGGTCAATAATGTAATAACATAATTGTTTGCTGGTACTACTCTGCAGGTCCAATTGGACCTACTGGGCCACCAGGGCAGCCAGGTGGGTGACATAAAATCTTATGGTTTTCGAGAGTCTTAAATCATGCTCAGACTCCAATTAGTATCATCTTTTGTGTGGGCGAGCTGTGAGTTTCTAATCACATTAACACTATGTATTTGTCAAACCTTTGGCATCTCTGCTATGTCCAGGTATCGGGTATCCAGGGCTACCTGGCCAGCCTGGTTTTCCTGGACCGCGGGGAGAGAAAGGTGACGAAGGTGATCCAGGCATCTCACTGCCAGGTTTCCCTGGCAGGCCTGGACAACCAGGTCCCCAAGGTCCACAGGGACCACCAGGGCGCCCAGGAGAGACATTCAATGGTGGACAATGCATTGAAGGACCTGCAGGGCTGCCTGGGAATCAGGGTCCACCAGGCTTCCCGGGAGAAATTGGCCAGAAAGGTTAGCACAGTGCCTTCAATGCATACTTACTGTAAACACATCCTGTTTTTAGTGAGTTCTTGATACAAGTTGTGCACTCTTTCAGGTGAAAAAGGGGAGACATGTTACAACTGCATTTCTGAAGGAATCCCAGTGACAGGCCCCCCAGGGCCACCTGGTCCTCCAGGATTCCCAGGCAAGACTATTTGACAGATAATGCTTCTTGAATCATTTATATTCATAAAGTCATTCCCTGCTTTATGTAAGCTCAATGCAAGATATCTGTTCCTTGTCCTTCAGGTCCACCAGGCTCAATTGGTCCCAAAGGTGAACCAGGGTTTCCAGGACTACCTGGACGGACAGGACCACTAGTAAGAACCCAACAGATGTTGTGGTTTTCTTAATCACCGTGTTTCTTGCATTCCACTGATGTTCCAGTGTAGACAATACTTGTCAGGTGTCAGGTGTCAGGTGAACTTCTCATTTTGCCATTTTCCAATACACAAGAACCGAAGATCCTTCATGGTAAACCTTGTCTCTGTACCAAAGGGTTCACAAGGCCCGATGGGTGATTTGGGGATCCCAGGGCAGAAAGGGGAACCAGGAGAAGTCAACTTTCTTGATGGGATGAAGGGGAACAAAGGTGACCCTGGCTTCCCTGGTCCACCTGGGTTACCCGGCAGTGATGGTAAACCTGGCCGTGATGGGGTCCCTGGCCCACCTGGACCAAAGGGACAGCCTGTGAGTAGCAGAATGTTTCTGCTCAATGTCTGAAAATAAAGAGCAGTGTTTATCAATTAATTAGGCAGCTGACAAAGTGGAGTTTCCCTGCAGGGGTCTGCACACATTAAAGGTGACCAGGGGCCGCCTGGACTGCCTGGAATTTCAGGTCCCCCAGGAGATCCTGGACCTCCAGGACCACCAGGAATTGGACCACAAGGTCCGCCTGGTCCAAAAGGTGTTCAAGGTGTATCTGGCCAATCAGGGAGCACTGGTGCTCCAGGTGAGATGCATACAACTTCCCATGAATTGCATGTGTAAACATTGTATTCCAGTTAAGTGGATGGTAGAAACTTCAAGGATGTGCTGCTGTGCGTATCTCTAAACACAGGCCCGAAAGGTGAACCTGGCAAAACTGTGGTGATAAAGGGCGATACAGGTCCCAGGGGTGAAACTGGAGATACTGGACCCCCCGGGCCCCCGGGTAAGAGCTAATGTTGTCACCTTAAGTGAAGTGAATCCAGTAATTCCACAATCAGATAGTGGGATATAATCTAAAAATTTAACTTGATTAACCCAGGCCTGCCGGGTCAGCCTGGAGAACCTGGATTCTCAGGATTACCCGGGCCGAAAGGAGACCCTGGACCTCCAGGCATTGGGCTGCCTGGCCTTCCAGGAGAAAAAGGTAAGAGCTGGGATAAGTGGAGATGAGCCCATGATGCCTCATCCAATAGAGGTAAAAACTGATACTGTTGTTTTTCTAAAAACGTTACTTTTGTTTCCTCCAGGATTCCCCGGTGAACCTGGACTTCCCGGTTCACCTGGGTTTCCAGGACGTCCTGGTCTGGATGGCCCTCCTGGTTCACAGGGCAACCCTGGGCCCAAGGTAAGAGAGCGGAACTCATCAGTGCAGTGGATTCTTAGGAAGTGTCCAATTAATGTGGAAAGCCGTAAACAATATGTCTAATATTGAAAATTATGTACAGTGCTCACAGAAAGTCTTGAGGCGCTTTCTCAATTCTCTGAAAATGTACAAATGTATTGGTTTCATAACAAAGTCCATTGACAAGCCATTTTTAACATATCCACCCATTTTTTCCACACAGACATTTTTGTTTTATCAAGTGTCTTTTTTTTACTGACTCATTCAGTCCTTTCCTTTCCATTTTGCTATTATTTGCAATTGTAGCCATTGGCTCCCAAAGGGATACTAAACACAAATATATATATAAAGCAATCATAGACTTTCTGTGTGCACTGTCTTTCTGCCTTTTACAGGGAGAGCCAGGAGTCGGTATATCAGGTCCCCATGGGCCACCGGGATTCCCAGGCAGTAAGGGGTTCCCTGGGCCCAAGGGTGACCCTGGATTCCCAGGGATCCCTGGGTCACCTGGGCTTCCAGGTATAGATGGCCTTCCAGGACCCAAAGGTATGATGTACTTTGGTGACCAAGACATCTGATTGGTTGGTCCCACCTGCTCTAGTTGCTTGGACCCACCTCCTCTACAATCTGACTGGTTATCTCTCTGAACCAATTATTTTTCGCTCTGCCCTCAGAACATTTTTCTGTAAGTAAAACTCCCATGAGCTGTAATAAACTGTTAGATACATTTGTGCTTCTATGTACTGACACATTAAGCTGTAAGCTGATAGTTTTTAATCATGCCTTTTACAGGTGACTCAGGCCATACTGGTCAACCAGGACCTCCAGGATCCCCAGGGAGCCCTGGATATGGAGAACCTGGGCCTTCAGGTCCCCCTGGGCCTCAAGGACCTATGGGCCCTCCTGGTTAGTCACTCATTACTCATTGAACCCAGAACATTTCATTGTTGTTTCATTGTTTAAATATCTGAATGTTAATATGAATGAAGAGTTACGTTAATGGAAGGATTGTTACATAAGCAGCCCTGTCATGTGAGAGATTTTGATGTCACTGACATCAGTGTTCATGTGCTTAATTTTTGCAGTCACATATATGATGGTGTCTCAGTTTTATGTTGAGAACGACATGAGCTCATATGCATGACCAACACTGATCCACCACAGAGATGCATTTCATTGCCACCCAGCTACTAATTCCTGTTCTGGGGTTTCTGGGCCCTGCTTGTTATAAGCTCAGCACAGGTCGCCGTCTTGACATGGTGGCCATTTTCCCTCTGTTTATCATACCTATGGGGGTAATATGCTAACATCAATTTTTTTATTCCCTGACTGAATAGAGCCTTTGTATATAGGACTGAAGGGTGATCATTAACATTTTTATTTTGTACTGGCAGTTCGCTCCATGCCTCCCAGCCCTTAGATTGTGTGGAATGAAATCTGACAGGAGATCTTAGCTTCCTAAAAGCCTCATTTCCTGTCTATCACAGGTGTCCCTGGTTTGCAAGGTGATAAGGGCGACCGTGGTCCCCATGGAATAAGTCTCCCAGGACCAGTAGGAGATAGAGGCAACCCTGGATCACCTGGCTTCCCTGGAGCACCTGGTCCCTCTGGTCCTCCTGGGCCAGTAGGGCGTGACGGTCAACCTGGGTCGCCTGGTGAGCTAGGCCTTCTGCTCTTTTATCCACCCCAACTTCCACTTCTGGTCTTTTAAATGGAACATTGACATCACATGAAATGTGTGTTCCTTGAATCCTTGCAGGTCAAAAGGGAGAGATGGGTCCTATGGGCACCCCTGGGCCCCAGGGCCAACCAGGTATCCCTGGTTCCTCAGGACCTCTTGGGCCAAAAGGTAACACTATAGATCTATCAGGGTTTTAGTTAACTTTTTTGGTTAGGAATAACGGTACTTCTGAAACAAAGTTCAGTTAACTGGGAAGTATCAGCATTTTTTGGGAAGAATGTATGCCTCCACATTTCCCAGTAACTGCCAAATTGTAAGTACTGGGACTTCTGGCTTCAAAATAATGGAAGCACAAAATGCACATCTACATTTTATACTTCTCTGAAATCAATCAATTGCTGCAGCAAGCCCTATGCTGTAGGTCCCTAGGAGTACAATAAAGCATGCATGCACCAGTGCAATTGCAAAGTATACATTCAGACCGTGTAGCTAGTTCCTGGGCTTTTCTGAATTCTCAATCAGGGTCTTAGAAAGTTAAGCTAGGGGGCCAGGATTAGAGGTCGCGCTAACTGAATATTTTCCATAATTGATGGAATATTTTTAATAAAGACAGAAAAATCTGAAAGTCATCCGTCATTTTGACACAATAGAACACAAAGCACCGTCTTACATAACTTTAAGTCATTCATACCCCTGTCCAGTTTGTGGTGAGTGTACATATTTATTAGCTATTGTTTAGTTTTGTCTTTGATCTCCAGTGTTGGGAGTAACGGCATTTAAGTATAACGGCGTTACTAACGGCGTTATTTTTTCAGTAACGGAGTAATCTCATACTTGCAACGCCGTTATCGTTACTGAGAATGTAGTAGTAATGAGAAAGTAGAGCGTTACTAAAATTTGGTTGAATGATGCGTGAGATGTCAAGCTTTGGCTTTATCAGCTGCCTGACGAGAGATAATAATGACACCGTTGCAAATGCAATAGTTCAAATAAAAAATTATGTTGAAAATAATGAGTGGGTTGGAGCACACGTAAATCTACAAGCAACATAAGCTACTTGAGTCACAAAGGGTTTTGGGAAATGCGTGCTAATAAATGATCGATCTTAAGTACTAAACAAACTACTTAGCGTTGCAAAGCTTTCGGGAAAGCCACCCCTTATTGGTTAATCACGAGCGCTGGCACAAACTCGGCATGGAAATGCACGGAAATGCTGGGAAAAGAGATACAGTAGAAGTAGTACAGCACAAATTGAGCAGTTATTTTTTGTAACTCAGTTGACCGTAATTTGAATAGCTCTGCCATACTTTTGTCTAATATCACCAGTACCTTGCACTCATAGCCTCCCGGATGGGCTCCGGTCCCCCCACAACCTTGAATAGGGTACAGAAAATGGTTGGATCGATGGATCTATGGATTGATCGATCACTGATGCCAACGTAAAATTCGTCAGCACTGGAATAATGTTACATAGTTTTTTATTCTGTGGAAAATAAAATATCAATATGTTTGCCAGATTACTAACTTTCGGGCGTCACAGTATATCTCTGATTTGTTAAAGACATCATGTCCTGTCTGCAGTTTTGAGCACAGAAAACCAAAAACACACAGCTCTCTGCTCTCACATAGGTGATGACGGTTCACCTGGACTGCCGGGAGTTCAAGGATTTTCAGGGGCAAAGGGGGACAAGGGTGAACCTGGTCTGCCTGGTCCCCCTGGCCCAGACATACCCCCTGCCTCACTTAAGGGAATAAAGGGAGAGCGGGGTCCCCCGGGTGAGTGTTGCTCAGTATCACCTTGCTGTTACGTTAACTCATTTTCAAGGAGTATCATTGAGATGGCCTTTAAGCCACAGCTCAGAGCTGATTAATATGTGTCTACCTACATTTAGGCCCTAACGGACTGCCAGGCCAGAAGGGTGTCTCTGGTCTCCCAGGAGATCCAGGTACACCAGGGAGAGATGGGCTGCCAGGATTACCTGGAGGACCAGGTAACAATCCTCCAGATATCCCATATTGACAAAATTTTTGTCCGCAATGCAATCAATAATGTAGCAAAGCTGGCATGTTCCAAGAACTCACCACTTTGTCTATGCTCAGGTCCAAAAGGAGATCATGGGTTTCCAGGTCAACCAGGCCCTCCAGGACCACCTGGGGCTAAGGGATACATGGGTGACATGGGATTGCCAGGTCAGTACAAGACCCCAGTTTTTCCATACTCATGCAGGCTGCCAAAAAAAGTAAACATTGTGTATTACGGAGTCCCCGTTCAGACTTAAGCCCTCTCACCGCTTTCTGTGTGGGGCTTGCTGGTTCATTCACTAAATGTATAGCTTAAGTTTTACAGGAACCCCAATTGAATCTAATTCTGTGGAAAAGCCACATCTGTTACCAGAGGCGGACATTTCAGGACCAGAAAGTAAAAATTCAAACTAGGATTTTGTTTCAACCAACCAGTTGAGTACTCTTTATACTCAACTGGTTGGTTGAAACAAAATCCTGGTTTGGATTTTTACTTTCTGCACATGAAATGTCCACCTCTGTTTGTTACCATAAAGAATAAAGTTCAGCCTGTAATTTAATCTAAAATGAGATAGATAGCTAAAACCATGGTTTATTAGGAATAAGACATGCATGTTGTTTCCTGTCTTCTTTATTAGGAATAAGACATGCATGTTGTTTCCTGTCTTCTTATTTCTATTATCACATACACAGATGGGCCTAATAATGTCCATCAAAAGTGTTCCTCAAAACAGGTTCTGCTATTAATGATGCATTTAAGCGGTACTATACTGAATTATATACTTCCCAGACAGGTATCCTCAGTTCATCTGCCATGTCTTTCTGAGGAAGATAGGATTAGTTTGGATCAACCTTTCTCTGCCCCTGAGTTGATTGAAGCCATTTATCTATTACCTATAAATAAATCCCCAGGTGAAGATGGGTTCCCATCTGAATTTTATAAAGAATTTAAAGATTTGCTTGTCCCATATTTGATGGAAGTGCTTCAACAATCTAGAGCGGATAAGTGTTTTCCAGAGTCTTTCTCTAATGCAATAATGTCAGTTACTTATAAGAAAGGTAAGGATCCATTAAAATGCGGCTCCTACAGGCCAATTTCACTCCTTAATGTGGATTATAAATTAGTTACTAAAATGATGTCCAAGAGATTAAAAACTCGTATTCCTTTGCTGATTAATAAAGATCAGACTGGTTTTGTAATTGGGAGACTATCTTCAAACAATCTGAGGAGGTTTTTTAACATTATCCATATAGCTAAAGAAAAACATATACCCGGAGTGGCTGTTTCTCTCGATGCTGAAAAGGCATTCAATCGTGTCGAATGGCCATACCTTTTTGATGTGTTAAAAAGATTTTGATTTGGATCAGCATATAGTGATCTAATTCAATCACTTTATAAATCACCTGAGGCAAAAATTGTTACAAATGGAATTATTTCTGCTTCATTCCCATTGTATAGAGGATGCAGACAAGGATGCCCCCTAAGCCCAGCTCTCTTTGCCCTGGCTCTTGCTGAAGCTACCAGATCCAATCCTAATATAAAGGGCTGAAATTGGCCCAGAGACTCATAAAATATCATTATTTGCTGATGGTATTCTTGTATTTCTTACTAATCCCAAAGAGTCTTTGTTCAGTTTACGGAATATGTTACAATTGTATAGCACTTTCTCTGGGTATAAAATTAATATGGATAAAAGTGAAATTTTACCATTGTCAAGGTTTGACTGTACTGCACTGGATGGTTTCTCTTTTAAGTGCACAACCAGTGGTATTAAATATTTAGGTATACAAGTAGATGGTAATTTAAAGAATCTTTATAAACTTAATTTGTCTCTTAGAAAAAGTGGGTAGAGATTTAACTGATTGGATGGATCTACCCCTCACATTACTTGGTAGAATAAATGCAGTTAAAATGAACGTTTTGCCCAAATTTTTATACATGATTCAATCTCTACCAATTTCCATCCCTAAACTCTTTTTCACTACTCTTAATGGATTGATTAGATCATTTATTTGGCATTGTAAAAGTCTGAGGGTCAGCCTTGATAAATTGGCTTTAGATTACAATCAAGGAGGACTCAGGCTTTCCAATTTTAAAACATATTACTGGGCAGCCCAGTCGAGGTATTTGGCTCAGATGTTTGCCGGGACCCCTTTTCCCTCTTGGCTTAATATAGAGAAATTAGAGATGAAAGAAGTTTGTCCTATCAATAGAGTGTATACATGGGATGATGTGCTGATAAAAAGAAAAACCAGTAATCCCATGATAATTCAGTCAGTTCAAACTTGGAATAAACTGCGGTCGCTACTGGGAAAGGCTCATTTTCTTTCTCCTAAAACACCTTTATGGGGAAACAGAATGCTTCCAATGTGTTATCAAAACAAAGATTTTAGGATTTGGTTCGAGAAGGGTATTACACATTTTGAGCATTGCTTTGATGATGGCATTTTAATGTCATTTGAACAGATAAAGGAAAAATATAATTTGAGTAAGAATTCTTTAGTTATCTGCAATTACGAGATTGTTTAAGGGTCAAATTAAAAAGTTTTCCTAAGATACCCGATTTGACAGGATTTGAGCAAATTTGTTATTCTGATAAACCACTGTATAAAACAATCTCTAGAATTTATGAATCTCAACCTTTAGATGACGCGGACAAATCCAAAAGTAGATGGGACCAGGATTTGGAGATCAGAATAGATGGGGATCTATGGGGCCAATTATGTAAAGATGGGATCACTTCAACTTTGAATTCTAGATATAGATTAATTCAATTTAATGTTGTACACCAACTTTATTATACTCCATTCAGATTGCATAAATTTAATAGCAGTATCTCACCACTTTGCTTCAGATGTGGTACAGAGGACGGAACATTTTTACATTCTACCTGATTGTGTCCGAAAGTGATGGTGTTTTGGGTACAAGTATGTAACATTATATCACAAATTCATGGAAGTAATTTTCCAGTGGACCAAGAGGTGTGTTTACTAGGTAATTTTACCAATTCTAACCTCCAACATAGTTACATGATTAAGCTGACTGAAATTTTGTTAATAATAGCTAAGAAATGTATTTCTCTGAAATGGAAAGCAGACATTGAAGTGCCGATTGGATTGTGGTTGTCGGAGGTGTGTAGTTCTGTATCATTAGAAAAGGTTACATATTCTATGATGGGCAGGAGTGAATTATTTTATAAAATCTGGGACCCCTTTTTGAATTATATAAAAACAGTACCACAGGATTTAATTTGATAAGTGTCGATTGTTAAACTGACATTTTATCTGTTAAATATGTTACACTTGATATTTATATAGTATCTCTCTCGATGTCAAGGTTTTTTTTTTTATTATTATTATCTCCATTTTGTGTTCGGTCTTTTGTTTGTTGATATTATGTTTGTAAAAAAGAAAAATAAAATTTTCAAAAAAAAAAAAAAAAAAAAAGCAGGTTCTTCTCCTTAACAATATATGTGTTGATTGGACATACCAAGATAAAGATGTACATTTCACCTAGATATTTCCCCCTTCATCTCAGGTTCACCTGGGCAGAAGGGAAATCAAGGACAGCCTGGTCGCCCTGGCCAGCCAGGTCAGCCAGGAAAGTCTGGACTCCCAGGCGCCAAGGGTGAGCCAGGTCTCCCTGCGTTTGGCAGTCCAGGCAGCCCAGGACCCAAGGTACTGACATAGCACCTACAGCCATTTATAGGAGTGAGTGTGTCCTAGCAACTAATTAGGACTCTACATTAGAAAATGAATATGCTATCAAAAATATGTGCTGATCGGATTGGGGATCAATTGTTTTTTGCTTCTAAGGTGACATCATATTGTTCATAAATAAAGCTAAACAATTTCACTTTTCAATTAATGAACTGTTAACTGAAATTTAAAGTGCTGTTCTACTTGGAAATCGTATAAGAAATAACAAACTCAGACTTTTAGCCCTTCATAGAATCCTTTTTAAGATTGTAGTACCGACTTGTCATATTCTGTTAGTGTCTATCTGAAATGATTATGTCGTTTTCCAACTTTATTTTCTCCCTTGAATCTCCCAGGGTGAACCTGGACAACCTGGTTTATCTGGGAACCCTGGACCCAAAGGCCAACCTGGTATACCAGGTCTCCAAGGTTTACCTGGTAGCCAAGGACCAAAGGGTGATCTTGGACCCCGTGGATTCCAAGGTACTCCTTTTGCAGAAATTTATAACTGGAGAGTCATACCTGTGTATGCTGATGCCATTATTCCTGGCTGTCACCATGTTCCCTTTGCACTAACATGGACTTAATGGTCTCACCTTCCAGGACCACCGGGTATACCTGGGCCTAAAGGAGTACAAGGCCCCTTCGGACAGCAAGGAATTCCAGGGCCTCGAGGTCAACCTGGGCCAATAGGCAGCCCCGGGCCTCAGGGATCTCCTGGAGAGAAGGGTCAGGCAGGACATGATGGCATTCCTGGGCCAGCAGGAGAGAAGGGAGAACCAGGTTAGCGAGACTGCAACATGGGTAGAAGTATGGAGTCTTATGAGGGAGAACGATGCCCAATATGACCCTAAACTTAAGTCAGATGCTTTTCCTTTTGGGAAGTCGTTTATTAATTTTATAATAGCAAAAAATGATCTCTGCATGGACAGACTAGAAGAGACCTCTCGCCAATGTTCCCTTCTGTTGTAGGTGAACCTGGTTTTGGCGCCCCTGGACAGCCAGGCCTTCCAGGATTACCAGGTATTGTCCTCATTCTATGTCCTCTTGACCACAGTGTTCAAGTTTTGCAACCTGCAACCATAGCAATTTGCCCAACTCAGTTTGTCAATGGACAAAGCTGCCAGCAAATGTTGAAACTAGTATTGCTGCTTGTTACATTCGATGCAGATCTTCACTAGCCACTGAGTGCCCATCTTTTCTTACTCACACAAATGTGTCTGTTGACCTAAAGCAAACTCATATGTCTCATCCCTTTAAGGTCCAAAGGGAGATTCTGGTCTGCCTGGTCCTGCAGGACCCCCCGGAATTCGAGGACAAAAGGGTGACCCAGGAAACCCTGGTCCACCTGGCCTTCTTGGTAGGCCTGGGCCCCCAGGGCCTCCTGGACATCCTTTGCATGGGCCCCCAGGTGACCCAGGCTTCCCAGGCCCTCCAGGACGACCCGGTAAGTCCAGAAAAGGGTTGCAAAACAGTAATCAATCCACTTATTTCCTGGTTTTCCCATATCGGTTCAATGATTTATTTGTCAGTCTTTATATTAACATAGGCATGGAGAATATCACTCAAGTAAAGATTTTGAAGGGGGCTTGCATATGGTCCACATTTAAATTGTTTAGTAATGGAGTTATAATTTTCTATTATGTAATATGGCAAAAACCAGGAAGCAAGGTGGTACGATAAATGTCCAAGAATGTTATCAGCATTTGAGTGATTTTGCTTGGGGTCCTTCAAAAATCCACACTGACCGTGAGCACACGCATTCCAATCAGTGGCATGCATTCTGAGCACTGATTATCATGATTGCATCACATTGAAAGCCTCGACACCCTCACCGCAACATTGTCATGTGTCACTGCCCAATCTGGGTCCCAAGAGCATGGACTGTCTTTCCCAGTCACCCCTTTCCCCTTAGGTGTCATCCTTGTTACGTTGCTCCTCGCTCATCACAAAAACCATTTCTTGGCTTGACTTTTGTTGGTCTTTGTAGCCATCTTTTCTAGATACTCTCTCTTTATTGTTGTCACTATAACCATTTACATGTTTACATCTTACGTTATATTTTTTGTCCCAGCAGTCATTTTGGCCCGTTCACAATACTCCTATGTCAGAATCTCACAAAAACTTTTCTCCTCCATGGTCTGAAACTCTTCTGCCTTTCAACACCATGCATCCCCTCCTTTCACTTGTTATGGCAGCCATCTTAGCTTACTTGTGTGTTCCCATTCGTCAGGTCTTCACGCAGGGTAACAAACACATTTCCCTTTATGTTTCACTTTTAATCATGTCAAACACCTGAGCGAGGATCAAGTCAACAACTCAAAGACAATCATGTCTGAGAGTTGTTCCATTCTGAAGCTAAACGTGGTTTGCCAGTAAAAGAGAACCATGTTGTGTTGAATTCCATGAGAGATGTTAAAAGCAAGCATCCAATAGAACAGAAAGTGCATAAACAAGGATTTTTATAGTGTGTGGGTGTATATATATATATATATATATATATAGGGATGTACCTGATCCTCACTCAGCTGAATTTTGTTGCATGGACACTTTGTAAATATATTAATGAGCACCAAATTTTTCGCAATTATACTCGAATCTGGACTTACCAGTACAGTACCAGCTGAAGGCCTATTAAGAAAGAAAAAAAAAACGGTGCCTGTTAACTGGGGCATATTTTACAGATCTAGCTGGATACTCAACTGTCTTTCAAATTTCAGTCAAATTTCAAAAGATGTTATTGAGGCTGTTCTTATAATATTTATAAATAAAAAGAAGAGCAGTGATATTCAAGGCTTTTTGAAACCCTAACCAGAAATGACTATGGTCTAGGGTCAACTGAAAGTGGCAGCATTGTACAGCTTCTGCTGTACTGATGACTAACTCAGCCCAGGTGCGATTCGGAGGACAACAGTGGTATAATCTGTGACTCTTGCTTCCACCTTGCCCGTCTCGTGGCTTGGGCCCATTTGGCATGGCTCCCTCATCCTCTACAACTCTTGTTGATGACATGCGACTCTGCCAGGCCCTACAGGTCAGACTCCCCCTGAGTTTTTAATTATTCTTTTTTGTTCCTCAAATGAAATTAAACTATTGTGGATTTTAAATGGATCCATTCAGAATTCAGAACAGAACCTGTCATGTTTGTTCAGACACTGTTGACGATTAAGCCGGAATCAGTTCCTGACAAAGTTAAAAAAAAATGTTAGGGCACTAGCAGACATTTTGGGGTCCGTAATATATAAGGGCTGATTTACAAGACAGAATTACTTGTTTGGGTAACTTGTGGTATACAGACAAATCACTTAATTGTATGAAGTATTTTCAAATTATTTTACGTGCAATATTAACTGTGCTTTAAGTCAAAGGAGACAGCTATTGT
The DNA here is from genome assembly GCA_026779585.1 of Mormyrus proboscirostris. Lineage (NCBI taxonomy): Eukaryota > Metazoa > Chordata > Actinopteri > Osteoglossiformes > Mormyridae > Mormyrus > Mormyrus proboscirostris. The sequence goes on along the minus strand of JAODKF010000002.1, from coordinate 12,601,072 downwards.
TTCAGTAGCAGAAAATTTTGTTTTGTGATATCTGCAATTACTCTTAAGCCTACTAAAAATTTTCAACTTGCCCTTTGCCAGTTACCTCACTAGGTTATTGGTTAATGTCAGTCATATAACTAGAGTAGCGTAACCCTACAATACTTCTCAGTAATATGTGGGCAGCAGAAAGATGTTGATTTATTCCTGGTTCTTGATAAAGTATCAGCTATTGAAAGTGTGGCTGTAATTAACTAAGTTACTATGACGTTCCGTGGCTTTTAAATAGAGCGCCCGGCCTTTTTCACATATTGTGTTCATTGTGAAGCCGAGAGAGATGCCATACATACAGTAAACAGCCAAATCCTATGCTGTTTCCCCATCGTGGTATTTAAAGCCCCAGGCCAGGTGTAATGTATTACAGCTATCAACAGAATGGCTTCAGCACAGATTCTCTGAAGGAAAACTTTATCTCCACCTCTGCTCAATGCTGTCCTGAGGTTTGGCTGTCCCAAGATCTTCCGCAAAGGACAGCAGGCTCCACGTTCATAGGAAGGTGACCTCAAAGCTGAGTAATGGTTCTGTCCCAAAGTGCTATTGTGGGTGTGGAGAACCTGTGCTTCAGCTGCTGAGCTTAATTCCAACACAGTCCTAACCCTGCATCTCATTTCAAACCTGCACCTGGGCCTCATCCTCTTCTGTGTGGGCAATGCGGATTCCTATCAACCTTTTAAACCTAGGTCCTCCAGGTTAGACTCTTCTGTTTTCTTCTCATAGTTGGCTTCTCCTCATGGCTTACCGAGCCCAGTGTACATTTCCTTTTTTCTATTATACACATCTCTTCCAACCCATTCATGGCCATTTCCTACATCTGCCATATATTCATCCTGAATATTAATACTTTTGGAGGTAATTATTCAAAAAACACTTCACAACATATACAGATTCATATACATTACTTCAGTGCTCATATCTTTGTGAATGCATGTTTTATCACTATTGTTTTCATATACAAGAAACAATTAAACCCATTCATCCATCCATCCATCTTGAATACATTTCCTGTACAGGGTCACAGTGGTACTCAAAAATAAAGATCTAATCTATTTTATCTATCTATACACATTAATTTTACTTAATGCTATCGTCATAATAACGCATGTAATAAAGTACTGATGGTATAGCTAGGAGGCATTTCTAATAATATAATGCTTGAAAGTATTTCAATAATTTCCCAGCACCTGAAAACCCTGGAGAGGAAACCAATGGACCTATTTAAGTTTAATGTTTTTTAATATTTATGTGTTAATAGCTACAATATGCAACATCATTCTCTTAATGTTGTAAGTCTCCCTGAAGAGGACTCTCTGTAATATGACCCTAGGCAGGTGGTATTAACCCTTGACCACAAAACTTATATGTCTGTGTTTATGTATGTATTACATGTATATATTACATTGTGGGGATCAAATGTGCCCCCAATGTGATAAGAACCTGTTATTTTCACACTGTGGGGACTGTTTTTTCAGTGGTCAGTTTTATAAAAATCTATGACTACAATCAAAAAGTAAAATGTAAAAAGATGTATTTGTTTGGTTACTTATGGTAAAGGATATGGCTGGGTAGGGTTTAAGGTTGTCATTGTTGGGATTAGGGTTGTGGTCCCCACAGATATATGAATATAAACGTGTGTGTGTGTGTGTGTGTGTGTGTGTGTGTGTGTGTGGAAAGGTCATCCTGGCCCAGAAGGACCTCCTGGCCCTCCTGGCAGCGGTGGAATTAAAGGGCAAAAGGGGCTTCCTGGTGTCAATGGTCTACCTGGTATGGATGGAGAGAAAGGCGATCCTGGGCCCCCAGGGAATCCGGTAGGGTATATGCCTGTCGCCACAGGCTTGCTTGATTGGGTTCTGGCCAGTTGACTGTTAAGTGCTTTGTGACAATGACTGTTGTTAAAAGCGCTATATAAATAAAATTGAATTGAATTAATATTAATTGATTAATATTAATGTGGTGTGCATATTAGTGAATGTGCTGTATCCGGTGTTTATTCGTGATTCTCATCCATATGCTGAATAAGTATTTATTAGCAAGAATATAAGCAGCATTTCACCCTTTTGGTAAGTGCCATGGATACAATGGGTTTGATGTGCCAGCAAAGAGTCTTAGTCAATAGCACACTGATTTAGAGAACAAGACCCCCAGAGTCCTGAATTGACTGTTTCTCTATGTGACCAGGGTTCTACTGGGATTCCTGGACCCACTGGGTCAAAGGGAGATCTGGGTTACCCTGGAGAACGAGGCCCTGCAGGTCAGTCTTACTCCAGTGACACATCTTCTCTGTGCTTTTAATCGACCAAATATGGCCCCAGGCCTTCTGGGGGCACAAGCAGGGACTAGCTTACTAGCACAACAGCACAGCATAACTGAGAATGATGATGAGGGTAGAAATCGGTCTTGGCCAAACCTGCTGATTGGTCTGACTGATTGGTCTGAAGGCTCACCTAGGCCAAGTCTTTTGATTAGTCTTCAGCCGAGGATTGGTCCATCTTGTGTATGATTTTGACTATTGAAATTATTACCATAAAGGGCCAATAATAGTCAGTTGCATGTTTGCTTGGTTGCAGCTGATGACTGACTAATGTGCAAAATGCACCTGAGCATTTCTGACGTCTGGGAAGGGTTCTGACGTTTAACCTTACTGGTGTTTTTGTGTCACAGGCCCAAAAGGTCAACCAGGCAGGCCTGGTTTTCCAGGTCCTAATGGAGAGCCCGGTGATCCTGGTCCCCCAGGTAATTTCACAAAAAAAGCCCTTTTTTGTAGCTGGAAGTGAACAGTGTGTCACTCCTATCAGACAAACTTAAGGTATTTTATAACCCCTTTTTCTTTCTTTTTCAGGACCTCCAGGTTCCCCTGCCTATGGTACCCCACCCCCATTTATAAAAGGGGCACAAGGCCCACCTGGCCCCCCCGGCCTTCCAGGGATCAGTGGATTCCCTGGACAGCCAGGTCGACCTGGTCCCCAAGGTAGGTAGCAGACGTAACGAAGGGAAGACCGTCGATTTCATCCAGCTTCCCAAGATCCTCCAATTCTTCCATTTCACCAGTTCTCTGGTACTGCTTCAGGTCCAGCTGGAATTATTGGGGATCCTGGCCCTGATGGTCCTGCTGGGTTCCCTGGACCCCCAGGACGCAAAGGAGATTCTGGACCAATGGGTGAATATGGTAAGAGAATTAGGCTTCCAATCCTAAACATCTTCCCTCCATATCCTCTTGCTCTAAAAGGCTAGTGAGGCTAAAGCAGCCTACCTGTACCAAAAACACTGTGGATCACCACATATAGCATCACCCAGGGGTGTCAAGGTACAACTTAGTCAAATACTGCGTTCCATTTCAACTCATAACACATAGTCGGAAATTTCAACTGGAATACCCCCTCAAGTCAGAATTCTGCCTTGTGAAATCAGAGCTCAGAATTCAAGATGGCTGCACCCTTTATCAATAGAAGTTAAAGCTGTAGTTTTATACTGTTTATTAGCACTTATGTCTTATTTGTGGCTCATTAAATTGGTTGTACGCACAGTACTGTCCAAGCACTATCTGTAGACTTGTTACTATGGTGTTTATATGCACAAAATACCTCATAATGTTTTGTCATCCACTGATATTGCAAACAGTTAACCAGGCTAGCACTGGGGCCTGTTTCATTAAGCAGCATTTCTTGCTTAACTGGACAGCTTGTTAGATTTAAGGTAGTCTGAACTAAATGTAAGTTAATAAAGATAAAAGCCATTTAAACTGGAGTAAATTAAATGCGACAAGTTGGATAAGCAAGAAATCTTTTTCTTTTGAAATGGTTACCGAGTATTGCTAAATGACTTTCTGACTTGCTGTACAGAAATGCTGTTAACTTGTGTGTGACGTCATTCCCAGTTTTGAGTTCCGACCTCCTAGGTAAATGGAATGCAGCATAACACTCTGTTTCCATTCAAAAGGTCCACGTGGTGCTCCAGGCCCACCAGGATCAGATGGACCCCAGGGACCCCCTGGCACCCCCGGCTCGAGCTCTGCTGCCCTCGGGTTCCTCATCACACGCCACAGTCAGACCACGGATATACCTGTTTGCCCAGATGGCACCAGCTTGATCTACAATGGCTATTCGCTGCTGTATGTACAGGGCAATGAAAGAGCGCATGGTCAGGACCTCGGTAAGGAGCACATCTCCTCAAGCCAAGATACAATATGAAGCCTCACGCACACTGGATAGCTGTAACCCCTAAACTCAACCCCAACAGGCACCGCGGGTAGCTGCTTGGCCAGATTCAGCACTATGCCCTACATGTTCTGCGACATCAACAATGTCTGCAACTTTGCTTCCCGTAATGACTACTCCTACTGGCTGTCCACACCGCAACCCATGCCCATGAGCATGGCACCGATCACCGGCAAGGACATCAAGCCTTTCATCAGCAGGTAATGCGATTAGAGATTCATTAATGCCCCAACTGACTCTTGGCAATTGGCATCTCCAAATTTTAACATGTTGGACCTTCAGTACCCCCCTGACTACCCCCTGCCACATTTTAACATGCTGGACCTCCAGTACCCCCCTGACTACCCCCTGCCACATTTTAACATGTTGGACCTCCAGTACTCTCCTGATTGCCACTCACCTACCCCTGTTCTTGTCCAGGTGCTCGGTATGCGAAGCCCCAGCCATGGTGATCGCAGTCCATAGTCAGACCATCCGGGTGCCAAGTTGCCCAGACACATGGGACCTGCTGTGGATCGGATACTCCTTCATGATGGTACACACCCTGCCTGGCATTATTCAACTGCTTCTCTATTTATTACAAATATAACAACAGTGAAGCACAGCATCATCAACAGCATAAACAGTCTAGTGCAAAACACTATTGTCTAAAAGTTCATCATCCTGTGGTTTCTCCTTCCCATCCCTCCGACTCCCAGCACACCAGCGCAGGGGCAGAAGGTTCTGGTCAGGCTCTGGCATCCCCTGGTTCCTGCCTGGAGGAGTTCCGCACTGCCCCCTTTCTTGAATGCCACGGCCGGGGCACCTGTAACTACTATGCCAACTCCTACAGTTTCTGGCTCGCGACTGTAGATGCTTCAGAAATGTTCAGGTAGGACAGCGTGGGTTTTTAGGTTAGGAAACTACAGTGGAAAATTATAACACTATGTCACTAAGAAAAAAAACTACCCAGTTTGGAAAATAAGTAGGATTACTTATTACAAAAAAAACTATTAGTAATGATTAGATAGCAGTTGTGACTGAAAGGATCAGTTGCTTGTTTTGACAGCAGCTCCTGTTGCTTATATGGTTTGTTGACCTCTGACCCTTATAGGAAGCCACAGTCGGAGACACTGAAAGCAGGGAACCTGCTGACGCGTGTGAGTCGCTGCGTGGTCTGCATGAAAAGGACGTAACAACATGGAGCCACTCATGGCTGGGAACGGACAACGCGTGGAACTTCTGTGGTCCATTGTCTTCCAGTTCAACTCAATGGTGCTATTCTGCAACACAGAAAAACTGAAAATGAATCGATTCATTTTATTTTTATTTTGTCAAGAAGTACCTCAGAATGAAAAAACTACAAAGAGCGCCATTATGGCCCACATGACAAAAGTTGATTTTAATTCTCTTTCTTAGAGATATCATTTTTTTTTACTTTAAAATATTCCTTTACAAAGTGTTGACATTGGTAAAAGAAAAGAAAAAAAAAACTACACTTTCTCATGTTTCGGAGGAGTGGGATTGTCTCCGTGCTACCAAACCGGCACTTTGATTTATGATCATCAAAGAGGAAATGCACTGAAGAACATTTTTTAATCCATTCGCTTAATTTTTGTTTTCTCATGACTGTACTAACCCTGCTGTATCGGACTCCTAACCATCTGCATTTCTCTTTTGTCAGTAATGCAATGTGTATATTGTGTAAAACACTGTTTTAGAGTAAAACATAACAGCAACGTTATCAATTACTGGGTTATGCTCTCAGTCACTCACTCACTCACTCATTGTACAAAGTATGCTCTCAATAAATTAAGCAGTATTTTATATTATATATAATAAAAATGAGACAAACTTTATTTGGCAGCAGAGGATTTGTAATATTTTTCATCTACTACTGATGTGCAATTCATTAGTTTGTCACTTTTATCTAATGTGACTCACAATAGGGAAGGATTACGATTTTTTTTTTATAGTGTATGAGCCCTGGGATTTCATCCTACAACCTTAGCATTCTTGGCACAGTGCTCTACTTGTCAAGCTTCAGAAATTTTGTGTCAGTTTTTACAGAATAGCTTCCTTGAACTTGTCACACACTGACTTCTAGTCTGAGTTGTAGAAAGGTCATATTCCTTTCCATTAATGTTTGCTTTTGGGCTTTAGAGTTTAGTAAAGAGACAAACAACCTGCCAAAACGTCATCAATTGATGTGGTTTGCTTTCCATGGTCTCTCTGACCCTGTTCTCAGTACGGAGTGCATCCAGAGGATGAGTGAGGCCAGGGAAGGTAAGATGTCCATGACAAGAATAACCTTTTTACAAAATTCACTTGTCAAAAGGTCACACACCTGTATTCATTTTGAGTCTGTTTTTCATGTTTATTATCAGTAAGTTGTTATAAATTTTGAAGGCGGAAATGAAGGTAAATATTACTTTCATGTGTCTGTACAGATAATTCAGACAAGAATCACAACTACAGTTTAAACTGTATTTAACTGTGAAGTTTTACTAATATTTACTGTGGGGGGCATGAGGTTTATTCAGGCAAATCAATCCCCAACCAGTAGTCTCTGTTAAACTACTATTACTAGTACTCGTACTTTGCGGTATGCATAAGTTGATAATTAACTAGGTATTGAACCCTGTGTTGTCTGAGTCAGGGTTCAGCATTCTCCTAGTCCAGGATAAGCAGTGGAAGGTTGGTTGGATGGAGTGTTGGAGTGTGACCCTGATGTATCACTAGGGGGAGTAGTGTACCCACAGACTGTCAGATCAGAGACCAGCAAGCTGCTCATCTTACAGCAAGTTGAACATATCTGTTTGTAATCAGCAGTTACAGCTTCACCATGGAAAAAAAGGAGTAGATTTCACACAAGAATAATAAAGCAAGACCTATAAATGAGTCACATCTACCCTCAGGTTCTGACTGAGTAATCCCCTTAAAGCGGGCACCACCACACGAGGTGATTGTGGGTAAAAACCGCAACGCTTAGTACAACGGACCTACCTGCTTGGTGTAATTAGTCATGCAAACCGGATGGATCTTCCAGACCTTTTTGGTAGAAAAGCGGCTTATTTGCAGTCTAACAGGCGTGGCCAGAGCTGGCCGTCGTCCCGGTGTGCCAGCTGAGCCACACTAAAAGCGCAGTGGCTGCCGGAGTATCCAGCTTCCGCTGCCCCCCGAGCCCTGAACCACTGCCAGCTCCGGCCGTTATTGCAAATGCTGCTGGCTTTAATTGACTTCAGCTGTCGGTGAAGTAAAGACATGTGAGAACACGGCTTTTACTGCAGTATGAAGCATCTCCAGCCCCTCGACTGAAAACAAAAACACTACGGAGTGACTTTTTAAAAACGATTAAGTAAAATGGGAGCAAGTCATTCCAGTCAATTCATGTTAGCAACACAATAGGTAAGGAGGGCTGATTGGACAACAATTATCATATCGGATATTGGAAACTCATTTGATAGAAGTTCCTGGGGTCCAGGGTATTAGCTATGATGCAAGCCTCGGTGTCAACAAGGCCAGTTTTTACTTTACAATTTATTATATTGTTTAATACTATTGCATTTTGTTTGGGGGCAGCGTGTGGCTCAATGGGCTAAGCCTGTGTGCTTGTAATCACAAGGTCATAGGTTCAAACCCAGCCTCACCATGTTTGTGGGTTCTTGAGCAAGGTCCTTAACCGCCAGCTCCCTGGGCACCCCAACAGACAAAGACTACAAAGAGCAAGTTGAGGGAGGTGTAAAAAGAACTTCCCCACGGGGATCAATAAAGTTGCAATTATTATTATTATTATTATGCATTACTACAGCCTTACCATTTAAAATAATGCCTAGTAAAATTTGTTGTTTATTTAAATTAACAAAAGGTGAAAACAACAAATTTAATCTACAATTAATTTAGCTGACCATTCTCACAATGCCATGGTGCCTCAGCCCAATCAGTTCCCTTCTTTGCCTATACCTTCTCCTTTCAGGCTGACACTGTCCAGTTGAGAACAAGAGAGAGACGGCTCTTCAGACAAGTGTGACTCAGACGTAATAGTGCAGAACAAGCTTGGACTGCAGCTCTGCAGACTGGATCACCTCACTGGGTGTGTGTCACACCCAGCTGAGTCAGCCGGCCAGAAGGGTGGAAATCAAACTGCCTTCACCACTGCACATACTGGTGCATGAGTCCAAATGGGCCAAAATATAGCAACATAATTGTACTCTGGTGCAAGGTGGCTGCAAGCAAAGATGCTCAGTCATCAAACATTATGAGTGTTTATCAATACCAAGAACGCAAAGAGCATACTTTTATTTTTGGCAAAAGCATACTTGCTAACTTGCCTCCCATGACCACACTTGGGATGGAGTGAATCATGGCATTGTTCTCATCGGTGAGGATGTGACCGATGCATCCTTGATATTTGGTGCCGGCGTCGTTCTCCATACTTCTGTTCTTAAATATTGCAACTGTACTTCGGAAATGGGTATGCGAGAGCAATAAGTGTCAAATATACATATTGATGTACACCCTGGGTGTCTTATTGATCCTACTGGGCAATGCTCTATAATATTCAATAGAGCTACATAACTTGTAAGAGGGTAATAATAAAGATTAGCAAAAAAGTAAACTGGACAGACAAACAAGTACAATAATTAATGTCCTAAGGCTGGAACTCCCCAGCTATACCAGCCATCAAGTGCAACCAGCTATTACAGGACACCAAAGAAAGGAAGAGGGGAAATAAAACATGGTAAGTCACTGCGAAATTCAGCACATCCTTTTATTGTCATTTTATTTACATGTAAAGAAAAGACATTATGATGGTTGATGTCTAAAGAAAATACTGTCTCAATCACTGGCTGTTGTCATGGCTTTTAAGTGAACATTATCACATGACCTCCATCTGTACACCAACCCAGTAAGAACCAATGGAAATGGATAACAGAGAGCCCCGTCCCAAGAGATTACAATGTCACCATGAACGCATACCAACTGCCGAGTTTCAGTACCACAGACGTACCTAGTTATTACCACGGACTGAGGTGCACCAGACAGTACGTACCATGGAAAAAATGCCTTACAAGAGTCAAAAGACTTACAAGCTTGGGTCCTTGTTGACAGATGATTCTGTGAAAAGGAAACTCATCTGACTGAATGGAATTTTTTTTTTTTTTTTTAAATAAAAAATAAAAAAAAAGGATCGGCGCTGATAATGAGGAATCAAATAAAAAAAGAATATGCAGGTTCTTACGGTCGACTTGACAGATGATGGCACAAACACACAACAGCTTCACTTCTGCCCTGGGGGAGAGAAAGGTAGGGCAGACCAGTATTCACAGCAGTAAACCCAGCAAATAGATTATCTCATCATGCTCACGTACCTGGGCCTACCCCACCTCTCCTTAAAGAATTATATTATTAATACTATAATAATAATCACAACGTCAATCCAGTCTGGTGACCCAGTGGAAAGTGCACCCTGCATTGCAGAATGCCAGCTGTGGGGGCTTGTTAATGTAAATCCTACAAGGAGTGACCAGGAGAAACGGTTTCCTCTCCAGCTGGAACCAGATCGATAGAACCTCTAAGCCACCACACCCCAGAACCTGACATGCCAACTATTCTCTTTACTTTCATCTCATCTTTTCTAAAAGAAAAAAAGGGCACAGGTGATCCCCAGTAACTTAGGGGCGTTATTTTAGACAGATTATATTGTGTATGCGTATATAATATTTATCTATATAAAAATGAATTGTCAATGCATGTATTATATACCAATATGTATGTACCATTTAGAGGAATTAAAGAATTCTGACAATAGAAATAAACACTAGGAACAGTGTTCTCCACAGTAGAAAAAAATAAGACCATTCATATAAATGTACCTTGGTAACAGCAATCAAATATAAAACTTGTACCGCGCAGTCAGAAATATTCATATAACAGCAGATGAAGGGACACCTCCGTGTGGTCAAACAAATTTGGACATGAAGAACATACTTCACCCATTACTAGTGTCACATACCGTAAAACCACTGAGAAACGTCTTTTTTTTGGCACAACCACCTTCAGAAGGACTGTTTGACCTACAACTCAGACAAGACTGGTTATGGGCAGGGATATGGGTTTGTGTTTCCTGCCATTATCTTACACACACTCATGTTATGCAGCTGTTCAGATTCAAAAATACATTTGCCAACAAAAAAAAAAGGATCTGCCTAAACTGTACATTGAACTAAACTTCTGACTCATTGCTGACTGTTGTGTGAGGTTCTTTTCAGTGACACTCTATATCAACTTGAAAAACAGAAAAAAACATTGAAATACTTGCGTAATAAAAACTGTTCAGGTATACAATAACACACAAAGAAAACAAAACATGATTTCCTGACATACCTTGGAACTGAGAAACACTATCAACTTTGGCAGAACCTGCTTGGGGATTTCAATTTGTAAACATTCAAATTTAAGTGGAATTAAACAAAGAATCTGCTAAAGGCAGCTTAAAAATGAATCAATTTCAAATCTAAAAATAAAAAGAAACATGCAACCAAAATGTTCGGTGCTCAGTATCACTAATCTTTTTTTAATGCCAATTTAACTAATTGGGTATAATTTTAATACTGATTCCCCTCATGTGTTCGGCTGCATGGATGTGCAACAGGGCCTATGGTACTGGGCAGTAGTAGTAAAGTAGGAATGTACCGCCAGGCCCAATCGGATCTGGTGGTGGGTCACTCCTGTCACTCAAGGCCTTCCGAGACCAACAGCACTGGAACCAGCCCAAGAAACCATCCATACCAAGTACGCAGCGAATGCCATCGTACCTCTGAGCAATAAAAAGACTAAATTAGAAGAACGTACCTGAAACCCAAGTGGCAATAAATATGAAAATGAAAATGTCACTTGTGCAAGCAGTGCTTGTGCATGTGTCCCAATCAGGCTTGTATTCTTATGCTAGCCTCACTTTTCAGAGTCAGAGAAGGAAATTAAATCTATACAATAACAATAATAAAACAAACCGAGCCGTTTTTTAAGACGAGCTCCCGTTCAGCCTAACTTTTATAAAAAGAAGAAATAAAAACATTCACAGAAGACAGGCAGCTGTGGCACGCTGCTCCGTGAAGAGGTCTGAACCGTCCCGGCCCACGTCCCGTCCCGAGGGCGTATCTTAGAGGCTTGTCGAACCGAAGGACCTCCACCGACCATCCCTCCTCACAGGTGACATGTACATCCGGAGATGACGACCCGAGCATCTTCAGTCTAGGGGTGACAACAGGGGAAGAAGGTACTTACTTCCAGTTTAGTCTAATTTTAGCTTAAAAAAAACACATCGAAGATAATTCAGACTTCAAGTCACCAGCCACACCGCCTGTAGTTCAGACTAGGTGATCCATCTGAAGTTAAGCAGGTTTGGGCCTGGTCAGTACTTGGGTGGGAGACCAACAAGGAAAGTTGGGTTGCTGCTGAAAGAGGTGCTGGTGTGGCCAACAGGTCAGCCCATCCTACGGTCAGTGTGGATCCCAATGCAGTGACAGGGACACTGTGCTGTAAAATGATGCCGCCTTGCAGATGAGACCTAAAGCCGAGGTCCTGACTCTCTGAAGTCATAAAAGATCCTTAGATCTTCTGAAAGAGTAAGGGTGATACCCCAATGTCCTGGTGTAATCTGTGCCCCTTTCAAATCTGGCCTCCTAATCATCCCCTGTATGTAATTAGTGAATTCTGTCCTGCCCCTTCACCACCTTAGCTACTGTGTAGTGAGTGCACCGCAGGAAATGGCTACTGTTGCATCATCATCATGGCTACAGAGTGGCGGTGGCTGAAGTGGGCCCCCGCTGCGTCTGTAAAGTGTTATTGCACTTTTAAAAACACCTATAACAATTAACATTCAGTCAAAATTGACAGTACTAGTCAAGCTAATATCACTTTTTGATTGCTGCAAAAGTAAAACACAGGTTACACCATTACTCATATTCCATTAGTTTTAGGTTAAATTAGATAAGCTATTAATCAGTCGTAATAATACTATTGTATTAATAACAATACTCATCTAAACTTTACACAATGAGAGCCCATCTATGTTAGACTAGTGGATTGAAAATGTATGTAAAGCCGCAACGACTAACACATTGGCACTCTCTTTTGCTGGTGAATTTAAAGAACACAGAACACGTTTAATATTGTATAAAAACCCAGAATACCCACCACAACCGGTCTCCATGTTGCTTGCTTATCTATTAAGATCCACCCAAGGAGCCTATTCCAGGCAGCACAGGACACAAGAATGTGGAAGACACCGGATTGGATACCAGCCCAACTCAGGGCACATGGGGAGCTTTTTCACTAGCATACAGGAACCAAGCCCATCTATGCCATAATCGAGCCGCTCCGCCAAGAGACACTAGCTATAGCATGGATCTAGCTCACTTTGCTTTTCCACTGCAGAAGGGTCAGTTCAGTAAATGCGGTACAGAGTTTAGAGACCAATAGTTAAGTAAAACTGACAAAACACTTATTTATTCTCCACATGGTGTACAGTGGTTACTATGTCCACTAGAAAGTCACCATGAGAATCACCATGCTATGCAAGTATCAAAACGCGAGCGGAAGCAGCATCTGCTTGCGTTAATTTGCATTACGAATCCATTCAGTTTAGTTGTTTTAATAGTACTTTTTAAGTAGGTTAGAAATTTTCAAGTTCTGAGTTTGGAAATGTTTGGGAATGCATCAATACATCGCAATACTAATAATGAATTTTGCCTTTAGATAATCCATACGCAGAACACCAGTATCTCCACGCATTTCGGTGACGCAACCAACTCGGTCTGGTCATGTTCTCGGCTCTGTTAGTAAGCAGAGCCATGTCAGCATGGTTATGGCTAGGGTACAGTTTGGATATTTTGCAATGGTGAACCGCCAGTACACTGTACGGTTCTCGGTGGCAGTGCAAAAGTGCCAATACACACAGAAACATGGAAAATCATGCACAACAGACTATTCAGATGTGCCAGTTAACCTAATTGCACATATTTGGAGGAAGGAACCTGAAAAGTACATGGGGAGAACAATCAGAGCCAAGGTGGGTTTTGAACACCCTATACTGGAGGTGTGAGACAACAGAACCACCTGCTGAGGCATCGCACCACCTGGCTCTGGTCTAATTCTCTAAATAATTTGAGAGAGAAGCAGTCTCACCAATCAAGTCTCTCATTAGCTTCCATTTTAATCCCAGCTGTATCATTCCCCAAAAATTACACCCAAAACGGCAAATCCAACCCAGCCTGCTCTGGAGTTGGGCTGACCAAAAGCTCATCCTGAACCAAAGCATCATGTTCCAGAAGAGGGTTTGCCCCAGTACCCTTAACACACAGATACTGACATTTACACAGCTCTCCCTTACTATGTCTTTTGCCTCAACAGCAACCAGCAAGGGCAACAACCAGACCTGGTTCCAAGTGGGAGAAGTCTGGAAGAGCAGGAAATGAGACATTTTTAAGCAGGTCCTAACATTCCATGAGCTTGCTGTGTTTACACTCCTTTCCATCTTTGACTGACTAGAACTCGCGATTTTCCACTTTATATGCTGTTCAAAGTGAGAATGCTCAGGTGGAGGTGGGCAGCCAACTGGACCATCAGAGATCTTTTTGTCTCTCCTGTATCTGTACCTTAAAAGGTCCTGACTCCTGATCAATGATACCATGAGAAAAACAGGGTGCCTCCTGGGCCCAGTCTGATAGATGGATCCCCACCTGCTGCCCTGCTAATAGGATTACCCCTTCTTACTATCTTACTGTAGGGCTCAATCACATCTAGCAGCCAGTGGGTAGAGGTCTGCATGGGGGTGGAAGAATTAACCGTTGCAGGAGGACTGGGCCGACTCCAGAAACACACTTTGGTGAACAAGTCCACTGGTGCTGGTAGCCCTGTGCTGACCCTGAGAGATAGCTTCCCACACTGCCAAACCACTTAATAACAGACAGGAGGACCACTTACAATACACTGACAGGTCAGCCTGATGACAACATACCAATCTTTTGGATCATGATTTAAATGCAACAATAAGGACAAACCCCTGAAGACGATCACTTGTCTAAATCTTTTTATGCATTACAGGAACGTTGGCTTAGAGTAATTTTAGCCAAAAATTGAGGAGCTTGAAACTTCAGGGCTTGTCTGGCTGGTATGCCAGAGACTTGCAACTCCTGCCCCAGGAGATTCCATGGAGTTCTACCCAAAGGAATTGCATAAACAATCTTTGGAGCTGCGGTTCCACTGCAGCTAGAACTCAAGCCAGACCCTTAAATTACACTTGTGATGCAAAACATGGTCCTTGTTTCACTGCATATAGCCAATAATGTAATTTTACAATGTCACAATCTTGAGTCTAACTCAAATGGTCACACAATCCTTGTACAATCCAATGCTCAACCACTTAAAGAACATCACTAATGTTTTTAAAAAAAAAAAAAAAAAAAAAAAAAAGTGTCCCTGTGCAGCCACTAGTCACTAGGTGACTGCAACACTATGGAACGTGTATAGACAACATTAAATGAAACAACACATACACCGCCACGGAGTCTAAAGTGAGGGTAGTCACATGTTTTCTTGCCTGAATATATGTACATGTGAGCACATATGCGTTAGGGTTTGAGGCCAAGTATGTGCGCAGGCCGGAAAGGTCTTCTAACGCAAGGTAGAGATCCTGTTACCTCCTATGTGTAATACTTGCTGTAAAAGCATTTCTGCAACCTGGATTCCGGAGTCGTAAATAAGAGGCAGCCCCAAAATAAATCGGTAAATATAGGTGGATGTGATCTCGTTGCTGTGCGCTGCCCCACAGTGTGACTGAGCCGGAACCAGAGCTTACACTGGCCCAGCACTGCCCAGGCCTGGCTCTGAGCCTGCAGCATAAGCCAGGTCCAGAGAGCCCCGGTGTCCTTAGCTGAACGCTGGCTCGGGTTGCCTTGCCTTAACATCCATCTGCTACAGATCCATCAGGAAAGAGAGGAGCTGGAAGGGGCATTTGCCCGAGGCACACCTGACAACACAATTCTGACAGTAACGTCTCCTGGATCCCATCAGTAGTTGATGTGCAGAGCGGTACGTGATTAACAACAATGAAAGGGCTGGGAAACCCAGCCAGTCCAAATACAGCATTCCCACAACTAAGAAATGCTGCCCTACCAGCACAAGCTGAAGGCTCTTATAGACCAACAAGTGACATAGATGCCATCTATGGCCCCCTATGCCAAGCAGATGCATCCAGGATGGTCCTTAACACATTCCCCAGGTCAGTGCCACATTGCGCTCGTCGAGGCTGCTCCCTTCCCACAGCGGGCCATCGCGACCCCAGACAGGTCATCGGCTAAAGCCTGAGTCAAGGAACCAGGTCCGGAAGCATGGTTAGCAGATCACAGCCTGCTGGTTGCTCTCAAGACAGACAACGCGGGTCGTCAAGCCCACACAGGTCTCAGCAGCTATCACAGAAAAGATGCTATTCTTCTGTTCTCAGGCCAAACAGCCTCCCCCCTCCTACCCCACCCTTGCCCCAAGCCTCTACACTTCACTCCATCCCAGCTGAACGTCGTGTTCCAACATGTTGAGGTGCCGGTCATCTTACCAGCGCTGCTTCCTGCCCCGTCACAGGGACCACCTTTGGTGTGTGTCTGGTGTGTTGGGGGGCGTGTTTACAGCTTGGTGGGTTAGGCCACCATATTTGTGATCAGGTGGTCACCAGTTCAAACGCTGCCCTTACCAGAACAGTCACATCTCCGATGAGACCTTGAAACCCCCCCCACCAATCCTGCTGCAGGGTGGCCTGAATTAACGGCTGATCCCACACTCATGCCAGTCTTACCATTACATACATGTATGACTTGTGTGAAAATAAAAGCATTCCCATGTACCTGTACTTGAGCAAACGGCAAAAAAAAGGAACATCATGCCTGCTGTGTGGATGTTTCCCTTTGGATTATGTGTAGAAAAAGCAAACAAAGTAGAGTTGCGATTTGAACCCTCAAAATGCAGGAGTTACGAAATAACAGTGCTACCTATGGATGAATCATGCCAACCCTTTAACATTAAGTATCTTTCCAACCATCCATTTTCAATAACCACCTATCCAGTACAAGAAGCCTATCACAGGAATCACAAACAAGGACAGGGTCCTTGAATGCTGAATGCGATGCCAGTCCATTGATAGACCTAAACTTTCATGATCACTTACTATGAGCAATTTAGAGACACCTATTCATATATCTACTTAATCTGCAAATAAGTGACCACAAATAAACAGATTTCAGTAAATCATTACCAGTAAACTTTGACCTGCAATTTGTTTTCCTTCTTTCACCTGCTACCATTCTCAAATCCGATGCAGGCACCAGGATGCTGGATTGGACCAGACTAAACCAGTGAATGATATTTTAGCTGGGCCCATCAGGTCTTTCTCAGGTATATGTCATACTGAGACCACCCTACACTCCACCAAGACTTGTAGTTATGAACTTATGAAGGGCAACAGTTAAGGGTGGAGACATCTACCTTGGCTTTTGGATGCCTGGTGACCTGAGGGGACTCATCCATTGGACCCTTGAGGAAAGTACTTGACCCAAATTGCTCCAGTAAATTATACAGCACTGCAGAAAGTAGCAAGGCCTGCTCAAGCCATCACCAAGAAACATCTACCTTCACTTTAAAACATCTTCACCACACCCTGCCTGGGAATGGCAGACAACACCAAGGACATCAGGACTCAGAACACAAGGTTGAGAAATAGCCTCTGCCTGGCAGCCATAAGGCTACTTCAACAGCCAGTAATTACAATGTCTAAGGCCTCTAGGCAATGTTCACTCTAAGCAACACTACTCTCATCTACTTCTTTTTTAGCATTTGGTGCTATTGTCTAATGCTAGAAGTCATAGTTATTTATTTTAAACTTTTCTTTCTACGTCTTATGCCCAGGTCTCAATGTGTGTGCGCGACCCATGTATTGATAGCTTAAGATGACAATAAAGAAACCCGGACTTTTGACTTTGCTAAATGACAGTCTGCAGGAGGCATGTGAGAAATCTCAGTGTACGAATGACAATAAACATGACTGTCCATGTTAAAAGGCAACAAGGGCTCGGTGTGGCCGCCGTCATCTCTAGCC
Organism: Mormyrus proboscirostris; assembly: GCA_026779585.1. Taxonomy (NCBI): domain Eukaryota; kingdom Metazoa; phylum Chordata; class Actinopteri; order Osteoglossiformes; family Mormyridae; genus Mormyrus; species Mormyrus proboscirostris. The sequence continues at coordinate 12,583,696 of JAODKF010000002.1, read as the reverse complement.
AGCTGCTCTCCAGCAAGATGCTCTCCCGGGGCCAGCTGCGAGGCAGCAGTGAGCGGCCGTCACGGTGGGGCGCTGGGCAGGGCGGAGCGAGCGCTGCAGGACTGGGATGCCTCTGCACTGACGCCATATTTCCGTCATGGCACACGTGTCCCAGCAGGCGTTGCCAGGCAGGCGCCAAAACGGCTCAGAAACAGGGCAACAGCATGGTGACACACGCCCAGGTTTGTCCACAAGCCCAGAGAAGAAACCCGGCTCTATCTACACAAACAATACCCAGAAATGGGTCATATGTCAAAACTACAGAAACAAACAAGTAACACTAACCAGCTTTCTTCTACCTGACACATGCAATCCACCTTTTTAGTCAAAAACATTCATATTAACCAGCATGTTCAAATGATACAACAGATTTTTGAATGGATAAGGGCAGGCACAAAAAAGACAGATATGACTCATTCAATTCTACAATAATGAGATTCTGATGTAGGATCCCCGTTATACGTTTGCAATCTTTATGATTTAACAAAGAGCAACAGAAAGCAAAATCCACACTCCCCCAATGATGTAAAACACATACACGCACACACACACACACACACAGGAATAACACACCGCTCCCTTTTCTGTCTGTGGTTAATAAGGTCTGATGGAGGACAGCTGAGCACAGCCATGGACTAACAGTGGCAGCAGTGTGAGTAACGCATGGACGTATGAACACGCGCGCACGCGCGCACACGAACACACACACACACACACACACACACACAAAATCCCCATGGTATCACACTCAGGCCCAAAAAACACGCACACAGCTGCATGTGAGTTCTTCACTCTGACTTCCATTTTAACAGTCTATAAGCCCAAACACCCGAACTCAAAAACACATTGGGCAAAGTTCTAAGCAGAGTGCCTTCTTTAGAAAAGAGTTTAGACAGAGAAGAGTTTGGTGATGGCAAAACACCATCAGGAAGAGCTGAAAATCCACACAGACACACACACACACACACACACACACACACAGACACACACATACAATCTTTGCTTGAGCACTGTGATAAACAAATGAGTCAGACAGAGCTTGCCGTGAACACTGACTCACTTTCACCTCATCCCTGTTCGACCGGGTGCAATCCTGCAAAGGGGGCAGGGACCCAGACAGGCAGAGCCAGACAAGGGGTGGCGGAGGGGCAATGAAGTGTTCGGGGTGGGAGCTTGAGAGGCAAAGGAGTACCAAAATGGGACCAGTGCGGGGGTTTCATAAGGAGGGGGAACAGGCTGAAGGAGACACACACACACACACACACACACACACACACACACACACACAACCACACACACACCTAAGAGAGGCAGCATACAGACAGGGTACACGCCCACAAGCTGGCCCCCACACATACACAAGTTAATTTAGGCCATAAAGGGGTTTTTCAAGGGCACATTACGACATTACTAAGAGGCAGCAATAAGGAGCTTATGAAACACAGTCTACGTTTAAAGCCTAAGTGGCAGTGCTTGCCAGCCAAGTCATACATTTGTACACCCAGAGCCACGGTACTTTGAACCTGGTCATACAACAGCAGATATCAGTGCTCATTGCTGATTCCAGATGCCTAAAGTTTGGTGGTACGGAACAGTCACACAGCAGTGGTTCTGGAGGGGGTAACCATGCTGGGAGAAGAGTCATTCAGCAGGTATTTGATAATCAAAAAAGTTTAACAGCTCTCTGGTTTTAACTGACCTGGGACTGAACTATTTTCTGTGAATCAGCAATTTGTGGAAAATTAAAGTTCAGCACAGCATCAGGTACAAGGAATAAGAAGGCTAGGAAGTCTGGATCACCCTGTACCGAAAACTCTGAATCAAACCGGCCCACACATTCCGTGACAGCATAGTGGAACAGCAAAAACAATAACTGAAAAATTATATAGAATCCTATTAAAAATGCTATGAGCTGTTGTCAACAAGCTAATATGACTCCGGTGTTCCCTGAATAGGAGCTACTGGCTTCATATAAACCTGGTGGTCCATCCCTGGGTCACAAGAGCGAGGAGCTCTTAGTTCCAAGTTGTCACCCTCCTGCTGGATTACCTGGCACTGAGCAATCGTTTGTGTTCTCAGTGCCACAATTCAGTGCAAAAGAGGGCTGGGGCAAGGTGATGGAGGTAGTAGAAAAGCTTTACCCAGCTGATGATGGCAAAGGGACCAAGCTGAATTAAACACAGACAGCAGGCAACATCTGGACTGAATGAAGCATGTCTGCACCTCAACCATTTAAAGAACAATGAAAGTGTAAAAAACGGGCACTTGCAGCCTGCTTTATACCAAAATTACTAAACACACATGGACTAAAAAAAAAGGAATTAAAATTAAAAATTAAATCAGAAGGTTGTTAAAAAACGAGCACCAACCTTGCGAGGCAGACCTCAGTCTGTCGACCCTGGCGAAGTCCAGGCCGGGGTAGGTGCTGTTCTCGGAGAGTGGAAGCGTAGTGGGGGACGTGGACGGGGCCGGTGAGGAGGCCTCACGGTCAGACCACCGGTCTTCCCTTAAGTCTAGCGCGATGTAGTTGAGATCGTCCCGGGGGTTGGGGCCCTCAGGACACGTGGGATGACTGGGGTTACAGGCTACGTTGGTGGGGACAGGCAGGGTGGCGGCACCAGGGGAAGTCACGCCCTCAACATGAAGCCAGAGGCTGTCAAATGTGGAGGAGCCCAGCCATTTGGCATCGTCCAGCTGGTAAAGGCTGGCAGGTGCCTGGGCAGAGCTGTCGGATGGCAGCACAGCCTCAGAGCTGCATCGGCATCGGCTCAGGGGCTCTGACTGCTCCACCACAGACAGCTGACGCAGCATTCCTGATGGGCTCCTTGTTCCAGCGCTGAGGCTGACCTCCACATAGCTGTCTGCTGGAGCTCCACTGGCCTGGGGTCGTATGTAGCTGGGGGGATTCCATGGGGCTACAAATGAGGGCCGCGGGGAACGAGCCTTTGGTTGCTGCTCATCTGCTTCCAGGTTCATGTAGTCGTCACCTGCACATTCCGGCGAGAACACTGAACTCTCGGCTGGACGGTTCCCAAACTCCACGTTGATGTACTCCCCTGGACTGGATGGGGGATTCCTGGCCTCCCTCCCGTCAGGGGCACCACAGCGGTCATGTCGGTCCAAAGGGAGACGACTGGGCCGTGGCCCCCATCTGTCCGAACTGGATGGCCCGTTGGAGCTGGGGGGTTCATCAGGCGGACTGCTTGGGCCACATTCAGCCGCAGGGTGCTTAGCGGGAGACCTCACAGGAACGTATTCATCACGCTCATGACTCTCCCTTATGGGGGCCTTGTAGGATCGCGGCAGCGAAAAGTAGGGACTGTAGGGCCTGGGGCTCTTTGGGAGGGTCTGCGTGTGACAGCCCCTGCTTAAGCAATGGCCGGACGCCGGGAGGAAACTTTGGGACATGTCCATGTACTCACCAGTCTGCGGGTGGTCACTGGTCCCAGGGAGCATCATCATATAACCCTGGGTCTCCAGCTGCTGAGGGGGGGTCTGCTCTGTAGCTTGAACCTGGGATGAAAGGGGGTGACGTGGGCTGGGTTGCATAGGCACATAGTTGTCCTCTCGTGAGGGCACCACACCCGGCATCATGGGCATGTAACCGTCATCCCTGGGGGGGATCCTGTGCTGGTCAGGGCAGAGCGAGGACTTGGCCGAGCAGGGCTGCTCGGCATAGCAGCTGAAGCCTGACTTAAGGAAAGCTGAACCGTTGCTCCCCAGAGGACTGGCTGCCGGTGCCACTGCGGACTCGTCCGGCAAAGAGGTGGTCTGAGTTGTCTTCTGGTACACAGTGACACCAGCTCCTGTAGGCCTGGAAGTGTGCCCCCGTTTCCATGATACCTTCTCCTCATCACAGCTCTCATCCCGAGTGGTCTCAGGGCCTCCCCACGTCTCACGGTACCGACACATGGCCATGTACTCGCTCAGGCAGCTCTCCTCACGGATGGGGGGCGTGTTACTAAGGGAATCCGGAGTGCCGCTGCGAACTCTGATGTAACGCAGGTCCCCGGGGCTGGAGCCGTACTCGTCAGAGGAGTTAAAACCACCATCACTGGGGGAGCCGCAGAGGGAGGCGCTGGAGGGCTGTGTGAGTGTGTCGGAGGCCGAACCATGGCCACTACTGCTGGACACGCTGACAGGGCTGGTAGCATATGAGAAATGGGAAACGGGGAGCGAGGCAGAGCGCATGTGATAGGAGGAACCAGAAGGGGCCCGCGAGTAGCGGCCAGTGCCATCCTGCCGGCCCAAACTGCCGCGGCCCATATTCAGGTAGATCAGGCTGCCTGTTGCTGAGCGGAAGGGCCGGCTCATGGTGCCCTCCCCCTCACTGGACGTGCGAAAGCGATAGGCGCTACCACCCTTGCAGCTGGACGGGGTGCCCACCACACTCTCTGTACGAGATCGGCGCTGCAGCCCTGTCTGGCTGGGTGGTAGGTTGCCCAGGTGCCGACGGGTGGTGATGAAAGAAACAGGATTCGAGCCCGATGACTGACTCTTGCTCCGGGGCCTGAAATCCACAAAGGCCTTCAGTGCCTTCATCGTTTCGAGGATGGTCTCATGCATGCTCTGAGCGACCACAGAGTCCTCCACCTGCATCCATATCTCCCCGGGCCCTGTGGAGGATGAACGTCCCACCTCGATGAAGAAGAAGCTCTCAGAATGACCACAGCGGCGGATGTTCATCAGCTGCAGGCTCACACAGGGCGTCTCAGAATTCAGCTTCACTAGATGGAGGGTCTTAGAGGACAGGCACAGCCGGTACACACCGGTCAGATTCTTGGTCTGCCCCAGTCCTTTGGGCTTCACGTTCACCTGCCACACCTCCTTGAAGACAGTGACCGGGGAGACCGCGCCATACATGTCCTCCAGATCGTCTGCATCCATGTGACCCCTCTTGCTCTCGTTCATCAGGTCGCTCAGGGCCTGGTACCATTCCTCCTGCTCACGCTCATTCTCTGCCACTATGGCAAAGTAATCATCCTTAGTGTACAGGGCAATGAGGTATTTGTGCTTTGAGTCCGCCCTTTTGTTTACAGTAAAGCACTGGTAAAGACAGATGATCCGCTTGGGTGGAGACGCGGCAGCAGCGGCACCACCAGCAGCAGCAAAGCGAAGGCTGTTTCTAAATTTCTTCTCGCTGTCATAGTACTCCAGTCGGCTGGGGCCCAGATGACTTGCCCCTCGTAAAACAAAAAAACGCTTGTGGCCATGCTTCTGCTTCCTCATATAGCCGCATTTCCGAATGTCATCCGCCCCGTCCGAACCGGCGGCGGGGAGCGCAGGAGCGGCTGAAGCCGCGACCGCGGCGGCATCTTCATGCGCCAGGTTCAGGCTGGAGGAGGACGGCTTTCTCACCGGAGCCCCCGCCGCTGCCGCCGCCGTCGCCGCCTCCCCCGGACACTGTTGCTGCGACTGGAAGTGATTTGCCTGCTGATGCCGTTCCCTGGACTGGATAGTCTGTTCATACGAGGGAGGCAAATGTTGGTGAAAGCGAGCGCCGCTGAGATTGATTAGGGACGAAGAGGGCTCGCCGCTAGAGGTGTCGCCGTTAGCCGCCGCCGTTTTTGTCCCGATTGCGCGCTGCTGTGTCTCCAGCATCAACATAGCGGCGTTGCCGTCCTGGTAATTCATCAAACTGGCCATGAGCGAACGCTAATAAAGGTCACTTTACCTCAGCTTTATTGACGCAGACCCCATGCTTCCAAATAAAACCGAGATCCCTGGGTGTTGTTTGCCCCTTCCGGTGGTTCTCCCTAGTCTCCCCTGGAATACAGACACACAAGCGCCACAAAAACAATTCGGCGGCCACTACATAGCCGCACTGGCCCGTCTCCGCGAACAGCCTAATCCGCTAGCCAGCTAATGCTGCGCCGCTCTCCCCCTTTCGGGACACATCTCTATAGACCACAGCAAAAACAACACGTGACCTATACATCGCTGGACGTTTGCGCATTTCTATTGGCTATTTCCGATGACTGACAGTCACACAATCCACTCCACGAGGGTTATTATCTTACCCGTTAGTTCGGTCGAGCGATGCTATTACTCGGGGTTTCGTGTAGGTAGGGATGGAGAGAATGGAGGTTTGTTGCGTTATGTTAGTGGTAAATTAAGCGTCCTTTACTGAGTGGTATGAGGTAGTTTGTGGGTTGCGTAAGTTTGTTGATCGTTCAGTACTCGACAGCTCGAGACCATTGTATGCTGCACCGGTATTTTCGTTGTATACAATCCATCAGCTGTATACTTTAATGTATGTTACAACTAGCTAACCTGTTGCAGAACTAACAGATTTTTCTTCGAACTGCTAATCATGAATAATGGTATGATGAATATGATGAATACTTAACATTAATGATAATAACATCTGAGTTAACAACTTACAAATCCACTGGTTTGCGGGCATAATGTCATTATTTTTGTGTCATGAAATACACTGTATATTGGCAAGACAACCGTTGCTGTTAGTTAAATACAAGAAATTTAACTAGTTAATAAAACTGATAAAGGCACAACGTTTAGTTCTGTTTCCTGTCTACATTGTGCAGTATGTAGAATTATGACAACGAAAAAAGTTAAGCACAGTATCACGTCAGCTATCCAGTTACAGTTGTTGTATATATTTCCCCCCTATAAGTGATTGATACCGGTTGGTAAGGCAGCATCAGACCGGAATCAGAAACCGGGCGGTTTGTAAGAAGTATAAGTAGAGGTTAGTCAGCTGAAGGTCTGGATGTCAGTTGACACAACATAAACAAACCTGGAAACTCAAGAAATGTACATTTATCCATTGATTTTCCACCGCATTCCTTTAAACACTGCTGCTTTAGCATTTCCTATATGCCACTTCCTTCCTCCTGTTGTAGCATACACTTTCTATGAGTTAACAAATGCATACACCAACACAAAGTTATCTTGTAGAAAATGGATTTTAAAGTTCTCTTAGCCAGGACACACCATACCTCCATTTGTGCAATAAAGTGCATTACAGAGGCGTCACCCTTTGTTTCGCCTAATTCCAGTTAGGTGAGATGATCTTGGAAGTGGTTAAAAGAGATCTCACTTTAATCCAAACAACACAATTAGTACCATCCAGAAAAAAATGCTCATCTTGGTCTGATTCATTACATACTTTAATTGAGTAAGACTAATTCCCGTTACAGATTTGTAAGTATTCTTTAACTTGTTATGAAGAACTTTTTATTTGGAATTTGGTTTAGACAAGCAAACTCAGTAAGGTTTTTATATTAAACTGATGCTTGTGAGGGTAGTGGGTTCAGTGCTCCCCCCTGCTGTCATGTTTGTGGGATCGCTTGCCAGTGTGATGGTTCCCTCCTGCAATCCAAAAACATAACAAACAACCAGGGTGGACCCTGCATTGTGCCCTGTGGCTCCTGGGGGTAGGATCCACATTCACCAGTTAAGGAAGATGCGTGCAGTGCCAGAACAAAACTGACGGGGCGATTACGGTAAAAGTTGCTAATCGGGAGAGGGCATTGGGCGAGCTGACTAAATATAGCCGTGCCCCTGGGAGAGACCGGCTTATTTGTTTTATGATGAACGCCTTTATTAAAAAATAAAATTTAAAAAGATGGTGTCCTTAGTGGGTGGCATTTGGGGAAGCATGATGGCCACTCGTGATGCCAGCCCCGGATGGATGGGTGACATTACACACACTGCAAATGCCTATTACTGATGGTTGCATTGAACTAGAAGATTCTATTCAAATGGCTAAATGAGTGTTATAATTGGTATATTTCAGAACGGTAAGCCAATACCAAACTCAGTCAATAGAACAGATCATTTCTATCGCAGATTATATTATATTATGTGAAATCCATCTTCAAGTCAAATTCAGGCACATGAAATTACAAACAGTTACACCTAAAATGTTGCAATAAACTTCACATATATGTAAATGCTAATCTACCGGCAGTGGTCAAGTACTTGGGTACATTCCTACATGTTGAGGCAGTTTCTGCATTCCATGTGAATGAAGTAGCCAGAAGGTTAAAAGATTAAATTATGCACTTTAAAGAGACCGCCACTGTCTACGTTCTTAATGAATATGTGGTAGGTAATTCAGGAGCAGACAAGAATCCTTTGCAAATACACTTTCACACATTAGAGGGTGCTGTTGTTTTTCCTGTAATGGCAAAAGCATGGAAATGATAAGGCAAACAGCAAAGTCTAACAAAGCAATAAGAATTTTTCCAGCATGCTTAGTGTTTTTCTGCAGTGAACATTCTTCTCTACTTTCATCTTCAAGCTGTGTATCCTGGGGAGGGTCACAATCGGCCTGGAGCCTATCCCAGACAGCACAGGGCGCGGTATTGTGGCGTATCCTAGGTAGGATGAGTGTGGATTAATGAACATGAAAATTATTACGTGATGCCTATTTTAAAGCGAATCCCAAATTCTGCAGATTAAAATTTAAGTGACTTCACCAGCACAACCATCAGGTAGTCAGAACCACATTTACTGAAATGTCAAAAATACACGGTACATATATTAAATGGAAGAAAACAGATTCTTTACCAGCCAAATAAATGAGACTTTCACATCAGTGTGATCCAAAGCAGAACTCAATTTGTCCATAAGTCGTGTGAATGCCTGACAAATACAGGCTATATTCTGTTTAAAATATATGTACAGTACATGAAATATATGTATATAATACACACACAGACACCCACTTGTGTTTATAAAATGAATAAAGTAAAGATAACAGCAGTACATAATTCACCCAGACACACGCATTGCTGTGCCTACAGGCCTTGTGTTTATCTGAGGTCCAGAACTAAAAGCCACAGGTGAGTCTGAGGAGTTTCAGAGGGTAGCAGTCTAGCAAGGACACTCCCAACAGGATGTGCTCTGCTGCAGGAATAGACACGGCCGGCTTTGTTTTCTGAAAGTTAGCCCCCCCCCTCAGGTCTGAGTAATGCACCCCACCTTCCTCTAATTTACCACATCATCTTGCGAGGTGATTCATAATGAAGAGGAGTATCTAATCTCAGCCGGTACCCTGCTTCTCCCTTCATTTCCAGTCTCTGCTGGCGAGCTGCCTGGAGTTTTCTAGAAAAATCCACCCACAAGCCAACCCTAAAAGCAGGCGTGCAGTGGTCAGCCGATTTCTCTGTCCATACTCTGTCAAATGAAGGGACTGGGCTTCCCATCCCATACTGCTCTTGAGGCTCAGTGGTGGTGTATCATCACGTTGCCCTCATCCGCTGTGGTTATTTGAGTGACGTGCCTCACGTGGGAGAGTCTCCTCACTGTCCTCTTGAGGAGCAACCCGAAGTCCTTTGTCTCTGGTCTGCAGAGAACAGAAAAACAATGTTACTGGAGACTGATATAGTGAAATACAAGGAATTAATTGTATTTGTTTTTTTATGACTTTTCTCCCAGTTTTAGAATGAAGTTATATCCCTGCAAATAACATTTTTTT